>VWZF01007071.1:600320-673499 GCA_013396755.1 Sclerurus mexicanus | reverse complement strand
CTTATTATATCATCTGTCCTGGCTCTCAGAATTACTATCAGGCTGAAACCTAAATGTCTGTGTCTCATATAGCTAGTCTGGTTTAGTGGACAAACTATTATTATCAAGGGTTACAAAACAGTCCTGCTTAAAATAGCTGGTGGTTTGAATTCAGTCCATTGAACCCAGATGAACTGGTGACAGGACTTCATTTCACTGCATGTTTTCCATCAAGAGTTTAGGATGCAGTTCCCAGCTGCAGCACACAGTCCTGCGGATTTCAAATGCCATAGAAAGGTAAATATCCTCTCATCATTATCTAACAATTTTATTGATGCTTAAATTTGTTTAAAAGGCTGGCAAAAAGTAAACAATTTCAAAAGTGATTGATGAGAATCACAGAATCCATAGAATCATACTATGATTTGGGTTGGAAGGGACCTTAAAGATCATGTAGTTCCAACCCTCCCTCTATGGGCAGGAATACCTTCCGCTAGACCAGGTTGCTCAAAGCCCCATCTGTGAGGGGCTGAAAAAAGTTACTAAAAGTTATTGCTGTCTCAAAACAAATCTGTGGAAGTGTAAAGGGGGCAGGTCGGGCTCTGCCAAGATGGAATGGTGCTCTGCCCCCATACCCCACCTCCTCGAGAGCCACTGGTGCAGCTGTCAGTCGCTGGCACACCGGGACCACTGTTCCACACCACGCACCCAATAGCCCCTGACCAAGCCCCGTGTGGCTGGCACACCAAAAGCCTCACCTGAGGGATTGTGCCCACAGGAGTCCAGAGCAAATAAACCAACACCATGTGGCCACTGTGTGATTCATGGACCTTCCATTTCTTGGATCTCTAGTGGCTGGATCTATGCCGGATTTAAGGTGGTAGCTGTAACTCTCTCATTCTTTCTTTACTTCTTCCTCATCTCTTCATTTCCTTTTGTTGATATTTGGGTAACTTAAACCTAAATGGGTTGGAATTGGCTAAGTCAGTGCTTTGTGAAATGCTTTATATTGACTGAATACTTGGTTTAAACTTCTGCCAAGTTCCCTTCTTTTCCAAAGTTTGCCAGTAAAACTGTGCAATTCTGACCCCTGAGAAGTGTCGTAGCATTTCTCCTGTGCATGGCCTCAAGGTATAAAAGAACTGAAGACCCTTTTAATAAATTCATTGGGCAGATTTTTGGAGCCTGGTATATATTTCAAATAAAACTCCTTTGATGAGCTCATGAGAGGAGCCTGGGATGTTAACACCATTCAACCTGGCCTTGAACACTTCCAGGAATGGGGCATCCAGAGCTTCTCTGGCAACCCGTTCCAGTAAAGGATTTCTCTCCAGTGTATAATCTAAGCCTGCCCTATTTCAGTTTAAAACCACTACTCTCATCCTCTTGCTACACTCCCTGACAAAGAGTCTCTTCTCATCTTTCCTATAGGCCCCCTTTAGGTACTGAAAGGCTGTTATAAGGTCTTCCCAAAGCCCACTCTTCTCCAATACTCTCTAGAGAGGTGTTCTAGTCCCCTGATCATCTTTATGGCCCTCTACTGGACTTGCTCCAGCAGGACTATGTCCTTGGGGCCTAAGAGCTGAACATAGTACTGCAGGTGGTGTCTCCCCTTCCATGACCTACTGGCTGTGCGGCTTTTGGTGCAGGATACAGTTGGCATTCTCAGCTGAAAGCGCACATTGCTGGGTCATGTCCAGCTTCATATCAAACAGTTTTCCCAAGTCTTTCTCCTCAGAGTTGCTCTCAACCCGTTTCCAACCAGTCTGTACTACTGCTTGGGGTTGCGCTAACCCAGGTGCAGGACCTTGCTCTTGGCGTTGTTGGACTTCATGAAGTTCACACAGACTCAGTTGTCAAGCCTGTCAAAGTCCCTCTGGATGGTATCCCTTCCCTCCAGCATGTTGACTGCACCACAGAGCTTGGTGTCATCATCCTAACAACTTGCTGAAGGTGCACGCAATCCCACTGTCCATGTCATTGACAAAGATGTTAAACAGTGCCAGTCTCAATAGATCACGTTCCTTGATTTAGCTAAACAATATATGGTCTTAGGTGACCTCCCAGTTCCTTCTGTCTTCCCTGCAAGAGGATGCCACCCCCAAGAAAACTTAGCATGATGAATTGTAATTGTGTTTTAAAATCTGAACTGCTTAATGGATTTGTTTCTCTCTGAAGGATGCTTGTTTGCTGTCATGAAATTGCTTACTGAGGTGGAGTTATATTTTCATTCTGCATAAATAGTTTCCACTGTGTGGCAGGTCACGTAGATTAAGAAACATTCTCAGAAAGCTGAAAAACCACTCAGAACATTTATTCCCTGCAGTTGCTATAAATGCTGACAGAGTTGCCAACCAGGTTTACCTGTGAACATCCTAACGAGGGCACTGGAAACAGTGTCTCCATGTGTGTCATGCAGCACAACACCGTGATTGAGGCAGTCATACCTGATCAAGAAAGGTGACAACTGCTTTTGTATTTATAAGAAGAGTCTGGAAGAAAATATGTCTGTTTGTGATGTTTGCCATTATTTGGTTGCAGTCATTAAATGTGTGTTTACTTAGCTTGGGTGTACTGCTCTTAATAAGACTGATTGTCTCATTAAGGAAAATGGGACAATGAGAATATTTTTTAATCATTTGTTATTTAAGTGGTGTCACTGTTAGTGGGGTAGCTGGTAGTGGTGAAATAAAAGGACTTTTGAATATGAAAGCACAGTGGGGGTGCAAGGAATAAAGAAATTCTCAGTTATTACAGGTATAGGCCAGTATTCTTGGAGTTTTTTATTCTTACCTACAGCACTGAATCCCTCTGTGGAGAGGGGTAAAGCACTTCACTCCTCTGTGCCCCACTGCAATAGTGAATGGCAGGTACTACCAACGCTAAGACCTGCATTGCTACATACAGCATTTGCTATGGTTGTGGCTGAATTGCCTCATAAGTATTTTTAAAAAACCAACTATTAGTCATTATGTTCCTTTTTCTAAAGACCAAGAAAAGGGTGGAGCAGTGACTACCTACATTAGTGCTGCAGCATTGCTCCTGCCAGTTGAAACAGTACCTTCTGGCTTCCCTCCTTGCTTTTTTCTGCCTTTGGGAAAAAAAATTCCTCAGCGATGTGTGTTGTATGAATTTGTGTGTGTGTGTGTTAAACTGTGACCTTGGATACAGGTAATTCACAGAAAACTTATTTATATATGTTGTCCTGAAAATGGCAAAGCCTTGACAATGTTTAAATACATTTTGTACCTTATAAAGGCCACCAGAGTTGACTTTTCATCACTTGCAAGCAACATTGTACAGGGATTCATGGCTCCACAGAAATCTGACATCTGTCTGAGATGGGATAGAAGTGGGGGAGAAAGAAGTGCACCTGCATGGATTCGGTATCATTGTATAGCAAATCTAGTAAGAGCGAGGAAGTGTTTTTTAAGGAAACTGGGTTCAATAAGCCATCAAGGCCTTCCTGGAAGACTTTTAGAGCATGCATTCTTCTTCTAGTTATTAAACTCTGAATATTCAGTTTCTTTTTAGACAGAAAATGCATTTTAATCATATTAATTAAAAAAACCAAACAAACAAAAAAAAAAACACACCAACACTTAATATGGCCAGAACTGCATCTTTTGGCCTGTAACAGGAGCATAAATTTCTCTGTCCACTTACATTTTACAGGGGCAGGAAGCCAATAAAACTGCAGTGCCTGTTGCTGGTTTCAGCATTCATCTGTCCCTCTCCTGGCTTGGGAGTCAAGGTTGGTGATGAAACAAGGTCATCTTTGAGGCAAGGCCCTTTAGCAGGACTGATTCCACTGTCCTACCAGTAGAAATCAACAGCATTTCTATTGATGCTCCTTACAAACCTTGGTATAAAACGTCTGTAAGGGAGATCAAGTTCAATGCTGTTTGCAAATGAGCAGACAAGAGTTTTCACATCTTGCTTCTCTTAAAGAAATACTAATTAAAGCTTTCCAAATTCATAAATATTTTATTATTTTTTAATTTTTTTTATTGCATTCTGTAAAAAAAGACAGTTGGAAAACAAAACAACAGTAATGATAAAAGAAAGGCCTCTCCTTACTTTTGCATGGCTCCTTGCACCCCCGGCCCCCCTCACCCCCCCAAAAAGGTTAATTGATGTATAGCAGGTGGCTCACTAACAGAGAAAATCTCCTGTCATCTTTTTGTGCACTTGTACTCAAACAAATGCACTTGTGCATATTATGGAGGTTTGTAGGAAAGCTTTGATGAGTAGAAGAGGAAGCTGGAACATCTGGGGTAGGTAACCGTAGCACCATGGTTCAAGGATACGTGGAAGATGGTGTCTATGAAATGATCTAGATTTTTGAAGGCTATAATATGCCAAAGCCATGTTGTTCCTTTCAAACAAATCTTATCTTGCCTCAGTGTTGGTTTTGGCCAAGACAACGTGTGGGCCTGCTCAGCCAGAAGATAATGTAGTACAATTCTGTTAACATTGAGTGAGAATACATTACTTCATTTTGAAGAGCATGGCATGAACCATACATGGCAGTTCTGTTATATAAAGGAATTGAAGTGATGTCAAACTGTAAAGGCTACAACTTGAAGTTGTAAATTCAGTGTCAGGGAGAGGCCTGGCGGTCTCACTACATTAGCAGCATCCAAAAGATTTTTTGTCCCCTTCAAGCTTGAAGACAGCTCTGAGATGAGCGTCAGATCTGGTGGGCTTGGTGGGTTAGTGATTTCCGTCCCTCGCTCTCACGACGTGAGAAAGAATGAGGGAAAGGTCCACTGGGGGTGGGAAAGTCTGACCCCTCCCAGTGCTCAGAGTCCCACATTAATGATGGCTTTTAGATGGGCATGAATAAAAATACCATTGTCATATACCCCCAGCGCACAGAAGTCTTCTGTCCCTGTTCTAACAGTTAGCTCATAAATTCAAGCTTGTTTATGCCAGGAGCATGAAGGTGGCTCCTGCAGTCAGAGCAGGAATTGCTGCAGCATCCATGTGTGTACAGCTGGCTGTGTGGGGATAGGGATGTGTATATATATAGATAAATCAGAGGACATAAAGAAGAGAAATGTTTCTAGCAGTGGTCTCAGAGTCTTTTCAGGTGCTGGAGAGGCCCACCGGCTTCCCTGGAGGAACACAGCAGGGATCAGCTTTGTGTGAGGTGCCTCCCAGCCAGAGAGAGGCAGAAGAGAGGACGAGGCCATGCGTGCTGCTTTGGGCTGCAGAAGCTTTTAACTTCAGTGTAGGACTGCTGTACCTCTGGAGGTGAAGGCTGAGGGCTTTCATTGCAGCTTTTTGCACAATTGCAATTTGTCTAATAGCTTTTCTGCTTCCATGCCCTTGCTGTTTGTGAAATAAAAATCTCTTTTCCTTTAAACAAAAGCTTGGCCGCTGTAAACCTAAAACAATGATTTGTGTAATGAGTTTATTTAAATTCCTACCATGTTTTAACAAGTTGCTCTTTACACTGGAGTTTAGGCTTTATATTTTAATATATCAAGTGAGAAACTGAATGAGAGAAAATAATTCATCTAGCTTGTTATCTACAAAGCTTTTTGGAGAGCAGATGCTGCATTTAAAGAAGAATGTTTTAAATAATGCAGTTTTGCTAAACTTGCATTATAAGCATCAGCTTTGAAAAATCTTGTCAGAATTATTATTCCTACATAATCACTGATTCTGGAGCTATAGAAAAGCAAGAGTTCTAAATAAGAAGGATGAGCAGAAGCGAAATCTCTTGTGCCTCACATTTGGACAGTTCATAAAAGTAATGTGTCTTTGTTGGTCCCCTCACTTCTAGTTATCTTCCAGGCAGAGTTCTGGGCTTTCAATTGAGATTGTAACTACAAGTAGGAAATAACCTTTAGAGACTAATATTTTGGTTTATAGTTTGAATTATTTTTATCAGTAACAGGTAATATTTATGAAAGGGAAATTCCATTGAACGTGTTCTGTGTTCTAAGTTCATGTCCATGGATGTTGTGTAACGTAAATTTCCATTTCTCCTTGAGTCTTCCAAACCCAGGAGCTACACCTGACAACTAAACACATGTGACACAGAAGGCTCACAGCAGTTTAGTACCTTCTTTTCTGAACATTTTCTTGAACATTTTTATAATTAATGGGGAGGGCAGTTCCCCAGCTTTAAAGGGGAAATGGGTATAGTAAGGTGGGAGTTTTTTGTGAGATGCCAGCCCTAGAAACTGTAGGTATATGACTGTTGGCCAGAAGATTTGCGTTTTGCTAGAAAATGTTAATTACTGTGTTGGGCCTGTGCAATCAGTGTAGATAGGGATTAATTTTTTCAAGATGGCATGGGAGTGTTCATTGCTTGTTCTGTTTTCCATGGTGGATGGACTGGAAGAGGGGGCTGGATAAAGGTGGGGGACAGTCCTGTGACAGCAAGAGGCTTGGACAGCGGAGATTTTTGAGAAATTCTATTTACATGTCCTCACATTGCACAGCAACCCATAATGCTCTTACTTTCTGACTCCTACTTGAAGTGGAGTAAAAAACCAAGCCTGCTGAGGGAAATGAAGGGAAAGTGCAGTGAGGGCAGCAAATATTTAAAGCAAGAAATATTTGCAAAACTTGGTTTAATTTAAGAATAAGTCTTGCTGAAATTAAATTATGCCAACTGCATAAATCCTGCTGTTCTACAATAAACTGTAGAGGAAATTTGCCTGGGTTGAATCACTTGAGAATACTGATCCAACGTGTGCACTTTGGAACTGGGATCTTTTGGTGATGTCAGACCTCAGTTTGGGAAAGGAGGTAATCCAAGTTACTGCAAGTCAGCCTCTGTTTCTTTGGAGACATTTTGTAAGCTGGGGCAGGGCTCTTAACCTGAATTCTCTTTCTCAGTCTCTGTCCCACCAGAGTCTGGCTAATGCCAGAGCAGCTCAGGCTCAGGGGCTGCTGGAGGGCACTGCAGCCCCGTGGCTCTTCCCAGCTGCTTACTAGTGCCGCAGGCACTGTAGTCTGCTGTCTCCAGGACTAATCTGTGACCTGCAGCTGGTCACCAACAGCACCTGGTAGCACTGGTACTACAGGAGGACAAAGGTGGCTATGCCAGAGGCACACAGCTTAGGCTTTCAATGGTAGCGGGCTAGTGCCTGACTCGCAGCTCCTTCGTCATTTCTTCCTGTCTAAGCAACACAAGTACACTGGTGTCGTGGGAGGAAATGCTTTATTTGAGAGTATTTCTCTGGCCTTCTCATGGGAGGTAGCCATGATGGAAATAACAAGCCTGAAGCTCACAGTGGCCAGCTTGTGTTCAGCAGCTTGTCACGTTCACAATCGTTTTCTGAGGACAGCAATTACTAAACATTTCAAACCTCAAACACTGTCCTTTATGCTGTTTCTTCTTGCTCAGAAGAATCTTATGAAATACAGAATCCAAGCATTGCAGGGGTAAACTGACAAAAAGTAAAGCTCTCACAGCAGGCTGTGCCACCTGCCTACAATCTGCTCTTGTGGTGAGTGTGGAGCACAACTGTGATTCACGTCGCCATGGCTGGGGGAGTGAGAGGAGGGGTGCTGACTTCAGCTGGGGCCCTGTCATGGGCAGTTGACAGTGTTAACATCAGTGCTCCCTCAAGACACTCGAACAGCGTTTCTGCCTGTGCAGAGTCAGGTTTTTATCTACTTACATATATACATGGATAAATTACATACAAACACACTGGCTAGGTACAAATAGCTGCTGTGCCTGGTGGGCATTTACTGACCACCTGCAAGCACAATGTGCAGGGCTGCTATTGCTCAGGTGTG
This sequence comes from Sclerurus mexicanus, assembly GCA_013396755.1. NCBI lineage: Eukaryota > Metazoa > Chordata > Aves > Passeriformes > Furnariidae > Sclerurus > Sclerurus mexicanus. The sequence goes on along the minus strand of VWZF01007071.1, from coordinate 665,753 downwards.
GAGCTGTCTCTGATCTAAATGCCACTTATTTGATGGGGCAGGATGAGGGGTTCATCTAAATCTGATGGTTTGAAAGGCAAGCTTATTCAGCATGAAATAGACTTTCTGCTTGCTGAGGGAAGGTAAATTCATTCATATTGCTCCTCTCAAGCTTCTAGACATATGTGCAGTATCCAAGTGCCGAGTACTGAATTTTGACATATTGAATCCTGGCTTTGTGTATATGGATGGATGCCGAGCAACAGTTGAGTGGGGTGTATAGAGTCAGGCATTTGAACTGAAATCTGAAAGCAACTGAATATTATACAGGGAGTGGTGAATTGGAGAATTGTGTCTTCATGACCACTCATTAATGAGTTACCAACCTGTGGAGGTCATGGTCTTCTTAACTTATACTTTCTATACCCAAAGTGGTCATTTGTAAAGGGAGCATCTTTAAAAGTATCAAGACCTGTGTTGTTTTGCATCAAACTCAGAGCATCAGTCTGATCAGATGATGGCACTCAGAAAAAGCTGACAACTAAGTTTGTGGCATACTGTTGCATTCAGATTTGGAATTTCCTGAATCCCACAATTCAAAGAAGATGCAGAGGAAAGGAAACAGAGGAGCACAGAGCAAAGCTGAGGAGAGAGTTAGATGTTTGCATGGATCCTATCAGGACAAATTCACTGAGTCTGGTAGAATTCTGCCTAAGAAGGCATTAAAGTTGTCCTCCAACTAACTTTATCTTCTGTTTGGGGAACACTACCTTAACAAATGTCTGGGAATGACAATTTTTTTTTTTTAAATGGCTTCACACTAGAACAAATTTTTGCAATTTTGGTCCAAACATGAACTTGCTGGGTTCAAAGTATTGTTTTTACTTACGTTTCGTGGCAAAAGAAAGAATCATTTACCAGTCTCACATTTTCTGGTTTTTGAATTTAACTGTGAATGTTTTCTCCTTTCATTATAAGTCTGTAGAAATTCTATGCTAAAAATGAGAAAAAGTTTAAAGTTTTGTTTTAACAAACTATTTATTATGTAGCTTTCTTATTTTTCTGCTTCAAAAGATTGTTTTGATAATACAAAATTAGAATATTTGTTATTAAGTCTACGACATCACAGAAACTGTACCTGATAAGTTTACTCTTCTTCACTATTGCATGATTACAAAGATAATGCAAATTGTTTCACTAACAGGAAAGAGGTGAAAGATACCAATATATATAAAGTTTTCATGGTGGTATTTTCTCTCTGTTGTATATACATGTATACTAGTATATATGTATACACTAGTTATGCTTCAGTCATTTTTGGTTTTAAGGTTTCTGTGCCCCCTCAGGATTTTTGCCTGAAGCACCTTAATGTCCACAGTTAAAAAGAGACATAAACACAGATCTAATAACTTACTTTTCCTTCTGATAAAAGTGCTTGTGTTTGGTGAACCAAGTGCACTGAAACATATTATTGGGTCAGAAGGTATATTATTTTAACAAGTGAACAGTATAAGGAATTAACCTGTTGTGAGAACAGTTACTCCTCAGCCAGACGTCCTTTTTTTGTAATCAAAACATTGAAATACTTCTGATTCTGGGAGTAAAATTGACAAATCCTTGCTCAGTATTGTTAGCGTCTCACTTAGCTCTGTCTCACAGGTGATTATGGGGTTTTGTATTGTGTTGGTTTTTGTAACGTATCAGTCACTGGAGTAACTGAGAGCTTTATAGGGATTAGCAGCACACTCTGTCCTCAGAGAGGGAACCCAGAAGAAAACCCTCCTATCTGAGCCTGTTTCTTACAGACACAGAGTAATCACCTCTGTTTGTGTGAAGGAGGTAAACAGCTATCTTTTTGTCACGAATTGGTGACATGACAATTTAGAATATGACAGGGAGAAAAAAAACCCACAAAATGGGTCGCTTTCTTCAGTATGGCAAGACAGCATTGTTACTACAAACCTCTGGGTTGTTAAGTAGCTGGAAGGCACATACCAGACACCTGATTTAAATAAGCAGATAAATACACCACTGCAAAGAAATAATTCTAAGGTTTAAACTTTAATTCTATAATTACCAGCTTCCTTTTAATGAAACAGTTGAGGATTTACAAATTAGAAATCCAGATGATAGGTATGACAGAGGAACCTGAGCAAAATTTTCCTGCCTCACAAGAGAGGAGGTAAAAGGGCTTTCTTCTCCAGGCAAGAAGTCTCCAGAGGAGATAATGGGAGTAACCTGGTACCTAGCCCCGGTCTGAAGGATCACACCATGAATATGGTAGAAAACCCAAAATCCTGGGTTTTGCAGAAAGTCTCCATAACCAAGTGTGGGGTCATAGGTACTTAACAGAAGGAGCACTGGTGACGGGGTGAGGCAGCAGCCTGAGCAAGGACGCTGGATAAAGGCTGTCCCTGGCATTTGTGCAGCACATGTCCCTGGCCAGTGGACTGCTGGGCAGGGGACATCACAGCTCAAACCCCAGCTGCTGAGCCTCAGGCAGTGCAGCCACGGAAATTTCCACTTGTATCCAAATTTTACCTCTGGAGATCTGCAAGGAGGAAGAGGCAGAGGCAGAGCTCAGGAAAGGTGCAGCTGCTTTCCACGATGTGGGTCAGTGAGACTCGGGGTGGTGGAGGAGCTCCTGGTCATGGGTGGTGGATCCAGACAGGGAGTGACTTCTTCTCCAGTGGATGCTTGGGTTGTGTTTTTTGTTCATTTCCCTCAGTCTTGTCTTTCCAGATTCATACTTAGAAATCCAACCTGAATTAGTCACTTCATTTTTCTACTCTGAAGCCCGTTGGGTTTGGAGGGGCCAGTGGGGGCAGGAGAAAGCAGAGAAGGAGAGATGCATTTCCACATTTGCAGAGCCACCACCCCGAGGAGGGACCATGGTGCTGCATATGTTGCAGACACCGCAGGGACCCCGGAGGAACGTGGGGACTCTGCGCTGCCTTTGGGGAGATTCTCGGCAATTAGAACTGAGCTTCCCATCCTGAGCTGAGGTGTTGAAGCCAAGGCTGCTCTTCAAACCATGCCATCCATGGAACATGGCAATGAACTACACTGTTTTAAAGTCTAATTTATGCAGAACCTGCACATTTGAAAAATAATAGCATTGGCAATTCTGTACTATAGTAAGCACTATGTAAAATCAGACTGCAGCAGAAAACATGCTGCTGAATTCTTAGCCCTTTATGGCAGAGATACATTACTCCCAGAGTATTGCAAGTTACCTGGGAGTAATATTATCAAACAAGATTAAAAAAAAAAAAGATAAATAATCTGGAAAAATCATTGCTATTATTGCATGCAAATCTTCTGTCAGTATTACAGAGGGGAAATCTAAAACAGTAAGTGGAAGTTCTAGGTAGTGCTGAAAGATGGCCCCACAAGCTGCTCAGGTAGCTGTACTGGTTGTGGATTGGGAAGTTCCCATTTTCAGCTTAAGGGATCCTTTGTCCTCTTGACAAAATGCATCCTCACTACATTTATTAAAGAGAGAAACCCTTTCCTCACTCTCACTTGTATTTCTTCTGCACTAATTTTCTGAGTATTTTAAATTACATGAACAGTTTTAGTAGCATTAGCAATTTCTACCATGTGTGTGGTACCTTTGCTCTTACAATTCCCCTTACTTCTCTTTTAGGATGAGTTTGTTTCGGGAGGTTACAGCATCTTTCAGATTACTGCTACACTTTCTATACTTTTATGCAGTGTTTTCTGTATGTCTTCCCAGCACCTAATCAAACCTCAACTCGCCTTCAGCTTTTTATAGTGACCACATAAAAATTTGTAATAATGTGGATTACATTCTTGGTATTTATATGATTTGCAAAGAAAATACATGGTTCATTACCCTCTGACTTAATATTATCACAGGGATTATTACAGGGATATTTTATTGTCACAGGAATTCCTGTAGTCCCGTGGTTGCCTGACTGTCCTGTGTTCCACTTGTTTATGACACTTGAGTCAATTCCAATGACACATTTTTCATTGCTGCTGATTAAATTTATAGCATAATCGTTAGCAGTTGCTTCTGCTGTTCTTTTTTTTCATTATTAATTTTACTGATAAAAACTTTCAGTGGTAACAATTTCCACCACGAATCACTAGCTTTAAGCCTCAGTAGTGGGAAGAAATACTTGAACATAAAAGTGTTTTACTACCAATTTGCAGATTTTAATGCTTGGGTGGGGATTTGGGAGTCAGTGATTTTACTCAGTTTATGAGTTTTGTTTACACAGTAATTTTCATCACTTAAGAAAAGTAATCATGCCAAATGTCTCAAAATGAATTTATATATGTGTCCATTTGCAATACATTTTTTTCTAGCTGGTAGGCAATTAAAATGTTTTTAGGCAGATGCTTTAAAATAGAATAATTGTAAACCCTCTGCTTCCCACCCTCCTTGCAAAGCCATCTTTAGAGAGGGGCTCCCTTCATCCTTATAAAACACACATATATATCCCTTCATGTGAGGGTTGCATGTGTGTAGATGTTTACATGTGTGTATGTGTGTATGTATATATGCTTACTCATCATCTGTGCTGAGCTAGGAAGTTCCAGGAGATCCTCTGCAAGTACAACCAATTCCTTTGGATCCTCTAAGTCCCTATTCTTTCACGGCTTAGCACAACTCCAAATTGTGTTCCAAACTCAAAAAAGTATGTGGGAACTCCATTTTCCTCTCTCTTCTAGTGTGGCAATCAGAAAATTAGCAATGTTATGTACATATAGAACTGTTGTACTGGACTGAAGTTAGCTTTTTTCACTTTCAACAGCCAGTTTAGGGAGACAGATTACCAGCATAGCTGATGAGCTGGTAAATCGAAGTCATATCTGTGGCAGATATTATTTATGTTTTTTGTTAAGTGCCAATATTACCCAGTGGTTCAGCAACCTTGTTAAAGTGAGTTTAATTTCTGTGAAAAGTAGCACTTTTGAAAAACACTTTTGCAACAACAGAATGGGTTGAACCTTTTTTGTGAGGTATCTGCCAACATCTGCACAGGTATTCTAATAAGCCCATTGTCCAAAAAGCCCCTTTTTCAGGGGCCTGACCTGGCCTTAGCTTGGCAACTTACCAATTCAAGACACCCTTTGGTTTAATAATTCTCAGCTTTGTGAAACATCTTCCTCCAGTGCTCAACCACTGCTGGGGTGGAAAAACAGAGTAACTGAGCAGACCATTACTGTGCTCCTAAAGACACTACACCGAGAGCAGTACAGATTATTAACTTAGCAGTTCCCATCTTGTCATGGAAGGGTAATTAAATATGTAACCACAGCAATGTCAGCTGAAAAGTTCACAGTGGATCCAAGTACTGTCTTGTGGTTGGAAAGACAGACAAGTTCACAAGTGCTGCATGATGTTTCAGGTTACCATGGGGGGATTTAACTCTTAGTTTAAATTTGGAACAAATTAGTAGTGAACAGTAAGTGTGTTCTTATATTACCAGTAAGTCCAGAAGCATAAGTAACTGAGAGCAGGAAGGTGCTAGTGTTGGTTCTGTAAATGCCGTCACCTTATGTGGCAGAGGAATTAGGTTAAATTTAACCTGCCCTCCAGCCACAGAAAACAAAAACGTTGTTAATTTGTGCTTTATATTTCAAGAGGTGAAAACAGAAGGTGTCCTCTGGTAATGTAAAATTGTATTGTACCTCTCAGGATTGCACTTTAGACATTTGAGAGGTAGATGTGGCTGGCTGCACAGTTTGAAATTACCTGTGCTTAGTGCTTCCTGTTTGCCTACTTAGAGACATCATCTCTAGGAAAGTTCCTGGAAAGTTCACTGCTCAGGTGAAGTCAATGCAGGTAAGGGCAGCTGCCCTGTGTTTGGGTGTGGTTAAGACTGGGTGGTTACTCCCCCCTGCTCCTTCCCCTTCATTAGGCATACTCTGTGTAGGAGCTCTTGGTATGAGCTGTGTTTCCTGGGATCTCAGTGGTCTGGATGGATGTGCAGGTGAGAAGGTAGTAGTTCTCTCAGTTGAAGAAATTACTTTCAGACTCTGAATGGTGTACTTAATATTTTGAAGGTGTAGCTTTTTAAAGCTAAAAAGAGTTTTAATAAACCAAAGATAAATATTAGCAAAGGCTGCCTGCAAGTATGTGAGAAAGGACTGGAGAGTATTCCTGATAATTGTAGGTTGAATTTACTATTTGGGAAAGTAATCTTCTCTGTAAAAAGCCCTTAACTTGCCAGGAAATACATTTGTAAAACAGCAAAATAGAGTCCATTTAACTTGGTAATATATAAGCGGTGCTATCAGATGTATGTACAGTATTATATGCGGTTTAAAAGAGATATATTCTACATTATAAATGCTGTAACTTTTTTTATTCATATAATATCTTTTGAAATAAGAGTAGTATTGCTTGTGACAAGGTGCAGGACAAACTATGGCGAGGAAATGAAAGGAGAAGGAAAAAGATTATAGAACTAAGTTGATGTTAGCACAACTGTCCTGCAATTCAGACAGTAGCGCAGTTGTCAGTGTCTGAAACGATGTGCTTTTGAGAGTAAGACTAAACTTCTCTTGGCCAGAAGCCTGGCTCTTGGAAACAGGGGACTTCAGAAGTGTACATTGCACATGTCTAGAGGTTTTTGCCTTTCAAATGAAGATATGATGATGTCTGTTGAGTATCACCGATTGGATAAATACAACTGTGCTTTTGTGGTAGTGCAACACTTCGGGGGTTTTTCTGTGTATGAATTCAATCACAGGTTTGGGTAGTTCTGAGTTATAACCCAGTTATCGTATGAGTGAATCTTGGCTCCTCTGAGCTCTTGTTTTTTCTAGACAGCCTAGATTAGAACATCACCTTGCAGCTTTATTTATAACAAAGTATAAGAGGGATGATTGAAATGCCTGACAAGCAAGAGAATGGGGGACGTACCTCACAGCTAAGTCTCGTTATAAGTGACTCTGCTGCTCTGTTTGGATCTAAATTACACACAGGCTGTATAAATCTACTTCTGTCCAGCTATTACAATACCCTATTATAAATCACATAAGCACAGACCTGCTTTTGGATTCATCCAGTGTGCTTAGAAATTAAGCCAGAACCTACTTCTTTTTCCTCCCTGAACCTACATCCGTGCTTGACATAATGAATTACGGTCTCAAGTTTCTGATCTAAAAATCTCTCCATGTAGACGTTAGGAGAATGAGCTTCTCTATTCATGGTTCCCAGCCCTTTGAGGTCATCCTTTGCCTTCAGGCAAATCAAGGAGTTTTAAACTGTGACAAATGTGCTGGGTTTGCATCTATGCAAAAAGCCTCGTTTTCCCCCACTGTTCCCTTTATCTTTCTTGGAGTTCTTGGAGTGGGGGAGGGTATAACTCATTTGCAGTCAATGAAACCCAGCTGCATACAGTGTGTTCTTGAGAGTATTTCTACTAGATCGTGTTTATTCCCTGTTAAACTACCCTTGTTGCTGACAACAGGTGTCAGCCTAGAGGAAACATACCTGGAAGGAACTACAGATTTTTGACAGAGATGAAAATAGGGAAGCCAGCAAGTACTTTTTCTTCTCATAAAAGTCTACACAAGTTAATGATTCTGGCATCCACATCTCAAGGATAGTGGAGTTCAAGAACGTATGGAGAAGAGCAACTCAATTAAGGATATACAGCAGCCATATTACAAGTTGATGCTGAATTGGCTGAGAGTCCTCAATTTGGCGAGAAGGCTGAAAGAGGGTTGATCATATTTGATGAAGTCATGAAGGCGGTGGATAAAATGAGTGCAGATTTACTATTAGGATCCGCATTGGTCTGGCTCTCTGCAGTTTTTTCATGTGTCTCTGCTGCCTTTATCACTCTGTGGATTATCTATTGAGTGCTTGCATGCTCGGGAGGAATGGATACAGATGCACTTGTTTTTAAGGAGTGTGTGAAACTCTGCTCTGGACAGTTTAACAGAAGAGAAATGGTGTGTGATTGAGTGAATTTATGGAGAAGCCAATAGCGCTCTCCCACAGAATGTGGTGCTGTAAGAAAACAGCAATTTTCAAGGTTTCTGAAGTCTTTCAAGCATGCTCACTTTTGACAAGTCCTCATTGTCTTTTTTAAATAAAACACACAACCCTAGAGAGTGCAGGAGTTTCTTAATCAGATGACATTGTAATTGTCTTGGGTAATCTGTTTTCACATTCAAATTCCGTTCAAGATGCTGAAAAGGAATTCATGTAGGCTGCCAGAAAATGCATGGGAAACACACTGTAGCTTTTCCAGAACATTTAAGCAGAAGAAATTCTCAAGCAGTGGGGGAGAGACTCCCACGTGGACGTTTTTTTGTGCCAGAAAAATCTGTATCAGGGGCAACAACCTCCACCCTCAAGCTAGTGTATAGTGAGAAAATGGTATAAATGTGCTACCAAACAGCTATATATATAGAAAAATCTTAAGACAGCAAAGTTGTGGATTGAGTCCTTATATGTCTTTGTTCCTTTCTGTTGTTCTTCATTATTGTGCATACTGTGAACATTAGGTTATGTGGTATTATAGAAGACAGATACAATGTGAACGAAGTAGTAAAGTTGAAAAGTATAGATTGGCTAGCTTAGGCTGTACAAACACAATACCTTTAATACACTTGTCTTTTTCAAATGATTTTCGGAAACTCAGTGTGTGTAATCTAAAGTGTCCATATATCTATGATAGACCATGAGGCAATGAAAAACAGTGTGTCTTTCTAAGTGGTTCTAGAAGAAGGAGATGGGCAGCCTGGAAGCTGAGAGTTCTCCACTCTGTGTTCTGTGACTAACGTTGCTTAGGCTGAGTGGCAGCCGGAGTGTGCGGCATTTGGGTTCCCCCTGCTGGCTCAACTTGAGGCCCTGCCCGTTAGCTTGTATGGTGCAATGGTATTCATGAAAGACTCTGAATTAATTTCCTTCGTGGTTACATTTTATGATCTTCTGTAGTTATAACATCTGTAAACCATCCCATTTTGAAAGGGCATGTAAATGTACACCTAGCTCCCCAAGCAAGTGATTCAGAATTTAAGTAGGTGCTTGAAGTTAAATGCATACTTAAATGATCTATTTAATAGGAATGGTGGAGGTATATGCTTCCATGCTTTTCTGAATGAAGATCTTAATGATAACTTTGTCACTGGGCAGTTAAGCAGGCAGTACTCAACACATCACAAACCATTACCTTGATTTTTGTTGCCATCTGTAGTGTCATTGTCTACACAGCCATGAAAGTGGCACTGTCAGACATAATGCGAAGGCAATAATGTCTTTAGTTACTTTAGCTTTTTTTGAAGGCTTCATGAGTGAACTGTAAAAGTAAGGAAAGACTCCGGGTTAAAAGCAGGATCCAAACTCAAGCTATGAACTTGCTCTTAGCTTTCTTGCTGGATTTTTCTCGTAGCTGTGGGCAAGTGATTCCCTCTTCCTTCAGCTTTATGAACTGATTTGAGTGCTGGTAGGCATACTTTAAATATGAAGCAGCATGAAATTATCAGCTGTAATGTTATTGTGTTAGAAGGGGCAGTTGAATCAAGGATAATACTTGCTCTGTCATGTCCGTGCCTGTAAGCATGCTCTTTTTGCACTCAGTGAAAGGAGTCCTTTAAAATAAAATAATTAAAATCCCTGAAGCCTGAGTACCAAATAAAATGTCCAGTAGCTGCACTTAATGCATAGGAATAGTCCTTGCACTTTTGTCTAGACATGTATTGATCAGTGTTTTAGACAGGGTGCAGGAGCGGGTAGATTTCTGGTCTGACCCTGCACCACTGCTTTTGTGTTCTTGCATTTTGTGTTGCACTGCTTAAAAGAAAGAAGTCATTAATGAGTTCCCCTTCTTCATCTGGGTCTGAAGTGGAGAAGACCCTGTGGGCTGTGGCAGTCCCTGTAACCCCTGGGTACAGAAGCACAGCAGCATTTAATCTGATCCCTTTATAGCCTCTGGTCTCTGTGCTTCTGTCTCTTTCCTCTGCTGGAAAATGGTTAGGTAGAAAAGGTAATCTGATCCCTACATTGCTTACATGGTTGCTCTTATTCTAGAAGAATTAGCTTGAATAACATATGGGCATATTTATGGCCTGATCTCTAGTTTTGAAAGCTCCCAACTCCTTTTTAAGGCTGATCTGGGGCAGAGTGACATTGCTCCCAGGCTGTGCTTTCCTGTGCTCACCTGAAACAGGCACCATTTCTGTCTAAAAGGTTGTCAGATTCTGCTTGTCAGTTAAGTGTTGGCAGGTGTTGGCAACTCAGAAATAACTGCTAATTTCTTATAGCTCCTGTGGCTGTAAACCTTTTTCCATAGCTCAGCCTACACGATGCAGTGCATCATTCCATTGGAAAGTCTATGAAATCATATAGTCCCTGCATGTCCGGTATGTTCAGTCCTAAATCCTAACAGTCTAACACAGAGTCAGAGCAGGGCTTTGTGGAGACTACCAAAGACTGTAAAATGCAAACAGCATACAGTTTGGCTACAGAGAAACATATTTTGCTGTTGCTTCTTATGTAGACCAAAGCTTGATCTTCCTGGAGAACTGCACAGTGCACAAGTTGGGTTTGTCCCTCAGGCTCTCCTATGGTGATGCTTGGCTTCACCATGGTGGTAGTGGAGCAGTGTGTGTGGGCTGGCACTGTGCCCCAAGGGGGTCATCTGTCAGCTGGGGACTGGAAGATCTCATCTGTGTAACAGTTGTGTTCTGCTTGGTCCTGGTGCCTCTAAACCTAAAGCAGGACTAATGGGAAGAAAATGGCATAGGTACACCAGCTGACAGATGGAAAATTGCTATTTATTATATGCTTGTTCATTTAGCAGAGGGTTATATTTTTTAGTTGTGTCATAGCTACAAACATTCTTTTAATGGGAGGTGAAACAAAACCTGCAGGTAAATAGTTTCAATCAACAGATTGTGAACCAACTCAGGTTAAGTTTATGATAAAAATAGAGAAGGCACAGACTAGAACACTTCTTACCAAGTTTCTGTTAATATTTTACAGAATTTCAGCCTGTTCCAACTACTGCTTTTTACTAAAAAAAAAAAGTGGAAGTGATAAAAAAGTTCTGATAGTTCTTTTGTGCAAATTAGTGTCCTACATATGATTTAATAATAATTTGGTTTGGCCATATTTGTAACATCTATTTCTCTTCCTGCTTTGGAGAATGATAAGAACAACTATTCATAAAATATGGGCAAGAAGTGCTTTCCTCATCCTCTAGGCAGTCACATTATTCCTTGAAGCATGAGATTTGATTAACCTGTCCCATTTTATAAGATTGCATAGTTGCAAATTTTATTCAATAGTGGTAATTGCTTTCTGTAGTACCTGAATGCAGTTTAATATCTCCTACTAATGGCTTGGAAAACTGCGAAGTCCTGATGTTGTGACGCTGGAGAGACACAGCCATTGTGTTTTGAACGTGTTCAGCAGCTCTTGGGTCATCATGAAGGACAATACTACAACACTTCATATACTGTATGACAACTGCTGCTCTCTTTCAACAGGCTTCTGAGTGCAGATCATATCTGGTGTCTGCAACTCTATTGTTGACTACTGAAGAGTCTTTTTCCTTTCACTCTTCCCTCTTATTGCTTGTAGGATTTCTTTTTTCCTCAACAAAGAGGAGCAAGAAGCATTTTTGTAGCTCTCATCTAAGAAGGTATCTCCTGCATACACTTGAATTGTACCATGGAGTGCTCTTTGAATCAATCCTTTGTGTGTTATGTTTACAGTTTAAACAGGATCACTTACTAAGTGTGAGAGCCTATTGGTAAGCATCACTGGAATTACTGTATCTCCAGATGTAGCAACCTACTACAGTGAATTCACCAGCTTCAAGAAACTGAGTGTTTTGTAAAATATGGTGTCCACTTCCCTAGTTATATGCAGATAGAATGTACTTGACCCCAAAAGGTTTTCTCTTTTAAATTGAGCTGTAACAATGCATAAATTTAAAAGCAAAACAAGACATATGATGAATAATAAATTATCAGGATCATCAAGGAAGTTATCAGCCTATTTACTATTTCTAGTGCAGATCTGAGTTGCAAAAAAAGAAGAATACTAGGAAATTACAGGAAAATTCAAACAAACACCAAACATATATTACTTTACAGAATTAGCCTATACCTGAAGGTTGCAGCTAAAGTGATCTTAGAGGTTCCTAGTGAGTGTAGTGTATGATGTGTCTCATTGTAATGTGTGTTACAATTATCATGTAGGTAAGACTTGTTACAATCTGTCAGAGAAAGAGCAACCAAATTAGGCCAAACTGACTAATGGCCATGCTGTAATCACCACTGAGGTAAAGCTGGGCTGCAGTGTCAGAATTAACACACCACAAATTGCTATAATGCCTCAGATCTTTTTTAAGCCTGTATAGCACTGCAAAACGCTAGCTAAAACCTTATCTTGGTTTTCATTTAAATATTTATTCTGAGGTGAACTGTACTGGGAAGACACAAAATTTATGCTTTCAAATGTGTATCTTAAAATGTGCTTACTAGGCGGGAACATACACTGAGAGAAGAGTTAACAGGTGCTGTGGGTGCTGGAGGAATGCATTTATTGTGAAGTCCTTCTTTACTGTAATTACAGCTAGGAGGACAATCTCCAGCAAGGCATTAAATTGGGTCAGCAGCTAAAAAGGCTTGAGAAGAGACTGATGACAGCAAGTGGTGTATATATACAGGAAATAAGGGGCAGCATGGTGCTGGGTGTGACAGACTTTTAAATGTTGTAAGGGTGCCATTAACATATAAGTAATAATACATTAGAGAAAATGCAGTTATCATGAGATGATGAATAATTCTCAGATGCCTTAACAGGCATTAGGCTCAGCAGACTGCTTCTAATCCTATGGGATTGATTGCTGTGTAGTAGCTGTATCCCCTGGAATCATCTTGTACAGTAGCTATTATAAAATATCTTAGTTATTCTTACTTAAAGAAGCTCTGCAGATGAGTGCTGTCATTGTTAAGAGACTGCTGGTATAAGCTTTTCAGACACTTGCTTGTCCTCCCGTCACTCCCTGTTAAGATCTTGCAGAGCCAGGCTGAATCCTGGTCTGTGGTTAAATATTGAATAAAATCCTGTGTCGGGTATCCAAGTTCATGTGTGGGACAGAGCCAGGCTGTCACTTCAGATTCATAGTGCACAGTAACTGTGGGACTGGAGTTACTAAAATAGATTGTTGGGTGGGGAGTTTTTGTTTAGTTTTTTTGTTTAAATTTTTGGGAGGTTTTAGATTTTATTTTATTCGAGTTAAAATAGATTGATGAGTAATCTGTTTTAAAGGTGAGGAAGAGTTGGCTGCCTTGGGGCTACCTTTCAGAGAAAGAAGATGCAATTTTTGTCTGAGATAGAAGTTTGGAGGAGTCAATGCAGATAGTCACCCCTGATAAGTCACTGGGACTGCGTATTATTTACCTGAAGAGTCTGATCTCCAATCAAAAAATGTAAGTGCTATGCACTTACAGGCAGCTTGCCTCCAAGGTGACATGTGGGAACAAAGCAAGTCTCAGTGGCTCTGTTATGAATTTGATTATCCAGACTGATGGTTCTGTATGTAGGCCCACGACACACCTCTAGCACCTATTGAGATCCCAGCCTCCCACCTCTGCTCCCTGGCTCTCTGCAGCCTTGCCGGAAGCTGTGATGGAGGCCTCCCAAAGCAACCTTTACCTCCTTCGCCATTGCCAGTGCCTGCCTTATTCTCACCATACCTTTTTCGTTTGGTTACTTCCCAGTGAGGTCTTTCCTTCTGTTTGCTGATGATGTGTGTTTGGGACTCATTAATACATGTGAATTTTCCAGATCAGTAGAAAAGGTGCTGTTAGTGCTCATGGAGAATATTGCAAGTCAGGGAGGAGCATGCTGTGCAGAAGAGCTTGAGCCTCTGCTGCACTGTTCCCTGCACTTCCCCTGCCATGGGTTATTTTTATTTAGGTGCAACAGTTAAAGGACCATAATAACGCATTTACTAATGCCTCTGATGCTTTCTGCAGTATCTGAAACTGCAGGTTTTGCAAATGCTACATTCATTCTAAATTGCTTGGAGAGGGGAGAGTTGCTTATGCTCCTTGAATAAGCCCAGCCACACAGATACTGTTCTGCTGTTGCATTTCAGTGTTTGATGAATGTTATTCATAAAAACGTGATTGAGAACTGTAGGCAGCCTATATGCGAGGTTTCCTTCACAGCCCTGGTAATGCATCTTAATCCTGATTTTTAGCAATTTCTCCTGCAGTTTCAGCCTTGGACCTGCTCCCCTTCATGGTCCTTACCAGGCACGTAAGCAGATGCATACATGTACACAGCTCTGACACTGTGCCTCCCTTGCAGCACAGTTTTATTCCAGCCCAGGCTTTCAAACTGATCTGCCAACGTAATTTGGATCTGATCTGCAGTGCAGCTTATCGCTGGTTGTAAATCACTCTGGCAGTGTCCAGATCCACAGTACTGTGGCAGAGGACACAATGTAGATTAACATGGAGAGGAAAAGGGGATGTAACTTGATTTTATTAGTCTAAATTAGCTTAAATGTACACATATCTCTGAAAGTTGTTACAGGATTTTAATCAGGACTGACAGGGCACTGTACCTGTGGTAAGAAGTGTCCAGGAAAAATAGAATGCTGAGATTTTTGTTAATAACAAAATGAATAAACATAGCCCTCCTTAAATGGTGTACTCAAATATTTGTTCTGTTCTTTATGATCAGTGACTGTAGCACTGAAAATGGGGAAGGATAATATATTGATCATTTATAGGGAAAACAGTGGCAAGGAAAGAGAAGGTGTTGTTGAACAGTCTGGAGTAAATTTGGTATGATTTCTGTCTTGTGCTCTGAAACTGAGAAATCACTGATGTACTCATAGTTCAGCTGCTGTAACTGAAGAACAAGTAAAATGCTGGTAGATGCAGCTGGCTTTCACCTGTGTGGTGAAAGGACGCGTGGGCTGGCTTTAGGCTTTCCAAGTCTCACTGAGAAGCACTGGGTGAAATTCCAGCAGAGAACAAGACCTTGATTTTGATATGCTTTGCTCTGGTGTACTGAATATTGCCAACAGATCCAACAAATAGACTTTCTTAGGTCACTGCTGCTGCAGGAGGTTGAGTGGCTTTTAAATTGTCAGTGCTTTAATGGAAATGTGTATTATACTTAAAAGGTACTTCTTTAACTCTACAATTTTCTGATAAGTTTTCAAGTAGTTAAAATATATGCTATTGTCAAATGCAGCAGTTTGATAGTAACCTTTGTTTTAATGTACTTTTCAGTAGTTTGAGGTCTGTTTTAAAATAACTATGCAGTTCTCAGATGCTGCTTTGAATGAGGAAATGCCTGTTACCCAAGTGTTGCATAAAACAAGAGTGTTCGTGGTAATAGAATAGATATGTAACTACTTCCTTTGCTCTCAGAGTTACACTGAGCACTTAAAGTAAAAAACCCAAACCAAAAGAAAAAACTATTTTCAGTGGGAAGAAGCTGACGGGTATGGAATAGTGACAATGAAAATAAATACAAGGAGAAACTAAAGTGTAATGAACAAAATACAGCACTTTTTTCATCATCTAGGCTGTCAGGGAAGTGGTGTGACCAGCAGTCTTGCTGTAATCAGGTAAGTCATCACTTCCAGAATGCTGTCATGGACTCTGCGATGCTGCCAAATCTTTGCCAAAGGTGGTACATAGGTTGCCCACAAAATACACAGCTAAAGAAAACAAACAAATCCTCTGAAATGGGAGCTCTAAGTCAAACACTTGATTTTTTGCTAATACAGGGGGTTTTTTTATGAACTGAACATACTGCTCAATTAAAGACCTGTACACAAAAGAAAATTGCTGAAGTTGAGTAGCTCAAAGGAAGTTCAGCTGGCTGGAGCTCTAAATGAGGTTGAGACACGGAGAGCAGTGAGGCATTTGTTTTCTTCAATCAGTGTGCAGAAGAAATGTGTCCTGGGTGAGATAAGAATAACCTAGACATAGGGTGTAATTTGGGTTTTTGTAAGTCTGCTCTCACCTGGTGGGCTTTCTCTTGAGGCGCAAGAGAAGTAAAGGGTCCCACAATGCATACACACTTGCTCTACTTTAATCAACACAGCTTTATGAGGCTTTCAGGTTACTAAATTTGGGGGTATACCACTTAGGAACCAAAGTTAGCTGACTGCTATGACTCGTTGCTTACAGGCTGGTGTTTCCAAGGTCACTTGCACAATAAGAGACATACTAACAGTCATACCTGCTGCAGTCTGATTGCAAGCAGTTAACAGCTGGAAAAGAGGAGAGCTATGGGTTTAGCTGGGAAACCATTATCCTTCTCTAAAACACTTATCAGTGCATTGCTAGAAGTCAGATCTAGAGGAGGAGCAGAAAATAAACAAAAATGCTGTGTCCACAAATGTCCACTGCAGGCTATGGGAAGGTGAGAGTGCAAGAGGTGAGCTTGAAGGGAGCCTTGATAAGGTGGCTTCAGGTATTGTTACTCTGTGTTTTACCCTCTGTACAAGTGAATGGAGAAAGTATGTGAACTAAGGCTTAGGTGCACCCCTTCATAGCCCAGCGTAATACATGAAAGCTGTTCTGAAATAGCATTTGCACTAAGACATCAGAATAAGAGCTGCAGTCCAAGAATGATTTGCTTCTGAAGACTGTTCTGGGGGTAATTTGCAAATTCTCTCACACACACAGCTGAGGGCACTAGTATCTTAAATGGCTGCAGCAGTTCCACGCTATCTGTGAATGTTCCTCTCTGCTCAGGGAAGATCATGAGCTTGGAAATACTGAGCAACTGTTCAGCAGGGTGGGATGGAGACAGAGCAAGGCAATGCAACAGCTTTCCCTTTGACACAGTGTTGTGTTTAGGGCTGCTTGTCTCTTTCAGCTGAGACATTCCTTGAAAGAGAAATGCCATTTCTTCATTTCTTGGAAGAGCCTGTCAAAGGGGCTGTGGAGAGCAAAGTCCTTCACGTAGCAGAGCTACACAGAGGGCTTGGCTGAACACCCTGCAAGAAGCTGCTGCCGTGATAGTACTGGCCTTTGGAAAGCTCCCAGTTTCCTCACTGTTTCTTTCTCCAGAGTGCTCTTGTGAAGGGCTGATTGCATGTGCAGTTGCACCTCATGCCCTCTTAAGTAACAGCAGTGTGCGGAAGGTATAGAAGGTATTTAGTTTTATTAGCTAAGGCAGTTGCTACTAATTAAAGATTGTAAAAAGCCTTCAAGTCAGGTGCAAATTGAATTTTCCTTTTGAAGACTCTAATGAAGGCATGTTTCCAATTAAGACTCTTAGCTTGGCTGTGTAGGTGTCATTTATTTGCTGTACCTCTGCAGGAAGCTGCATCCACTTCCATTAGCTGTCCCCCATACATGGACGGGTGAGTCAGTCTCGATTCATCCACCTCAACACATGCAGCAGGTTCAAACAGGACTGAGGAGGCATAGGCTGTCCCCAAGTACCCCATGTACCTGTGTCAAGAATCAGGGTCCACCTTGTCTTTATCCAGAAACAAGTGTTTTTCTTCTTGTTAAGAGGCTGGAAATGTTCACTGATAAAAAGTCACCAATCTTAGGGAGCTATTTGCGTGCTGAGGCTGGCTGGGGCAAGGAAGGAACAGAGATGGTAAAGACCAGGGCTTACTCCAGCTTTTACTTGTTTGAGTGATATTTGGGTGTTGAATTTTAATTGTGTTAGGGAAGCACCTTTAAAATTCAAGAGAAGATGAGCAAGTAATTCTCCTCTTCATCTTTGATTGCTGTCTGTGACTTGGACCAAACACCAAGTTAAATTCCCTGCTGTATGTCTGAGTCAGGAGGGTTCTCTGTCTTCTTGGTATCTGCTTTTCTGTAACTCCTCACCCAGCCGTGAAGGTCACTGACTATTCCTTACCTGGCTGGCAACATGTTTGTAAGGCCACTCTCCTTTCCCAAAATACAATTTTATACTTGTTTCTCATTCAGCAAAAATCAAAGGTTCATGTCAGTTGCAATTAAAAATGTCCCTGCTCTCAGTTTTGGACTCCCAGAGCTAATAGTAATAGCAATTGGTTTTGCGTTTATAGCTTGCTTATGCCTTAGTGATGACAGATTTGATTCATAAATGTTATTTAGTGTAATATAAGCAGTAGAAATTTGTAAGGAACACCATCCTCTAACTTGCATAATCACAAGTTATTTTAAAAATTGTGCAGACCGATAAAGCTGAAAGGACAGAACATAGATTTTTTTTTTTTCTAAATGTCTGTATTTTAAAGGAGAAAAACACACATGTTTTTACAATTACTTGAGATTCTTCTTGAGAAAAATAAAACTTGTTGAAGGGCTGCTACTGGTTTAAGATGCCAGATTGTGACCTGACAGTGCAAGAAAATGGAGCATAAGATTGATCCCTCAACAGCATGCTTTAAGAGACAGCATCTCAAGTCCAGCTGCTGCTTGCACAGCCCCATTTGACCTGCCTTGGAGGGCAAAGCAGGCCATGGGAGGGGGCTGGCAGAGGAGCTGTGGCTCTGTCCCCACCTGACCTCAGCCACTGAGGCTGGTTGGCTGAGTAACTGCAGAGGAGGGAGAGATTTCTCTGCAGGAGGTAATTCTGCTGAAGAATTAGGGGACAAAGCAAGAGCAACAAGGATAGAAATAGAGGTATAGGAGACCAAGTTCGGGCTTTAAAATATATTTGCCCAGATTTCTGTGAAGTAAGGTCTCTTCCAGCATCTCACTGCTCGTGTCTGTCTACATCTGCAGCTGCTGCCCAGGTGTCTTACTGGGACCTCAAAGAAGAGGAGAGAAGGATTTTTATGTTAGTTTAGTTTTCAGTTCCCAAGGGAATTGATCTAAAAAGACAGGGTTTTTTAGATATTTCCACTTAGAACAGAGCTATGCAGCATCAAACCCCTGTTCATGCATACATCACTAAAAGACTTGTTTGTTTTGAGGTCCGCAACTAGGGCATGGCAAGAGCTGCCTTTAGCATCATTCAGACGAACCAAATGCACCAGGTTACACGCAGAATTTTTGAATGAGTGAAACACCATTATTTTTAAATAACACAGGAGATTTAGGGAAGGCTGTAGTAAAGAAAAATCCCAAAGCAATTCAGAATAATACTACTTGTGAATAATTCATTTCTGTATTTCCTTGTGCAGAGCATATAGCAAATTATTGGCTCAAAGACTTTCATCAGCCAAAGCATAGCTCTTGGCAGTGGCAACCAGTCTAGTTCAGTAGTTCAGCATGAATGTATTCCTGCCTCCTACTCATCACAGAT
This sequence comes from Sclerurus mexicanus, assembly GCA_013396755.1. NCBI lineage: Eukaryota > Metazoa > Chordata > Aves > Passeriformes > Furnariidae > Sclerurus > Sclerurus mexicanus. Next base: position 646,534 of record VWZF01007071.1, on the reverse strand, counting down.
CCTTTAAACTGTTCTGTTCAGCTAGGTAATACTCAACATACTGTAAGTATCTACTTAATAATTTGCTAGTATGTTATCAGTAAATTGATGCAGAAGTGACCTGAAATCTTCTGTATACATAAGATTAACATACGTAGGAACAGAGCTGGGAGGAGTGAACAAGGTATGCACACAAGTACAGCAGTATGAGTTAATGCATTTTAATAGACATGCTCATAAACATTAAAAAAATGCGACCTTTAATATGAAAATTATCAAAATAAGTATTTGCAGCTGTGAATGTAAAAATATAAGGAAAACCTGAGATTGCCAGCATTAAGAGGAATTTTTTAATAATAAAGGAAAAACAATATGTTACGGTATTTTATGGCGAGAAGGGACTAGACAAATGATATGTGGAAGTTGGTGATGAATCTCTTGTATGAACTAGGAGTATGAGCAAGGGAAAATAGAGACCTATGGCTTGTTTGGCTTTTGGAAGCTTTTGCAGTATTACTTGCCTGATCTGAAAACCTGTCAGTAGCCTATATATCGGGAGCATAATTCCGCTAATAGTGTCAAATGTGAGAAAGCAGTCACACCTCTCTGCATATGAACTTGAGTTCTGAATGTGAAAGGAGTAGAATTGGTGTTGAATTTCTGGTAGAGACTGTCCTGTCTCTGCAAGCAGGTTGGACAGCTGCTCAGGTCTGGGATGCAGTTGAGAGCAAGCCCCTTCCAGCAGCTCATTTTTGTGCTGGAAAACACCAGAAGATACGTGGTGGCCATGCTCACTTTAATGGCCTAGAATGCTCTGAAGAATGCCAGCTTTGAAATCACCATGCAGCATGCAGTCTCTTCTTCTTCCCTCTGGCTGTTCAGACATGTATTATTGATGGCCTTCCACCATCCTTTCCCACTCTGCTCCTGCAGAGCTCTTGTGCACCGCTGAGCCGAAGCAGGTGCAGAGGCCAGCGTGGAGCCTGAGCTGCTGATCTCTAGGCTGTCAGGTCTTGTTTCTTTTCATGCATGCTTCCTAGCACTAACAGGGACCACTTGATACTGGTACAAAACTGAAGAGGGCTTGTAGAGAATCTTTTTTTTTTTTCCTCCCTTCTTTATCCAGTTATTCAGGCATTACTGATTATCGTTTTAATGCCTTACTGGTAGGTAAGAAATGCAGAGCCATGTCTTGCTGAGTTGACTGCAGGTATAAGGGTACTCTTCCCCCACCACCCTGTTTAAGTAATGGATTTATGCACTCTTATGTTTCCTGCCTTTGCGCTTCAAACAGCTTGTGTTGTAAGACATGGTTAGAATGGGGTAAAGTGTCCAATTGATGTTGATTTTTCACTCGTGTTGGGTGTTTTTTTCCTTGGGTTTGTTTTAGTGAACTTGTTTGCATTAAGTACCAAATCCTGCTCACTCAGTTTGTTTGACTTATGGTAAAATACATAGCAAAAAACCTGTCAGCACTACTTATTTCAGAGGATTTCTTTACTTTCTTATTTAGTCACATTTACACAGAACAGCACTTTTAAAGGAATGCTCTGTATTAAAAATTTTCAAGAGCAGTAGTGTACTGTTTATCCTTTCCATTTAATCCTGGTTGAGAAAATGTCAATAGACACAGCATTCAAACCTGGTTGAATAAAAAGAAATTTCAATTCACTCATGCTCATTCATATTTGAAGGTTGATTTTTTTTACAGTCTATTTGCACATACACGTGTATATTTTTCATTAGCCAAGCATGCTCACGCTGGTGAGAATTATGTGCATCTGTCCTTAGAGAAGTGCTTTGTTTCAAATAAGTATTCTTAGCTTTACGCAAATTGCAGTGTTCATGTATTAATAGAACGATCCACATTTGGTCTTTCCATCTTATCAAAAAAGTGACATCATGTCAGAGCAAGAAACTGCTCAGTTTGTAGAAAGCAAGTGGCAAGAGAGGAGAGTTACTCAATTGCTATGAAGAATTACTGAAGCTTAATGAAAAACTTATTACTCAAACTACCTGAAAAATATAATTTTTTTGTTTCAGGAGCTGGTCACCTTGAAGAATGTTCATCAAAGCTAGGTTGTAGCTTAAACATCTTTATCTGCTCTCTGCTGGCAGATTAAGAACCAAAGTCCCCCAGAAGTCTATAATTAGAATGCTTTAACATGAAAAGTCTAATTAGGGTGTTCAGCTAATTTAAGGGACAAACACTAAAACAAATTTTTGATTATGTATTTGTGCCAATCTCATCTGCTAACAAAGATTAATACCATCACAAGCTTCACAAACCTAGTAAACAGAGTTTGTACAGCAACAAAGCACAGCAATTTTTTGATCTCTGCTGCCCAATGTTGGGCACAGGTAGCCCAAGACACCTCTCTTGTGACTGATGGTTGGGTGTCTGCACCTTTAATTCTGCAGGAGCGTTTTCTCCATCTGTCAATTCCAGTCATAGCACCATCTTCAACCTGAGCATCAGCAATCCAGGAGGAAGCAGTTACCCACTGCAGCACTGGTGTGAGCTACCGCACGTGGCTTTCAGTCTGAAAGGCCTTGTGGTTACTGTGCTCCTCACCTTCCCCAGGAAAGGTTTCAGATGGAAGGGTCCTGAGCTGCTTACCTGGTTTTCATGTGTGGAAAAATGAGTAACACCTAAATGTAGCACCATATGTCAATGCATGCAGCACATGCCCCTTTAGAGCTGTATGTTCTCAAGTCCTCAAACAGCTACACAAACGGAGGAGGGAGGTAGTGGGGGCTCAGAGGCAGGATCTGGCAGCTGTGTGGTAGAGCAAGCCAGGGAGGACAAGGAGTACAACAGGCTGCTGAGGAGGGAGGAACATGAAGAAAATACCCCGGAGTAGGGTTTTGGGGTTTGTTGTTGTGGGTTTTTTCTTGTTATGTGAGTTGTGTTTGGGGTTTTTTTAAAGAAGTTAAACCCAACCCACTGCTGTTGGACTACATAGTTTTATTTTAGGGTAGAATTTATGATTAAGAATGTATTATTCTTTGTAAGAGAAGGAAGCACTAAAGAAATTTCGTTGTGCAAGGTTTGCTCTTCAACAAGAATCGTTATTGTACTATCTCTTTTTAGACAGACCTATATGCTACAAAAAGGCCACTGAAACATGAGTTGCTGGAAGCATGTTAGATATCTTTTAATTCTGTTTGAGAGCTAGTTTTGTTGCTTTGTAGTTGGATAGAGAAAAAACTTGGGAGATAACTTCTTAGAATAAGAAAGTTATGGAATATGGAGATGTTGAGTCTGCCTCAATAGTGAATATTTCAATACTTCAGTGATCTTAGTAATTACCTTAGCTAGAAAGATGATGATTTTATATCAAAGTGAAAACCCTGTATGCTCTTTCCTGAATAATTTACCATAATATACTAGTGTCAGACTTGTCACTAATGAGATTTAAGAGCATAGGGGTACAAGTCAGGTTTACTAACATGTAACTCCTGTGTATCTAAAAGTCAAAAGTGATATTTCTGAGGATCGTGTGTTTATAAAAGCTGGATGGAAAAACAATTTAAAACATTAGTGATCCCAGTGTATTTAGAAAACCATAAAGTGTATTTCCCACACTGTGTGTAGAATTACTTTCATTCCATCATGGAATGAGGAAAGCAAATCCTTGCAATGTGATCTGTAACTTAGGTGCTTAAACTCATGTTGTTTGTGTGCTGCTGAGTAGGTTACTCTGTTTCAGTACGTTAAATTCATATGAACTAAAACCACATAACCCTTCTGTCTCTCAGCTGACATTAAGTACAAAATTGACTCTTGCAACATAGTCGTGTATTTAACAATTGCATCTTTAGGCATCAAGCACCAACATTAAAAATGCGGTGAAAAAGAAGTTCTGGCTAACCATTCCTGCAGACTTACATAATGGAGATGTATATGCATTTTACTTATTAATCAAATAATATTTTACTGGCAAGGTATACTAGTGCAGAAGCCATTGGTTGGGAAAGTAAGTGGAAGTCAAAAGAGTGGAAGTCAAAACCATGTTGTAAAATCAGTTGTTCCTCATAATAAAATTCAGGATGTTTATGGTGTTATTACCTGTGCTAGATCTTCTCCCTCCACACTATGAAGACATAGTTAAATGAACAAAAAATCTGTGAGAAAAAAATGTGTGTCATGCAGAAGGATTATTTGCTATTTACGTTCTGGAGCTAATGCTTTCTGCATTTAAAAGAAAGAAAATCCACCTGTATATAGTCACAGATATCACATGATAGTGACATAAAAAAGGGTAAGAGTAGCTGTTTCGTGTTCTGGAGGCAGCTTGTTCTCTCTCCTTTGGCATGTTCACATCTTGAAACAGCCATCAAGCTGTAGCCACAGGACACAATATCTGCTCCTTTTATTCTATGCTGTCCTTTCTCAGTGAATAAAAAAGGCAAGGTGGCATTACAGGGCCAGAGATGTGCTTTTGTATTGTTTGCTGGTAGGAGAGGCAGCTGAGAGCACCTCATGTTCTGCATTGTGAGCAGCATCTTCAGTTGTGTCTTACACAGGCCCTTGTAGAAAAGATAGCAATAAGCTACCAGAAGTAAATGGTACCTTTCTTTGTAGGGTTTCTAACTTTCACTCTGCATCTCTTCTCTATCCTCCCCCTGAGTTAAGAAAAATACTGGCTGGGTGTCAAGAGGTTAAAGTCTTTAAAATCGGAGTTTCTAGCAGGGTTCACAACATTTTTAGCCATTTCTGCTCAAGGCAAGTGCACAAGTGTTCTGCAGAGCTGGGACGCCTGTGACTGCCTTTAGAAAGGTTTCAATATGTACCACAAAACAGAAGGTTAAAGGGAACAGCAGAGTGCTAGTTAGGCGTTTGCTGCATTAAATTCCAGAGTCCAACAGCAGCTTGCTGAGATTTGAAAGCAAAGCAGACATGGCATCATTTTTATTAACTGCCACAAGTTTACTGCAAGTGTTGTGTTTCCTTGGTTCATAATGAGCAGGAATTAGAAAGGAAAACTTTGGGGGTAGGGAGGTGGAATTGACATATCTTTTTATGAAGAAGGAAAATCATTATTTTTCTAAAGTTTTGTTATAAAGTATTTTAATTATTTCCCTTAGTGAATTGGCAATAGCATTACTAAAACGGACAGAGCTAATGGTAGTGGAACCACTGAATAAATGATAAAACTGGTGCTGAAGTGAGTAACTTCCCCCATAATGAGGACTGCAATTGAGTTGTGGCAAAACTCATAACTACTTTTTGATTTGAAACATTTGCTTTGCCAAAGACCAATCAGTCTTAGAATAATAAATGATAGCTTCGGTGCATGAAAATGTTAATAAATCCAGTAGTGATGACTATGGTGTAAGAATTATATGCATTTTTAATTTATGCCTTCCACTGAGCAATCTGTGAGGTTTGGGTTTTCTGTTCTAGCCATAGCTGCTATGAAAGTCAAGAACTGAAGCACTTGAGTGGCTCAGTTAAAAAACCTCTGTGAGTCCTATGTTATGCAAACTGGCCTATCAGCATAATTTAGCATGTTTGAATAAATGAATTCCTAAATTAAGGCAACCTTTGTCAGACAGCATCCAATCTGTTTTGATCAATGCTCAGATTTAAGTTTTATCTAATATTTTTCATTTTACTGCTGCTCACTTCACATCAAGAGTGAAGCAGAGCACTTGAAAAATGTTTCTTCAATAATTGCTAAATGCCCAAACGCTCTCACCTCACTAAGAGAATGACATCTGTACTTTGCAGTGTTTAGCTGTGGTGTGGGTGGACCTGCAAGCCATGCCTGCTGTTGCTTTTTGTCTGAAACTCCTTCCCAGAGGTAGTACAGAGCTAGAAAGTCTCCCAGTGCTAAGTGCTCTGACATTGTCTCTTCATGGGCTAAACCAAGGTCTTCAGTTTGCAACACTGGTATTCATGGGCATATTTGTGCTCATAATATGATCCCTTTTCTGATAAATGTATTTAAAAGGCATTAAAAAGCAATATGAAGAAAATACATGGCTTTAGAGGTATGAAAAAAATTAAATCTGCATTCCTTCAGTCTCCAAGAAACAAATCTTCACAAAGCCTCTATTTTTCCTCTGTTCTGAAATTCAAAAGAAAATAACACTTCCCTTTGTAATGGTACCTTTTCATCCTGGGTGGGAAATTTGGTGGGTCTTTTCTGTGTCTTTGCCCCCCCCCCTCATTTTTTTTTTAAGTAATTTTTTAGTTTTATGTGTAAAAAACCAAAATTAAAATGTTAACAATTGCAGGGTGGCACTATCACAAGGAGAGGGAGAGAAACAAAGTACAAACTTTTGATAGTGGTGAGCTTTCCTCTTTTTCCTGTAATTCATAAACTTCTCTGCTTTGTATCTTCAACAGCATTTGGGGGTGAGGGGGTTGTATCTTTATTGTAGTAGGGCACTTTGCAGTGCAAAGAATTAAATGATGCATGAAATGATCTGTCACACTGTATTATGTGTCACAGTATTATATACACAGAGGAATGCTTTAAAAAAAGGTAGAAAAATATTTGTGAAGCCCCTCTTTGTTGTTGTTTTGAAGAGAAACATTTGGTTTGTGAGTATGTAGATATATATTTCTGCATAATTCATCTTAGCTGAGCCACAGAAGCCCATGAAAATAGAAAGAAATATGTTGGATAGTTTCCCTCATCAATTCATTAGGAAAGGTAATGGTGGATATTTGATGCCAGTGCTACAACTGTCTTGCAGGGAACAACAAAACCCAACTTTTGCATCTTGTGCTGGAAATAGCTTATTAACTGCTTTCTGAATGGCTCCAAGTATCTTCATTACTGTGGAGAAGTGAGGAACATCCTTATGAAGCTTTGCAAAATTAATAGAAAACTATGGTACAGTTATTAAATCATGATATTCTCTAGTTTGTGCTACAGTTTCATCTGATTTTGCCAGCAGTTGATAGTGCTTTACTGAAGCTCAGATCAAATCAAGAAGCCCACAGTATAAAAGTCTTGTCTTAGGATTCATATGTCCTCCTTTTCACTGCAAATACCCTGCTGCACTTTCACAAGGGTATGGACACAAATCTTCCCTCAGGTCTGGAGCCTAAATCCAAGTGCAAATTCAGGCCTTACCATTTTAAATGAAAATAATCACTTTAAGTTGGAGTGGGTTTGTTTTCTTCCCTGTATGTAGAATAGGGTCAGGAATGCAGCAGATAATTTTTTTACCCTCTCAACTGCAGAGTTTGCTCCCTGTTAGGTTTTTTGCCCTGCTAACAAATCTTTATTTTGCATTAAAAAGGTGAGAACCAGAGAACACCACAGTCCTCCCTGAGTGTTTGAGGTAAAATGACATTACTTTCTCATCCTTTTTTTTAAAGACAGCAGTAGCAATGCCAAAACCCTGACTCAGCATCGACCAACTGCATCCCAACTTCTCATCCGCTTAATATTTATGTCTATAGTTCACTTCAATAAATAATATATTTAATTAAATACTTCAGATTGATTAAGTAGCAGTTGCTGCATTTTGTAGGAAAGGGAGAAAACACTTGTGAGGAACAACTTGTCTTTTTACATCTGCGTAGCGTTGTTCAAAGTAACTTATTTTTTGCCAGACCCAGGAATGGCCTTTTCCATCCTGTTGCATTGAAAGGCTCACTCTCACATGCTGAGAGTGCTGAAAAGAAGGTGACTGCATAGTCTTGTCCTCCCCAGCCTTGTGTTGAAGGCAGGCAGAGTGGGAGGTGGCAGCTCTGTGATTTCAGCTCTGGAGAATGATGATGGGCCTTGAGAACATTGTCCAATTTCTGTCTTTGGGAAGGAGCAAATATGATTCCACTGGGGGTTGTAGATTTGGTTTGAAGTAATTTGGGTACAGTTCTAACCATCTCTTCCCTTTTATCAAGATTTGGGTAGTAAGTTCCTGTGTGGGAACAGATTGGTTATCCATGGATGTCTGGCATTTTTCTGTTTGGAAGTGTCTTATATTTGATGCTCCAGAGGAAAGTGAACTTCTTCTTCAAGTACAATGTTTATCAAACTTCATTCAGCATCACAGGGGAGAGAAGTGCTGCTTTCTCATGCCAAGTCATGCACAGACCACAGTGTAATACTAAAGTTCTTATGTGCTACTTCTAAACGGGCTTGAAAACTGTCCTTGAATAGCGTTACAAACTGGGGACTCATATCAATGTTGCTGGAAGTTTCAAGATTTCTGGAGCTTTCTTGGTTGTTCCAGTACAAAAAAAAAAAAACCAAACCAACAGGTTTCAGCATAATTTTGTCTTGCATGAGAATGATCAGTGGATGACCAGAACTCAAAGTGGAATTCCGCGTGTGGGAGCAAACCCCCAAAAGAAGCACTAGCAAAGTCAAAGCTGTTGAACTCACTTCGGGCGCTGGCCAAGTCAAGTGGTTTGCGCGGTGTTATTTTAGATGGCAGCTGGCTCACAGATTTGTTTCTGGGCATTCCTGAGGCTGGGTTAATGGGCTTCATCCCAGTGCCCTGCCTGTGGTGGGACCAACAAGATGTGTATGCCCGCAGGGGAGCAGGCACACACAGGAGCTCTGCCATGTCACATACGGTGTTTAGTCCTTCCACAACAGTCCCCTTATGGGCTGTGGTAGGCACGTCTGCTCCTCTCCTCATTCATCACCATATGAGCAATCTGGACCTGCGTAGTTTTACATTCAGTGCAGTGATGCAACCAAAGAGAAAATCTCTACGGTTTCCATGGCAACTTGTGCGTGGGACCCTTGCTGGAGCGAGGCAGCAGGATGCTGTCAGTCCTTGCAGTTGGTGACTTCAGTAGAACTTCATCAAAGGAAAGCACCTACTTTTGTGCTCCCCCAAGGCTCTCTTGTAATTAGTATATGGGGACCATGGTGAATACATTACCATAAGTGAAGATCTAGGTTTGCTGTTGCGACTTTATTCCTTCATGTTTCAACCCATCCTGCTGCTTAGTTTTGATTTAATCTTCTATCTGCAGATAGTAATTGCAGAATACTTGAGGGCTATCCATGCAAATCTCAATTAGGACCGCATGGTCAGATGCAGTTAGCACTAGGTGACTGGTGACCTGTGTAAAGTGGTCTGGGAAGCTCAGTTCTGTCTCTAGCTGACAGACACCAACAGCCTGAATGCTCTCAACACCATGCCTCCTTTAGTAGCACTGTTAAGGAGACGGGGATGGAACCTTCTTCACTTTTTCCCCTAAAATGGTGGTTCCTTCGATTCAGATCACATATTGAGAAACAGGTTTCCCGGCTGAAATTATCTTTGCATTTGTGTTTATCTGTGCATAGGTTTGCACATGTATTTGCGTAGTTTATAAGTCACACAAAAGCCACCCCTATTCATTAAATTCTATATGGTAGAGATGGTGTGGTTTTTTTAACCAAAATATGACTTGTCTCACATCTCAGTCAGTGGCCAATTCTATGGCCACTTGGTTTCTATTGGAGTGTTCTATTTAAAAATCATATTATCTTCACTGGATATTTATGATACTTTCCTACAATTATAAGAAGCTTAACACTTTTGCTTATGGAACAAAGTCAATATTTGGTCTAATTTGCAGCTAGCCTAAGAAGGTTTCCAATTAGAGCAGTTGTGCTGTAGATGGTATAAGATCTCTCAAGCTGATTACATGCATATATGTGACATCTTTACCATAACTGTAGAAAGCATGGGGGAAAAAATGCACCACTGTTCACAAGAAACTTCTATTACGCCGTATAATGCAACAGTCCCAAGCATTTGCTACTCTAATTACAGTGGCACAATCCATAAGCAAGCAAGAGCTAACTTTTCCTATTTTACACAGCTTTCTAATGTGCCAAAATAGCTGCTGCTTTTAAGCAATTATAGCTCATGTAGAATTTGGGCTCATTGGGAGTTGTCTGTCAAAATGTTTTTAATGAAAAACTGTGTTTCTGTAACACTGACACGTTGATGTCTTTTTCTTCAGTTGACACTGATGGACTAAAATGCTTAATTTTTGGGGGAGGGAGAAAATTGCATTAGTTCAGCTCATTTGGAGAATCTCTGTTTGCTGAATTAATTTCCTAAGCTTTGTTTTTTTGCTGAATATTAAACCCTGTCTTCAAACTGTGCATATATTGCCTGAGAAGAATAGCTCCAGCTCTCATTTTTTGTGACTACGTTTTCTTGTGATGCAGCCCAGACCGAAGCTAGGGGGGCCGTGCAGAGCTGACACTGTAGGCTGTGTTAGGGGAGGCGTGGTCTGATCAAAAGGATGCTGCCTGGGACCTGCCAGACTCTGGTGTTTCACCTCAGCAGCTGAACAAGTATCAGTTTTTACCTAAGAATTGTTTTGGTTAATTCAATTGGTGTGGTGAAACCTGTCCCTCCATGTAATGACTTGTGAATAGATGCTCACTTTTGTGAAGCTCTAGCTAAATTAGCAACAGTATACAATTAACCATGACAAATGCCTTGGTGGTTGTTCTTTTACTGGTATTCTCCTGTACACAGTAAAGATACATAAATGCTAAAGCATGGTATCAGTTTCAAAGTGACATTGTTAGCTCTGTTTCACCATCCCAGTAAACACCCAAAGATCACAGTTGTAATTTTCTTTGTTCCCTGAAACACGCTCAGATTTGAGGGAGACATGTAGTATATTCTGCCTCTATCTGAAATTTTAAAAGAAGCAGAATTCCATCAGGAAGAGCTTAGGTTCAATCAGTGCCCCTGCCTTTCGCCATCAGTGGAAGTTGGCCTTGTGGAAAGCAGCCAAACAGCCCTGCTGGCTGGCACGTTGGTGCTCTGCTGCCATTTGGTTTTGTTGGAGTTGTGAAAGGTGGTCCAAGATGGGCAGCATATCTTTTGTAGTTGTGTGGCATCTGCTATATGAGGCACTCCAAGTCCTTCTTGGACATCTTTGAATTAAGTTTCACCACCCCTGTGTATTTTGTTATTACCTCTGTCATGCAAGAGAGGAGACTTGGACAGAGGTACATGAAGCTGGTTGCTGAAGGTCACATCACGATTCTCTGTCAGTGATGATCTGCTGCCTTCCAGTGTTGTCTCAGAGGCAAGGTTGTCCTTTCTCCCTCGAGGGTGCTGAAGGGAGGTGTATAGCTCTTTTTTTTCAGTCTCCTCTTCATGTTTTTGAGCAGAGTGAAACTGTCTGGACCAGTGAAGCAAGTTGGCTTCAGGCATCTTGTCAAATTGACTTTCCTTGTCTGTGCATGTGTGGGCCGCGTGGCAGGACTCAGCAGGTGCTAAAGGCACAGGCACACTGGTAGTGTCAGAGGCACTTACGGGACCCATAAGAGTTGGCTCTGTAAGAAACAGTCTATTTTAAACTTATATTTCAGTCAGGAGTAAAAGATCAAATGTGTTTGTAATTATTGCCATCGTTGGCAGCAGACTGATCCTTTCCTCCATGCACCATCAAGCTCCACCGATATGTGTGAGAGCTGTCAGCAGCCAGGTTGAAGAGGGTACTTGCAATTGTACAGAGCTGTCTGTCTAACCCTGTACATTTAATGATGGCACTGATGAGTGATGCTTGGAGACTCTTCAGCCATGGGTTGGCTGGTGACAGGAATCCCCAAGAGTAGGGTAGCTGCTGTGAGTATTGAATCAGGAACCTGCTGCATACTGAACTATTCAGGAGCTTTCCTTCGCGGTCTGAGGGAGTATGTGCAGCTAATTCAGAGACTAGAATATGAAAAGGACACTGTTTTCCTCACTAGCTCACAAAAGCAAACTGTCCAAATGGGACCGTGGTGGCCTCTGACATCATTATGTGGTCATCCCTCAGTTACAATTGAACGTGTTCAGCCAGGTAGCTCCAGTAGCTGCTGTTTGGTGTCCAGATGTGGGGCTGTGAGAGGTGGGAACTGTTAGCTTTTCTTTTTTGTGTGTTACTTGCCCTTCCTCAGCATGTCACCTTCCAGAGTGACACTGACCAGGGCTCAGCAAGGCTGTGCATGCTAATGTGCAGCGGAAGGGGTGCCTCCTTTACTTTGGTGCTAGGAGAAGGAAAAACTACTGCAAAACTGGGAGTTGTTTTCCCTCTCATAATGCTACCGCTAAAAATGTTGTGTGACACTGACCCAAAGTTGCCAGGCTGTGGTTGTCACATTTGTTGTTGTATTATGACTTGGTATTCTAACACATCAACAAAGGTAAACTTTTGTTTTCCCTTGCCTCAGAAAAAGGACTTCTCATCTTCCAGTCATAGACATCTTGGCTCTGACAGAAATTCAAGGTCATCTGCTTTCTGCCTTCAGCCTCTTTAGGCCAGCAAAAGCGCCGATAGTGAAAAATAAGGTCTAACGACTACTAGCAAATCCTACACGTACATTAAATCTCTAACACATTCTGTGTCACAGAATATGTTGGTACCCTCTCGTAAACTACCTGCAATAGTTTGTCTCTACTAATGTGTTCTTGAAGTCAGAAGCCCTTTTCAATACATTGCAAGCGGGATAACGTGAAATAAAAACATTCTGGACAAATGTAGGGAGTAGAGTTGTCAGCAACCAGTCAGGAGGAAAGGCAGATCTGGTTTGTTAGGCACACGTTACAGCAGATAGCTAAGAGTGACAGCAGATACGTGAATTATTCCGGCTTTCTCAGGGAGATACTGACTCAGAATCTGTTTGGAGGGAAGAATAATCATTTACTTTAATGATGCAAAATCAGACTAGGATGAAATAGCAGTGACTCCCATCATAGAAAAAAAACCTATTGCCTGTTCTTACCAGGGCTTTTGTTGGGCAGAAGTTAGTTCACTGAATCTTGCTGATAAATATGAGGAATGCTTTGTTATACTTGTTCCTGCCTCCTACCCTGAGGAAATGAGCTGTCCAGGGACTCTCATTCCCTGTCTGCCAGACAGGGAAACCTAGGGGCTGTTTAATGACATGCAGAAGCTGAAGTGAGAATCATTAGCGCTGAAGTGTCTAGGTAACGCTCTTAAAAGCTAAGATTAAAAGCTTTGATGAAAACGACCTTCACGCTTGATGCTCCCTCTTTGATTTCCTCCACACTTGAAGCTCTAATAATCACTTTTTTCCACTTTGTCACTGTATCACTTATTTCATGAAACATTTCCATGCATCGGTAGGAATTTGGATCCAGGGTGGTAATATTTGCAAGTGTTGCGTGGATGCAAAACAATGGCTAGTACCAAGGGTCAGATCTTCTCTTTGTAGTGAACTGAACAAAAACTGGACATAGGTTGCTAGATACAGGTTTAAAATATTTTCATTAAAACTTGATTATAAATTTAAGAAAGGATAAAATTATCATCAAATGTTTCTTTGAGTATGCCATGCTGTCCCCTCTGCACAGTGCAAAAATTTGCTGGAGAGCATAAGGAAAGCATGTTGGGAAGGGCAAGAGTATGTATAACCAGGGGCTTGTAACCCTGTGGACTCTTGGTGACGCAGACTGAAAATGCAGGGCATGCTGAAGGAGGATGACACGTGTAGTCATGTCTGGATCAAATGAGAGGACAAGGAATCAAGGAGATGTGGCATTTGAGTAGAAAGGAAAGAAGAGAAGAAATAACCAACACTTAGAAAAAAGGAGAGCAGTAAGTGCCAGTAATCGGGCTGGAAGACAAGTAAGGAGCCATTTGGGAAGGAGTTCCCTGGTGTCGTTTTCTTTATTTTTCATTTAAAATTGTAGTAGGCTTTTGTAATTGACTGAAACTGAAATTAATGGTGCCATTTGAGATACCAGTGCCTGCTTGATTGCTTGAAACAGGGAATAGTTTAGGTAGAAACAACATCTCTTTTAAGATAATTAAAGTTTTATTTTGCTTGAAATTGAACTTTTCTTAGGATGTTAATGGCATAAGTCATGCTGATGTCTTATACCTTATAGTGAGAAAAAGAGTTAAAAGTTTATTTTCCTGCATTGAAATAATTATTTTAGCTTATTTTTCATTCTGAACTTTTCATTAAAATAGAAAAAGAGAAAATAACAGTTTTACTGAAAATTATGCTTGTGATTTTTCCATCCCTTAAGTGTTCCTGGAGACATGGGAGACTCATAACACATTCTAGAGTGGTTTCCTCCTAATATGCATGGGAAAAAGTCTTTCTCTGATGTCAGCTACAAGTACATACAGATGAAGGCACATAATAGAGAGGCTTTTTCATTGCCTTGCAGAGGTGGTTCTTAGTCTGACTGACCTTCTTGGATGAAGTCTAAAACTCAGAATGGAGTCAGGATCTTGCCTGTGGTGCCAAGCAATAGGACAGGAGGTGACAGGGAGAAACTGATACACAGGAAGTCCCACCTGAACATGAGGAAGAACTTGTTTACTGTGTGTGTGACTGCAGTGGGACGAGTTGCCCAGAGAGGATGTGGAGTCTCCCTCCGTGGAGATACTTGAGAACTGTCTGGATGCAATCCTGTGCCATGTGTTCTAGGATGACCCTGCTTGAGCAGAGAGGTGTGACCAGATGACCCACTGTGGTCCCTTCCAACCCGGTCCATTCTGTGATTTTGTGACTCTTGGCCCACCCTTCAGAGGCAACTGAGATGCCCTGTCCTCCCAGTAAGTCTGGCGTTGGAGCACTATAGCCTTGTAGGTCTGGGTTGATGATGAGTGGTCATCAGGCTCCTCTCAACACAATGAAATGCTTCTTGTCCACTCTTGAGAAGAGCAGTTACCCCTTCAGGTATCAGAGATGAGCAGTTCCTTGTCTAGATAAAGCCCAACATTTTTATCAGCAAATAACTTTGCATAAAGCTCAGGTAAAGGGGGAAAGGTGGTACTAATTTTCATAGAGATTGGGTTATGTGAAAAGTAGCATTATTCTATCACAAATTAACTGTGGGTACCTAACGCTCATGTAACCTATTGAGTATCTCAGGATATTTTCATCTTTGTGACTTCATTGCCGCTGAAAATTTGTTCAGGACGTGTGTTAACTTACAAGTAATATATAAACAAGGTGCGAACAGTTCAGTTAAGTGGTAACCTGAGGTTAAAAACACAGCGATCAAATTCAGTGTCTGAAGTTGGCAGGGAGATTGTCTTACCACCTCAGGAACACTTGAAATTAAACTTGTTTTGAAGTGTAGGTGCTAAGTCTGTGAAAAAAACCTCACTTTTGCATCTAAACGAAGCGGCTTTCCAGAGTCAAAGAGAGCACGTTGAGCTCTTAGGCTGCCTATAGGAGAGAGAGGGGCCATGTTCCCACAATATAAGCATTCTGCTGGGGTTGTGTTTTGTGAGGAGAAAATCTTTAGGTAAAATCAGAACTCTGCTCCCTGTCTGGCTGCCCTTGGCCCTTGTCACCAACAGTGGGTAGGGCCGTGCTGTCAACTGCTTGAGCTAACAGAGACAACAGCTTTGGGTTTATTTTTGTTGGGCCTCTGAGACCTTATTAACTTGAAGAGAGTTTTTGGAGATACTGGATTTCTGCACTGTGCTTATGTTTAGCTTTTTGTTCTCCCTGGCATTGCCTTCAAGTAAATGCATGGGGAGTAGCCTTAAAAGGAGCAAAAATCCCTTCCAGTTTTAGAGAACACAGGAGGAGAATTGAGCTCCTTTCCCCAGTAACTGGACCTTCTGATTGCCATGGCTTTTGAAGATGATAGTGTATTTTCCTGTATGTGATAGAAATATGCATTTGCCTGTGAACTGAAAGGTAGCTGGGCTGTGAAAATCCAGTGAGTTTTTCTCTACAGTTGCTTTACTTTTGGTTATTTACTTTGTATGCTGATCACGGACGTATACCATCCTAGCCTGCAGCGTGAGGCAGGGGAAGTCCTCCTGCAGCTGTTCTGTCTTACACTTCTCTCAAGCTATAGGCAGTTGGTGACTGTCTGGGACCCTTTGGAAAATGAAAGCCATCCTAAGGTTACAGTGTTGGGGATTCAAATGATTGTGGGAGCAGAGGAGAAGGTGGACTGGAAGGGAAGCTCCTTAAGGTGGTTGAAGTGTAACCCAGTTCGTTTATGGAGCAAACAGCACCTTTATATCACATCTGGTCAGCAAAAAAAGGCACAGTTGTACTTGGCTTGTCAGTCTCCAACCACTGTCTTCAAAGCCTGTCTGTTGTCTCATGATTTCTAATCTCAGGGTTTAAATTTGGCCGGTAGCTGTGACTCTAGGTCTATGTTTGTGCAGTAATAAAATGGTATTTTGGAAGACCATCCTACCAACAGGGCTCCAAAGCACTCGTGATATATAAATGTTATGGTCACCTTTTTGCCTAAACTATAAAATCTTTCCTTTCTTTTGACAGATTGAA
The DNA here is from genome assembly GCA_013396755.1 of Sclerurus mexicanus. Classification (NCBI taxonomy): domain Eukaryota; kingdom Metazoa; phylum Chordata; class Aves; order Passeriformes; family Furnariidae; genus Sclerurus; species Sclerurus mexicanus. The sequence continues at coordinate 630,335 of VWZF01007071.1, read as the reverse complement.
GACATTGTTACAAGAATGCAGGATGACAAAACAGGTGGAGTTCCCATCCGCACTGTCAAGAGCTTTCTGTCCAAAATCCCCAGTGTCGTCACTGGTAAGGACCCCAGTTAGCAGAGCAGAGAATGTAAACTGGTACTTGCTGACTCTTAGCAAACATACTAAAGCCACAAAAAAAAAGAAGAAACATCAGGAAAAAATGTCCCCTCTGCTTAATTTTTCTGCATGCTGTTCTGTTACAGGCTGAAGTGTTGAACAAAGATTTCTTAATTCTGTTTTAGTAAGCAAGCATTTATATTTCTTTGGAGTGAGTTATCAAAAAATATTATATAGCTTTTGTGGCTATCAGAGTATCACAGTCAGTCATTCCCTATGACGGGGTAGGACAATCTTAGGGAAGAGGTCAGGAAAGAGAGTAGAAATTGTCTTCTCACTCATACGCGGATACTCTTACTGGACTTGGATCACAAGCAGAGGAATGTGAAATACCTTCTATGCGTGTGTGCTTCTTTGTTGAAGCTCTATGTACAAAAGCATGGAGGGTGCAGAAACTGGGAGTTAGAGTACAAAACTGTTCCTCTACATATTTCCAGGCAATATCTTCCAGTGCAACAAAGACCTTTGCCATTGATAAATGATGAGTTTATTCAGGGTGATGTGAATTGTATGGGGGATTTGTACTTGGGTTTCTGGTACCTGTTTTCAATTACTCAATGGTAGTATTGATTACAGTGGCACAAAGCTACTCTTTTCCCTCTCTGCACCAGTAGACTGTTGTCCAGTGTGGGGTACCCAACTATTCCTGACACGTTAAATTTATAATGTTGTGTATCTTTGTAAAGCAAATACAGTTTTCTGTTTTGCAGAGTCTCTTCCCAAATCAGACCACATACATGCACTGATTAGTCTGTTTAGGGAAGTTTCCCCTCCTGTTCTGCAAAGTGAAGGGCATCATTCTCTGTGACTTTGCTGCCGTAAAATTCACGTGGTCATTAAAAATGCAAAAGTTGCATTGTTGCATTTGGACACAACCAATAACTGAGAGAAGACGAGCACTTCAAAGGGACCTTCCTTGCTCTTGGGATTTCTATACCGTTGAAAAGTAAAGGAGAAATTCCTGTTGTCAGCAGGGATGCTAACAGTGCAGCTGGTGTCAAGCCATTGCGAAGAGAGTGCCATGCAGAGGAATGTATGTGAGCTGAAGCACTTAAAAAATGTTTTTACTGTAAAAATGGTTGGATTGAAGAGAATTTGAAGCTGTTTTGATTGATTCAGGAGTGTGATTTGATTTCCTTGTGTCAGAAAAATGTCCAACTTACAAGCTGCAGGAATGGAATACAAATCTACAGGGTTCTTGGGGATAAGTCAGGGAATATGAAAATTGGAATGATGTTTTTACTTAAATGCATCTCAGTCCAGTGTTCTTTTTATTGAGCAATAGGCTCTTCTGTTTGAAATTGGTTTCAGGGTGGTGACTCAGTATAACTGGCAGTTGCAGGGTTAGGGTTTTACAGGGAAAAAGAAACATGAATCTAGAATGAGATGAGAAAATTTCAGGTTATGGCTGGATCAGGTATGAACTAACTATTCTTGAAGGTTCCTGGGGAAAATAATTATTTATATGTTTTGAAAACTCATTCCATAAGCTTAAGTCTGCAGTATGTAGACTGGATATCTTAAGGCTGACTCAGCTAAAATAGGTTTCTGATATTCCTGTTCATATTCATAGCATTAAAAAAGGAATTGATCTAATCATTAAGCCACCGTGTGTTACTCAGAAGAAAAAGGAAACATGAGACCTCACAGCATCTTTAACCCATGGTTAGGAGCTCCCTGGCACAAATGAAACTGCTCTCTTGCACTCAAGGGTTGGACTTGATGATCTCGGAAGTCTCTTCCAACCCAGCTGATTCTATGATTCTATTTTGGAACAGCAGCTGCAATTACATTGTCTTGAAATGTTTGGTTTTCACAACACAGGGAATAGTGAGAAGGNACGGAACAAGCTCAATACTGTTCCCTTCAGGTGATTTGAAGACAGCTCCCTTGTGATGCATGGACAGTGCATGAAGCCTCTGAGTTTGAAAACTATGGGAAGCCGAGAGCCCAAAGTTTTCTCTGTATCTCATTTCTATTTTCAGATGCAGAGACCTGGCTGTTTGTAGGCCAAAATCAAAAGAAATGTATATGTGATGTCAGTGCTTGTGATATATGAGTGAAAATAGGAGCACCTGTATTTGAATGAAAGCTGAAGACACTGAGTTTGTTCAGTCTAGGGAAGGAAAAGCTGAGGGGAATGAGAGCCAGTAGAGAAGACAGGGTCAGATCCTTTCTCAGGAGTGCATGGTGAAAGTATCAAAGACAATGTACACAAGTTGCAGGGAAAGAAATCTCAACTAGATTTAGATTCAGGAAAGAAGTTAGTTATGGTCAGAGCAGCTGAGCGTGGGCCCAGTGGCCTGGAGAGACTGTGGAACCAGTGGTTTGCAGCTGTTCAGAAACCCTTGAGTCCAGCTGAACTGAGCAGTCTGATCTTAACTGTGCTTTTGGCATTGCTTTGGATGAAGTTTGGACTAGACAACCTCCAGAGAATCTTTTCAACCTGAATTATTCTTATGATCATTGGATACGTGGTTTTAGTGCTTGTCTAATTCCACATAGTATCATGAACACAAGAGAAGAGCTTGTATTTTCAAAAACATGGTACCCCCTCTTGGGAAGAGCATAATTCTAAACCCTGGCATTCTCACACGCTTCTTATTTCTACCTGAAGAATGAAACAGCAGTGCTGAGATGTGATTTACTTGGCAGGCTCATGGTGGCTGTGATTAACAGGAATTTATTTTTGCTTGACACTTCTATTGTAATTGCTTCTCACAGGAAAAATGTAAAATCTTAAAGAAAAAGAAATATTACAGCAGTGCCTTGGTGCTCTAAACAGGCAGCTCTGTTTATAGTAAAGCAAAGTGGGTGTTTGATTTAAAGTTTGAATACCACAGGAAGAACTGCTCATCTCTGTTTTGCTTTCATCTGTCCTGATGCCTTAGGTGTGAATGAGGCATTGGGTGACATGAGAAGGAGCCTCAGGGCGTTATCATTGATGGCCCTCTCTTGACAACAGGAATCTGAGGAAAAGGATGACAAAAAGTTTTTTGAATGTATGATGAGTTTGGGTGGGGATGCTGTGCCAAAGACATATTTTAATCTGCATTAGAAGTAGGTTTGTGTATCCTCTTCTCCAGCCTTTGGCTCAAAGTAGGTCAGTCAAAGGAGGACATATCACATCATTAGCTTCTTGGTTAAACCTTCACTTTTAAAGGCAAGCCATAGAGAATGAAAGTAAGATGGAACGAGTCTGTGTGGCATCTGCATGCATGTGTCAGACATTGTCCAATGTTAAGTTTGGAGTATGGAATGAAAAAATGCCTGAGGGCAAGTGTTGAGTAATGCTGTGATCCATGCCCAGAATGGGTCATCAGCCAATGCACACGATGGCAGTTGCTGCAATAAATGGAGTTGCACTTCTCTTTCAGTGAGAAAAAATTTCCTCAGTAATGATTTAGTTTCTGTAAATGAATTGCCAATTCTCTACTTTTCCAGTCATCAGACTCTTGTAAGAACATCTCATTATACTAACCAGCAACAAAACTAGTTTTCTCATCTTCTTTTTGATTTTCATATAATTGCGTCTTAAAACTAACCTGCTTTTCAGTAGGAGGACCAAACACATAGAACGTCTTCTCCCACTGATTCAGACTTGGTCCTATATAATGTTGCCAAAACAAGTCGGAAAGCAGTCAGTGCTGCAAAAGCTGAGCTTTCCAATGCAAAAAGCCTCCTTTGTGCTTCCCAATTTGCCCCACATTCCCAACCTCATTCCAGATTCTCCTGGTTTTGTGTACTGTCTGATCCTGTATACCAGCACCTGAGCTACCATAATCCGAGGGATGCAGTCTAAAATCCTTGCACTATTCTGCCCTCCTCCCGAGAGGTTTTGGTGCAGCTGCATTCTGACCTGTACCCCTTGACTTCAAGCGGGCCTGTCCCCACAGCTCCACTTTGAGTGACACCTCCTCCTCCCAACAGCAGTCCTCTAGCTGTGCTCACACACTGCTCCTCACCACAACACTCGTCTTCTTGCTCTGCTCCCAGAGCTGCCTAAGCGGCTGTGAGCAGATTGATGGGTTTTGCCCCAACTCTACTAGCTTGCATTAACTGCTGCCATGCAAGCTTTCTGCACATTGGCCTGCCAATGCATTTTACTTCTGTCCTGCCATGTCTGTCTTACGTAAGTCCTCAGCTTCTCTGAGCAGAAAGTGCCAATATTCCTGAAATGTGCCCAGATGGCGTGTCGCTACTCGAGACTCAAGAGCTAAACCGAGTTTAAACTGCCATGTGTCTCTTGTCTGAAGAAGCCAGCATGTGTCTTGGCAAATGCTTGTGGAGTTGTCCCAGAACACATCAGAATGTCACTCACTCAAAGAAAATGCATTTGGCTGGAGTACAGAAATCCCATAGTGTTGTGAGAGAGAGACTTCTTTATTGATAGTGTTTCCTGGTGATGCAGTTCAGGACAGGCAAGTTCTGCTGGAGGATTTCATACACCCATTGTAAAATGAGCTCCCTTGGGACCAGTCTTGAGGGTGTTGTGTTTTTCCTTCAGAAGAGCTCAAACACGGCTCTCATCCAGATATGGTAGCCAGAGGCACAAGGGAGAAATGAGTTCCTTGTGCCCAGGGTTTGAAAGGCCCCTCTTCAGTGGAAATGTACAAAAAAGGATGTTGTGTGGGGAGTGGGACCAGGACTGGCAGTGCTGGCGAGAGCCAGTACCATCACCTGGCAGGGCCCAGAGAACAGGCTGCGAGCTTGAGTGCTTGGCCAGAATGTTTGCATTCTGAATGCTTTTTTTCAGGTGTAGAACTTGCCTTGGTGCCTTACAGTAACTATTTTTGTTGGGACCAAAACTTCCATGAGCTGATTACAAATGGATTTGGCTTCCCCAGGCTGTGTGTCCAGCTGCTTGCATCACCTGCCCATAGGGCTTTAACTGTAGGACTGAGTCTGGTAAAGATTTCCTTCAACATTTGGTTAGTGTCGTTCTAGATCTTATTCGTCTTTCCCCTTTCATTTTGCTTTGAAAAAATAGGGCACTTGAAATCTGGTACTGACTCTCTTTCAGGCAAAATTAGTAGATGTAGATAGTCCCAAATGTAAACCAAGTTCAATCTTTGGCTAAACATGAATGAGCCTATTAAGTTAAAAGAAGCAAACAAAAATGCAAACAAACAAACCAAATTTCCAAAACTTAGATCAATATCCAAACTAATTTTGGGTGTGCACTGATTTGTAAATAACACAAAGAACATACTCATGGGTTAAAATTGACATATGTTTATATGTACATATATAGTACTGTATAATTTTTTATGGTTTTCCACATTTATATACAGCAGGTGCTGCCCAGTAAATTCAACAGTTTTAGCAATTGTTTGGTGGAAACTGGCTTGCCAAATACTGGTCAAGCATACAAATCCACTTATTTCTCATAAAAATTCAATTGCTCTGAGCAAGTTGCATTTAAATTAATTCAAGCCAAGACTGGGCTTCTTCATAACAACTTATATTTCCTTCTTTTATGCATCTCTTCTTCAAATTGCACCCAGTGGAAATGTAATCCATCCATCCCTTGATAAGAAGTCTAGTATTTCAAAGCTGCTGAGAATCACACGGCATTAGACATGTCAGCAATTACATAAGTAGCCCATGCCTTGCAATTATTTTTTCATCCTGTAACTTTCTTTTAAGCTCTACTCATATGCTAGGAGACAAATTAACCCAGTTAAGGAGCCAAAGACTTATGCTGCCTTCACCCACAGCAGCCTTCTACCTCCCTTTTTCCTTTAACTGCATCCAGCTTCTTATCTCTCAAAGGAGGGGAGGGAGGAGGGAGGAAAACATGAAGTGTAGCAATTCTTTGCTTGTTGTTAATATGCAAATCAACACCTCGTAAGCAAAAGTTTAAAGGATTTGGTTTTCAGAGGACAAGGGGGATAACAGATTAATCAAATAGGATATGATTGAAAGAGAAATAAGAGAAAGCAACTAGAATTAACACTTTAAATAGTAAATATTCATTATATTTCTCTGTGCATCTGCACATGTGTAGACCTAAATACGTGCAGTGTGCAGTTTTTCTTAAGAATAAGCCTAAGAGTGGTAACTGTTTTACACTAGAAATAACCAGACAGGTTTCTACATTTGTAGGAGCTGTGCAGAGCGAGGACTGCTAGTGTTTGTGTATCACTGCCCCCTGCTGCAACCAAGTTATAGTTCACTTCGTACAGCTTTTCACAAGCCGTGCTGTCTCTGTTTTGTGCCTTCCCAACCCAGGTGTAGTTTGTGCGGTGCATTTTGTATGCCACTCATTCCACAGTAGTGGTCCTCTCTAGCTTTGTGGCATAAACCCAGCCCAAATATTAGGGTATGTGTGACTCAACAGCTACTCTGAACTTTGGGAGGAAGGAAGGTTTTAATACCTGGCCATTGATGCCACTTTTATGTGTCTGCATCATAGTTCTCCCTCCTCTTCAGGATTGTTCATCTCCACAAAAACATGCTTGTACATCACATGAAGGTTACACATCCTTTAAAAATACGTGCATGCATTATGGGGTAAATACTAAATAATTAAATTAACTGCCACTTAAAATTGCCAAAAATTGGATGTTTTACATAAACATGTTCTTTCATATGACAGCACTTGAAAGTAAGTCATACCTGAGATGGAAAACACTGGAGGAAATGCACATCACAGCAGCTGCGTGCATTAAAATCTGGCTTAGGCCACTGAAACTCTTATGAAACACATCCTGAGGCTTTAGTATTCTGTCAGTAAAACAGTCTCTTAAGTGCTAAAGCCCTGAATATTATGGGAAGTTTAACTTCCTTACATTAGAATTGTGAAGGGCCTTCCTGGTTCTACCTGTCCTTGCTCTATTTCACCCTCGGCATCAGCCAAGTGAAGCTATGGCAAATCAGAAACTTAAATAATTATGCTGCATGGATATTCCTGTGAAACTACAATGAAAAATCACCAAATGGTCCAGCTTTATCTTTCTGCTGTGACTTGTCTGTTTTTTCTTGACACCAGAGATATTGGCAAAAGGGGAAGTAAAACTAAAAAGACCTTCCAACCACGTGGGCAGAAATTAGAACACAAAATTACAATTTTTCTTATTGATGAACATGATCATAAAAATTGCTGGTCTGGAAAGCATCAAATGAAAGCTATGAGCCTGGAACAAAGCAGATCTATTAAAAATGGTTTAGTTTCTTGTTTGTTTGTGGGGGTTTTTTCCACCCAAGATTTGCTTTTAGGTCAAAAGCTGCAATAGAGACAGATTCATAATAAATTGCCTGCTGAGCTACAGTGTTTAGATGAATTGGTAATTCCACCACAATAACAAAAAATATTACATATTAAGAACATTTTTGTTGCTGACTGCAGTTTTATTCTGAAACACAGCATTTAGCTGATGGAATATTGTGGCTAATGAATAAAGCATTAAAAAGAAAAGTCAACAATATTTCAATGCCTGTAGAAATGTATAGGGATGAATGATGAATGCTTTTCTGCATTCATCTTGTTGTCTTCAGAAGTGCAGCATTATTACAGAAGGGTGATTCCAGATCTGAATGACACAGCAAAAGACAGAGATTAATTATAAGAACTGTGTGGCTTTGTTTTTTTTGGATGTGAGTGTTGAGCAGACTGCACTCGAGCTGCAATACTTCACCTCTTCTGTCTTCACTTCATAGCAACCTGGGAGCTTTGTGGTGAAGGATCTACCAACGCAGATTTTGTGTTTTTTTCACACCTCTTACTTTGTTTCTGCCCTGCCTCCAGCATTCCCGTGGGCTGCTAAGCATCAGATTCACAGCAGAGCAGCTTTGCCCCTGCTGTGCCCAAGAAACCACATACCCACTACGGAGCGCGTGGAGATCTAACCTTTATACAAACCAGTTTTACTTCGAGGTACTGCAAAAGCAATGATATGTAAGTGCCCAATGGTAATCAATAGCAATGTGAAGGCACAGGTCTTTAAATGTGGTTTGATAGCTATTGCTTTGAATCTGCTGCGTTCATTCCATGCCATTGCAACCATTAGAAAAAGAAACTCCTCCCGTTATTGGGTGACTACATCTGCCTCATTATGCTATGTATATATTTTGTTCATTGTTATCTAGTGTTCTTTGGCCTTTTTTAGTCAAAGTAATTTTCAGGGTATTATTTATTGAGCAGATTCTTACTTGCATTTTAATTAAGAAGTTTATATTGCAAAAAACCCAAGAGTTTATTCTGGGATTTAAATTTCCTGACTTTAATCAGTGTGTTGTTGCAAAGAAATACAGAACTTCAATAACTGCAAATCCAGTGTCATAAATAATTTTTGCATGCTAGGTTTGATAGGTGAATGACTCTTATATTTTTGATATATCTCAGTTACAACATTGAAGTTACCATTAATGTAACTGTAGGGGGTAGGGTGAAAAGGAAGGCTTCAGTTTGGTTTTTTACTTTAAATAGTACAAAGAATTACTCAGAGCACCAGCTTATTTTTACTAGCCATAAATAACACATCACTCAGAAATCACTGTTGCCAAAAGCTGCACTGGGAGTGAGGATCCATCACCAGAAGATGCTGTAGCTGAAGGGGGTTGGCGCAGTGCTGGAGTGGACAAAGTGTATGGCCTGGTTTGTGTGGATATCCCAAATGGTTGATGAATAACTTGTTCTTCCTGTTCCAGTGGAAATATGCAGCTCTTTGGTCTCTTAGGTATTTGCACTGCACAGCACCTGAAAGTACCATAGATTTGGTTTTAGAACTTTCTATAAGACAAACAGGAAAATAAAAAAGCTTTCGGGCTTCCCATGCATGTCCATTACTATAAATAATACACATTTGTGTGTTTTCTTTAACTTTCTTTTCCTGCATGGATAAATCTCTCAAAATTACATGCTGGTTTCCCATGGATTTGTTTTGAGTATGGTGTGAGTTGATGAGCTTGGGTATTTTTGATGTATGATTCACTACCACATGCAGAGAAGAAAATTATATTTTGGTCCTGCAGAGAAATAAAACTAAGCAATTAGGTCTTCGTTCAGTTAATTCCTATTTGACGGCCACATGCTTTGCTAGAAGAGAGTCTCAGAATTCTGCTCCATTACAAGGTCACTTGCACTATAAGAATTTTGTTCATGCAGATACCTCCACAGTACAGCTAGGAGTGATTAACTCTTACCTAGGAATGAGTAATAAAACTTGCAGGAAGCTTTGAGAAGTTGTTTAATGTAAAATGCTAATTATACTCACAGGCAAAAAAATAACATAGATTGATAAGAAAAGAGATGTATGTCTCTACCAGTGGAAGGTTTTACATCCATTAGGGTTTTAAGTTATATGGCCTAGAAATTTTATTATTTTTGTACCTATTTACATATGGGTAAGAATGTCTCTCTTTTTTCCCCTTGGATTTTTTTTTGTGGAAACGCAATTATTTCCTCTTTTATGCCAAAACAGTTGTCATATTCACTTGAGAGAATGGTTTCTAATGGGTTTTTCTTTTATGATATTTTACTTTTGCTGTGAGTATTCATTAAGTTTCATTCTTATTTCCTAAATAGGTTAGAATTATGAAAAATGATGCTTTTTAGCAAATGAGATATTTGCCAACTGTCCAGTGTTATTTTGTTGAACTCTGTCTTATTCCTACTAGGGAGACAGGGACAGGTGAGCTTTCTAAGGAAACAGTAGTAGCCATAGAAAAGAAATAAAAGTTACTGTGTTCTGATAAAATTTTCATCACAAGAATATTTAAGGTTATCATTGCTGAAGCCAGTGAATTGGACAGTTCCATATTCATCAAAGGTTATTTCTTTTGTCAAGCAGAAAAAACAGAATCTGAAGACTAAATCTCTTAAAATATGATTTATAGTTTTGCAGTATAGCATCTTGTGTTCATCATTTATGTAATTGCTACATCGGTAGCACGTTATAGTTTGTTTTCTTTGTTTTTTTTTTAAGTAGGAAGAGTTAATGATAAAGCCTCAAAGAGTGTTGGGTCCTTGACATAGTGGCTTGATTTCTTGGAGAGCTGTAAGGATACTTGGAGATGACACAGGTCAGGAAGTTGGAAACATAGAACTTAAAAATGGGGAAAAAGAAAAAAAAACCCACAAACAATAATTAAAAAAAACCACCTCTCAAAATGTACTTGTTGGTATGGGTGTGTTTACTGATTTCAGAATTTTGCTTTGCCCCAAGTTTGGTGTGTCTGGGCACCGTGCTAGACACTGCAGCCATGTGCCCAGCAATAAATAACGTGGATGTAAAGGCTCACAAGTCTTGTTTTGTCCTTGAACTGCTGCAAGTGCAACACATGCTTCTGGGAGGAGAGAGCTGACTGTGGGTGGGCAGAGGAGGGATGAAGACCNTGGCCTAGAAATTTTATTATTTTTGTACCTATTTACATATGGGTAAGAATGTCTCTCTTTTTTCCCCTTGGATTTTTTTTTGTGGAAACGCAATTATTTCCTCTTTTATGCCAAAACAGTTGTCATATTCACTTGAGAGAATGGTTTCTAATGGGTTTTTCTTTTATGATATTTTACTTTTGCTGTGAGTATTCATTAAGTTTCATTCTTATTTCCTAAATAGGTTAGAATTATGAAAAATGATGCTTTTTAGCAAATGAGATATTTGCCAACTGTCCAGTGTTATTTTGTTGAACTCTGTCTTATTCCTACTAGGGAGACAGGGACAGGTGAGCTTTCTAAGGAAACAGTAGTAGCCATAGAAAAGAAATAAAAGTTACTGTGTTCTGATAAAATTTTCATCACAAGAATATTTAAGGTTATCATTGCTGAAGCCAGTGAATTGGACAGTTCCATATTCATCAAAGGTTATTTCTTTTGTCAAGCAGAAAAAACAGAATCTGAAGACTAAATCTCTTAAAATATGATTTATAGTTTTGCACTATAGCATCTTGTGTTCATCATTTATGTAATTGCTACATCGGTAGCACGTTATAGTTTGTTTTCTTTGTTTTTTTTTTAAGTAGGAAGAGTTAATGATAAAGCCTCAAAGAGTGTTGGGTCCTTGACATAGTGGCTTGATTTCTTGGAGAGCTGTAAGGATACTTGGAGATGACACAGGTCAGGAAGTTGGAAACATAGAACTTAAAAATGGGGAAAAAGAAAAAAAACCCCACAAACAATAATTAAAAAAAACCACCTCTCAAAATGTACTTGTTGGTATGGGTGTGTTTACTGATTTCAGAATTTTGCTTTGCCCCAAGTTTGGTGTGTCTGGGCACCGTGCTAGACACTGCAGCCATGTGCCCAGCAATAAATAACGTGGATGTAAAGGCTCACAAGTCTTGTTTTGTCCTTGAACTGCTGCAAGTGCAACACATGCTTCTGGGAGGAGAGAGCTGACTGTGGGTGGGCAGAGGAGGGATGAAGACCCTTGCTCGTTGTGCTGAGCTGTGCAGAAACAGGTTTCATTAGATCTGCTTACATACATCTTCCCTCCCTCAAATACTCTTTGCAACTGTAGATCTTATTGGAAAGTATCCGACTTTAAAACTGCCTAGTATAAAAAAAAATCTGGTTTCATCCTAAAAACATTACTGTAGCACTATGCTCAAAAGTTGTTTTTTGTTTCTGTCTTTGTCCAGAGAACATTCTGGTACTGAACCTGGTATTATGGTTGACAACGAAGATATTTTTAATCCCCCAAAAGATATTTAGTTACCGCAGTGAAATAGCCACTTCACTATCTGTTCATGGTTTTAATAACTTTTGTCCCTGAAAGCATGTCTGTCTTCAAAGCACTTTTCCCAGGCCTTTAATTCCTCTTGTGCTTCTCCCCTGCACCCTTACCCAGGTTTTTAACTACCTTTTTGAACAGTGAAAACCAAAATTTTCTGAAGTTTTCATTAAATGCTGTGCTAGTGCCAAGTGCAAGGATAATGTAACTTCTCTGATCCTGCTGCACAACCAACCTTACTCCTCTGAGGTGGAGAACTACCACACTGACTCCTCATTTGCCTAATGTGAGCAAATTTCTAACGGGAAGATGTCTGTCAAGAAAATAGTCTGGTAAGCACTCTGTTACCTTGTTCTTATCTGTGATATATAAGCAAATTAATGAGTTTCTGCTTTTTAAGTAGTATCATAGAATTGTAGAATGCCCTGAGTTGGAAAGGACCCACAAGGACCATTGAAGTCCAACTCCTGACCTTGCACAGGAGCATCCCAAGAGTCACACCATGTGCCTGAGAACATTGTCCAAACGCATCTTGACCTCTGGCAGGCTGATCCTGTGACCACTTCCCTGGGCAGCCTGTTCCAGCAGCCAACCACCCTCTGGGTGAAGAACCTTTTTCTAATATCCAACCTAAACCTCCCCTGACACAACTTCAGGTCATTCCCTCTGTCCTGTCACTGGTCACCAGTCACCAGAAAGAAGAGATCAGTGACTGTCCCTCCTCTTCCCCTCATGAGGAAGTTGTAACTGCAATGAGGTCTTTTCTCTACGGTGAACAGGCCAAGTGACCTCAGCCACACCTCATACGGCTTCCCCTCTGCGCCCTTCACCAGCTTTGTAGCCCTCCTTTGGATGCTCCCTAATAATTTTGCATCCTGTGAGAGACAGTATCAAAAGCTTTACTGAAATCCCAAAAGATTGCATCAACTGGCTTCCCTTGATCAACTAGGTGGGTTACCTTGTCATAAAAGTAAATTGTTGCTGTTCACAAGGAACAGATCAAGGAGGGCATCTTTCCTAGTCAGCTCCCTTAGTACCTGTACCATGAAGTTATCATCTAGGTGTTTTAGGAATCTTCTGGACCTGCTTGTACCAGCTGTGAGGTATTCCTATGGTCTGTTAGCATATCTAGCACCATCTCTGTCAATGACTTGCTGTTCATTTTTTCCCTCTTTAGCCCATTAGGCTGAGGTGCTTGAGGCAGAAGGGTTGCAGTAGTCAGCATTTTGGGGGGAGAGCGTTCTCCTCACAGCTCCTCAATCCCCATGGTTGCATACTGGCTCAGAGCAGTTTGGCTGGCAACAGACATGAAGCCTTGATCTCACACCTCTCTGCACTGGGGGAAGCCCTCTGGCAGCCTTGACACCCTCCTCAAAGCTCACAGAGGAGACTCTTTGCATCATCATTCTGTAATGCTTCTCTCCCCTCTCTGTTCCTGACAAATTTGTCAGGGTTGTGACATTAAAGTTGGGGAAGAATGGGGAGATCAGAACAGTATCTAATGCCAGGATAAAACTCGAGTGAATCTCTTGCAGCCTTTCTACTGTATTCAGTCAGCCTGTTTCTGAAGCCCTGCACAAGTTAGATTTGAGCATAACTTCTAATTAGGTATCTGGGTCATGTTTGACACGCTCTTGGTTCAGCACTGACGTTTCTGTGCTCCTACATAGCTCTAAATTTGCCAGCTGTTTTCCTTAAATAACTCCACTTTCCACTAAAGGATTGTGCATCTTATGTAATTACACCCACGGTAGTGTGAGGGCAGTCATAGGGACACAGGGGTGGAAATAGCTCAGTGTTTTATACCAGCCTTGGTGTAATTGAATAATTAAAATTTGGATTCCAGTCTCTGCTCTGACAAGCTCCTTTAGCTCTGCTGAGCTCTCATTCATAATGTCTAGACTCTGTCAATTTAGGCACAGCTCTGGAAACAACTGTCCTCTGTGCCACTGAGTCCTGTAGTCCTTGCCTGTCAAGTGTTTAATCGAGAAATGTCAAGATTTAATTCCCTTTCGTAACTTATTTTCAGTGGTCAAAGGATTTCTTCCCAGTTTGGATAGATTCAGGGATGGGTTGCACGTATTTTCTTAAAATAGTCTCAGGCTATGAAGCATTTTCTGAAACTGGGGTTCACTTTATGTGAGCTGAAATAGTAGCAGCATTATAGGAGCAGATTCCAAGAGCATTGGAAAAGTCGCTCTGGGGTGTAGAGTATCAGAGTAGGGAAAAAACCTTTGCATGTGCACTGTCAGGCTGGAGGTTTGTCAGTCTGAGACTACTCTTGTTAGAGTTCACTCCATTGGGGCCCATGCTGTTGAAAGAAAGATCTTAAATATGTCTGGTTTTGTCACCACCCACTCCTCTTGCCTGGTATTTCTGGGGTAGTCTGTTCATAGAAAAGGCAATGCCCATTTTAGGGACAGTTTATTTGCAATTTGCATCTGTGTGGTATTTGTATCTGTGCAGTAGGTGCCTTACTAGCACATGTTTTTAAATGCTTCTCTTTTAAAATGAAGAAATCCTTTCTCCTAGTTCCTGTCTGCTCTTTTTGCATGTGTGTGGTGCCTCTCACCATTGGCAGAGCCTCTGCAGCCTCACCCACTGTGGTTTGCTTAAAGCCCACAATCATTTCATTCTGCCTTTGGTTTGAGTAACCTTCAGCACCTTCTGATGTCCTCTTTCTCCTCCAAGCTTCACACTTTCTTCTCTGCCACTTGTGCTTGGAGCAGCCTCTTACAACTTGCATACCAGGTACACTGATGATTATCGAAGGGGTGCTTTCAGAATGCCCTTCTGGAATGTATTGAATTTATTTCACATGCTTTTCATTTTTTGAGAGTGAAAACCCATGTTAATCCTCCTTACACAGCAATGAAGAAGTTAAGACACATTAAACACAAGCAGCTGAGCTCCTTCCCTGTGGTTTCCTATGGGCTTTGCGTCTTACATTGCTAAACTGTGCAGTCTGATAGCACCCTTTAGTATAACCATTCACACAGGTGCCTGATGTTGGACATGAAGGCTGTAGCACAGGTGACCATGGAGACCTAGATGCAAGACCATCCCTTTCTTCACTGTTGCTGATGGAGACATGGCAAGCAGGATGCTGACAGAGGCCCCAGGATCAATACAGGCCAGCTGATGAACAGATGGAGAGCAGCCCTGCCGAGAAGGACTTGGGGGTGCTGGTGGGTGAGAAGCTGGAGATGAGCCAGCAATGAATGTGCACTTGCAGCCCAGAAAGCCAAACGTGTTGTGGCCAGCATCAAAAACAGCATGGCCAGCATGGCAAGGAAGAGGATTCTGCCTCTCTGCTCTGGTGAGACCCCACCTGAAGAACTGCATCCAGCTCTGGGGTCCTCAGCAAAGGAAGGATATCAACCTGTTGGAATGAGTCCAGAGGAGGGGCCACTAAGATGGTTAGAGAGATAAAGCATCTCTTCTATGAAGAAAGGCTGAGAGAATTGGGTTTGTTCAGCCTGCAAAAGAGAAGGCTTTGGGGTGACCTAATTGTGACCTTCCAGTACCTAAAGGGAGTCTATAAGAAAGATGGAGAGGGAGTATTTACAAGAGCATATAGTGACAGGACAAGGGGGGATCGCTTAAAACTGAGAGTAGGTTTAGATTAGGTAGTAAGAAAAAATCCCTTACTGTGAGTGTTGTGGCACACTGGAACAGGTAGCCTAGAGAAGCTGTGAATGCCCCATCCCCTCAGATGTTTAAGGTCAGGCTGGGCAGAGCTCTGAGCAACCTGGTCTAGTGAAGGGTGTCTGTGCCTGTGGTAGGGACATTGAAACTAGATCATCTTTAAGTTCCCTTCCAACCCAAGCCACTTTGTGATTCTGTGAAAACAGTCCACACTTCTCAGGAATTAGAGCACATGTGCTCTAACGCATGGCAAGGCAGTGCATAGGAACAGGAGCTTGTGGGGGTATATGAGGAGAGGCTGAAAAGCTGTTGGGGTCGTGATGGTTATCTACAATTGCATATTTTCACTTTTGGGTAACACTGATAGTTAATATGGACCTGGAGGTTTGCCCTGCAAAACAGGAGAGGTGGATTAATATGCTGCCACGGTGAGAGGTAAAACCCAGAGATGCTTTGCGTCAAGTCTGCATGAGTCCGTTGAGCCACTTTCCTGGCTTTGCTAAATTAAAGGAAGGTAGCATCTGCTCTTCAGCTGTGTCACTTGGCAGCATCTGATCGGCTTGACTGGGTCTTTGAGCCTGTTTCTGCCTCTCTTTGTTGGGGAAGGGAGTCACAGTTCATCCTGTCTTGTCCTATTGCACAGCAAACTTTATTTCTGGAGAGGTATTGTGAAATTTCACTTCTAGTGAAAACTTGTATAGACTTGCACATTAATGTGAATGGCAACTGCATTTTGTTTTGTTACATGAAGTTAGGTTGGTTTTTGTTTTTTAATTCTTGATCTTTTTAAGTCAGGCTTTTGGTGTTGAAAATCGTAATTTTATGGTAAGTTTGGGGGGCACGGGATAGTATGCAACCTACTCTCTATAAATAATCAGAAGTGCCAGGTAGGACTGTAGAAGTGATGATAATGTGCAATACCATTATTTTGAGTGAGAACTTGCTGAAGGGCCTTTGGTGTCTAGAGGGGCCACACTGTATTTAGGGAATTTGTTGCAGGCGCTCTGTTCTGCGTTAGGTTTCCACAGAACAGTTGTGAGAGAGACTCTGCAGGATCTCTGCTGGTGTTGGGAGACAAGTTTTCTGAAAGTGAAAGAGTTTTCCAGCGAAGCCAGGCTACTGTGTGTATCTATGCATGCAGGTGCCCTTGAAACCACTGCGGTAAAGATGATACCTTTGCTAGCTCTCTGTGGGTGCTGGGAGGGATAGAAGATAAGGCATGTTCTTTTCAGGTGTGTCTTTTCCCTCCTGCTCCTGCCTTTTTCCTCATAACCTGCAGCTGCTGAAGGGACTGGTCTCATTGATTGAGGTGTGAGCGTACAGAAGATTTCTCTGAAGTAACACTCTTAGTTCACGTGGAGCAAGTTACAGGTGTGAACTGCAGAAGGCAGGCTCTGAGGGATGCAGTGATAATGCCTGCTTTGTGTCAAACCCATGGCCACCAGCAACCCTCTGACCATGGATCCTGTGGCGGATACCTAGGGTAGTATAGAAGAAATAAACTAATGTTTAGCAGGACTTTGGAGGTATATTCCTCAGTCTTTGGTTGTCTGCTAAGAGGGACAGAGTGGGGGACACAGTCAGATGTTTTGCCATTCCATTTTGATTTGATTGTGTTTGCATTTTTCAGAAATGCGGAATAAACGTTTTTACCTCACAGTAAAGAGAAAAAATCCTTCTAGGGAATAGTTTGGAATATGATTATAATATTTTCAGCATTTTACACTGGCATACATAAAATTCTGTGAATGTACACATAATGTACTTTTTAGTACTAGCTGTACTGTCATAAATGTGAATTTTGGTGTTTGACTGGAAGACTTTCACATTAACATGTAGATGTCTAAAACAGTCCTTTGCTCCTGAGCAGTGCAGTAATTGATAGTTGACTAAATGAACATTGTAGGTCCCTTTCAAATGAAATATTCTGTTACATTCTGGTCAAGTAACCATCCCGGCTAGTTAGTTGAGAAGGCTGGCTAAGAACAGGCTTTTCTACTGCTAATGCCGGGGAGAACCAACTGCTCTGTGCAGGAAGATCCTGCACTGATTAGCAACCAGGACATCTCACCCTTACTGTCTAGGCACGCTTAAAGGTTTCATCTTTCTTTGCATTTCCATCCCATCACATCCCACCTGAACATGCTCAACCTGTTACTATCCTTGTTTGCCTCTTGTCATCACTCCTGTTTTCTCTTCTTTTCTCTGGGCTGTGCTTAAGTCACAGAGATGGCTTTAGCCTTTCATGTTGGTTTAGGATCATGCTCAATGGTGGCATTTTGATGCAAAACCTGTTTGTTTTTTGGATTTATAGATATAGCTGGAATGTACAAAAAATCAAAAATCCACCAGCTGTGTGGTTTGCAGTTAAATCAAATCCTACAGAACAATTTGTCAGTTTAATGTTGAATTATTGAGTACTTTCATGAAAGAAATTATCCGCTTACTCTTAATGGACAGTTTTGATATGCATTATTGGTAATTTTTGAAGAAATCTTTGCAGTACTGGAATTCACTGATGTGTATTATATAGCTCTTTATTTTACTGTGTATGAACTAAAATGTTTGCACATTGTGGGTGGGTTTTTTTAAAATGTATAATTTTACATGGGAAACCATGACTAAAGAAAAAATATGCCCAGGTTTTCTCAGAAATCTTAATCTGTTTTCTTAAATTCTGACTGCTGAATCGTAAAGCAAAAAGAAATAACCTGATCAGGTAGGGAATTTATTCTGGGCCCAGATGCCAGCTCAAGAAAGAGATGAGTGTTTGAAACCAAAAGCAGGCTCCTCCTGTTGAAAAAGTAAGCCTGGTGTTATATTATGCCAGTACATCTTGTTGAAAGCTGCTTGGATATAGGCTCCTGAGGGCCTTTCAGTTTTGAAAATGGAACAAAGGACTCTAAGAAATTTTGAAACTTGCAGCTACCTTGTTTGTCGTTGGGGTTTTTTTTAATACAGAAAGGTTGTCTGTAGGACATCTTTTTGTTGTGTTGGTATTTTGTCTGGGGCTGACATACTTTGCAGTCAAAAGATGTAACAAATCTGTCTAGGGGTAATTCTCAAAAGCACACATGGTTATTAGCCTGCCATGGCCCAGTTATAATCCAAGGTAAATGTCCATGTCTTTGTGTATTCAAGAAAGTAAAGGGATGCAAACAACTAGAGAGAAGAAAAGGAGAAGCAAGCAAGGAGGTGCATTTGTTTTGCTCTCAGAATTACTATGTTACAATACAAAATTACAGACAGCATACAAATACCCAGCAATTTATTTTCATAAAAGGGAGTGTTCTAAACCAGCATAAACATATAATTACTTCAAAATAGGTTTAAGACAAAAATACTCATGTAATAACCAGATGATAGCATTGAAGAGATCTTAATGGAAAAAAAAAAACCCTAGTTGAATCTAAGCCGACTGGGGACTCACTTATCTACGTTCCTGATAGGCACTGATAATTCTTCCTGCTAAAAGGATAAAAGGCCCTATTGTTTTTTGCTATAGATCAACTTTTCTTACATTATTTTAGTACCAAGAAAGCAATTAAGCCCCATCAACACTGTGGCTGTGTTCACTGTCACGTGCTTTGGCAAGGGGTGTTGTGTGTTTGTATGGAGCTCTGGTGTGCAAAGGGAAGGATTCATTAGCAGTCAAACTGGTCTGTATTTAAGTAGTTATATGTACTCGCTGGGCTAGCTAGGCAGCTCTGGTGCTACAGAGAGGGTAGACAGCGTCATGCCAAATTATAAGCCTCAGAAGTGAAAGGGTTGAAAAAGTGATTAGCAGGTAGACCTGCCTCCTATGGTACCCACCTCCCTGTGCTGGATTGCTGGCCCTGATGGTAGTCTGTCTGTGCAGGTGCTCTTTCTCCTACAGTCATGGATTCAGGTGATTTCAAAGCATCTGTGCAAAGGACTCCCCCAGGGTGGGAACCTCACTTGAACCCTTCATGTGTGCCACATGACATGCTGAAATAAGTATCTTAAATTGTGGTCTTTTGATATGTTTAGGGTTTACTCATAAAATGCACAGTTGCTAGGGAGAGATCCAGGTCTAAATCTAAGGAGAGTTAAAGTCACAATACCAAAAACATCTCTGGCAGAAACACAGTCAGTTGGCTAGACCAGTGTTCTGGACTTTTATAGGTGTAATTTAAAGAAAGTTCTTTTCTTTTTAATGGAAGGTTGAGGAAAAGCTGGAGATGCTGACTGTAGCTTTCCATGTTAGATACTGGAAGGGTGTGTTGAAGGATGAAGATAGGTCATTGATGTGAGAGACGTTTCTTTAAGAAGTAGGTCAATAATTTGTCATGCTGTACTGCACTTTGTCATAAGGCTGTCATCTCCACATCTGTGACATGCCTCTCTATGTGTTTTCGAATTTAAACGCATAAAAGACCCTCATGACTTTGGGAAGCAAATATCAACTCTTGCTTTAAACTCCTCTTCTCTCACCAGACCAGCTCCTGGCAGCAAATTGCTGGTTTAGCCATAATCTGGCAGCCTTTGCTTGGATTTTGCAGCAACGGTAGCCAGGGCCATGAAGTGAAGCTGTGAGAGCTTCATATCCTTGAAGCTGTGCAATGTTGTAAGAAAAATGGGTTGAGTAAGAGACATGGTCCTTGGCTGAATGAGCTTAGTATCAGTGGGTCCTACAAAAAGTACCTGCCCGGTTCTAGGCGGTGCTGAACAAATGCTGAGTAATATAACAATCAAGTTACTTGATTGGGTACTTAAGTTTCAAATTTACATGACCCTGTTGTAGTCTGATCATGTTTGCACAAGATAGTCTGTGACTAAGCTGGCAAGAAAATGTAAATACTGCTTCTTCAATTTGTTCTCTCAGGTTGGAAACAATATTCTGAATTACCTGCCTTGGGGCCTGCTGTAGTTTGAGCATAATAGCAAAATTTGTAAAGCACTGACAGGTTTCAACCTGTGAAAGGAAAACTAGAAATGTGCATTTACAAAGGAGGGACTCCGCACTGGAGGGTTAGGACTGGGGGACTCTATTGGCAGAAATTGGTATTAATGTTCAACACTGTAAAGTTGCATGGCATTTCATGTTTTCACAGTGTTAAGTAAACATCAATTCATTAAACTTCACCACTCTCCTGACAGACATTATTATGCTTTTTCAGCCACATATTTGTCCTTCAGGAAGTTTTTATGGTCTTTCCCAACCCGTACAGCAATGTACCAGAATGGAAGTTTGGATCCCTGATGAAGTCCAGATACAATGAGTAGCAGAAAAGGACTTTTCCATCTTTTATATTTCTGACTCACATTCAGGTAATATGGACAGCCTGCTGGAGAATTCAATGGAAAGCTTGTTCACACAGATTAGTATTTGGCATTTACGTTTTTTAAGTGCAATTAATTTTTGCATACCTATCATTGTTTTCAACATCTGTGTTCCTGATCCTTGGGCCTCTTTTTTCCAGGCTTAAACTCTTGCTCCTTGTACGTTTTCTCCATTCACTTCTACTACCTGTCCTTCCTTCTAACTTGCCTCTGCACATGCAGCATAAGCTAATGGAGTGTGAACACGCTGATAAGTTTGTTTCAGAATAAATCACTATGTTTGCTGAGCTTGTGAGATACCATGGTTGGAAAAAGTGACCAGAGATGCTTTCAACTGGCTTCCTCAGTCTTGTGACAGTGCAGTGGATACAATACCCAAAATGCTGGGAGAAGACACAGCACTGGTGAGGCAGCGTGATTGCAATTGACTGAAGAAACTTTGCAATTTTTAACCAGAATATGAGGTGTGGCCACAGGGTTATTCTACAGACATGACTGGAGAGAGGAAGAAGAAAGACAGAACAAAAGAAGTTGGCCTTTCTAGAATACTTATCTCAAAAGTGCTTTTCTCAAAATTTCTCTGAGAATTGTGTGTGCACTGATCTATGGCTTGCAACCTAACTCCGTATGGAAAAACTTTTACATCACAAAAAAATGCAATTGTTGGCTCTCTCCTTGATAATGCCAAGTGGCCAGAAGGAGGAATAAGTAATTGTTCCATTCTCTGTGACATCCCTTAGGGAGTTGTGACTTTGGGGTAGTCTGGGCTTCTGCCTGTACTTTGCTTCTAACTGAAGCACAAGTATTCTGTCTCTCTCAGCCTTTTTTCCTTGTCAGTAAATATTGATAATAAAATGTGGAGCTGATGGGGAAAAGAAAAAGGGAAGAATAGTCAATGCCAGCTGAGTTTTACAAGTAGCGCAAAAGCCAGCATTGTTTCTTGATTATACTTAATTAAAATCTCTTGTGGTAGAGATACCTAGCCTGAGAGATGCCTGTCCTGAGAGGACAGATCCAGGAAAGATTTTTCAGTAGCCCACCAAAGACAGTTCTTTTCCAGTATAACTCTGTTTGGGGTTTGGTAACTTAACAATTTCACAGGAAATATAGTGCCAGTAGGGATACCTTTGCTATGTCGGAGTTGATTTGACCTGTAATTTTTTTTATGTGGCCTTTGGAAGAGCATTTTGTATTGAGATTGATGTAGTATTTGCAACATTATGCATGTATTCTTTATTGTTCCGCTTCATCTGGTGTCACTGAGTTATCTTGCTTTTTGTACAGTGGGATTTCTGGCTCCGCATCTTCCAAACAAGCTTCCAAACCATCCCACATATTTTCATGCTTGTTCTTGCAGAGGGGACTATACAATGAGCAGTCCAGCAAATTAATCTCTAAGCTGTGCTCCTGAGGAAGGCTTGTATGGGTATACAGAGACAAAGCCACGGATTCATGTATTTTTATTTCATTTTTAGTGCTTGCCTCTATGTGACAAAACATTTTGTTAGATGGAAGAGACTTTTATATAACTTTCTCCTGTGTTTAACATGATCTCTTTTGGATCCGACTTTTCTTGTTTCTATTGCATTACTTTCTAGCTGAATTTTCTGTTGTACTTCCAAAACCTTTTTTCTTCAAAGCTTTTGTTCCTCAGTACATTCTGTATCTTTTGCTGCTTACCCTTTCTTGATTCAGTTTAATTCATAAGGTCATAGCTTTAACCCTTTTGGGTGGTTAACTTGTTTTAGATGTTTTATTTTCCTCTTTGAGAATGGAAGAAGTTCAGACTAGAGATGTTCAGCTGTCTGAGTTTTCTTCCTGTGTCCAGCCTTTGCCTTTACCTCCCCAGTGTAACATAAGTGAATACATTTATAAAAGACTAAGTCTACAGCACAGTAAAACTCTCTGCATTCCCACTCATTCTTGAAAATATTTACATATGTGCCTAATTTTATAATGGAAATAGGCTGGTGAGCTGGCTGTGGTGGGACAGGCGACAGACACTGCTTGGCAGCCCTCCTGGGCCGATGGTACAGTGATCCAAGTGCTGTGTCCCCGTGTTGTCATCTTTCTCGGGGTCTGTTGGTGCACGATGCTGACGACTTGTTAAGGGAAAAGAGGACATTGCACATTTGAGTGTGTTTCTCGTAAATGTGTGGTCCTGGGGGGAAAGTGAAAAATTAACAGATGAACCAGGCATTTCCTTCCTCAGCCTTTGCATGCCTGTTCTCAGATATAACCTGATGGTGTGACCTGTCATATTTTACTGTTATATTGTAACTCTGCATCTTGATTGGCTGGAACGTTTTCTTCTCGCTTCTCTTGTACGCTGTGAGTGACTTTTTGGAGACGGTGTCCCTCTCTCTCTGCCGTGTCTTCTAGGGCGTGGAGAGGACAGGACAGCCGTGCTCCTTTTCGCCTGGGGTCTGCGCTCGCTGTCCTTACCTGCAAAATCGGTTGCATCTTCAGATGATGGGCGGCACTCAAACAAAGGGTTGCGCGCTCCGTCTGGTTTTCCGGCGGCCTCACCTGCCCCGGCAATCCCCGGTGAGCCGGCGGTGGGCGGGTTTCGGGGCAGGTGTTTGAGCCCGAGCCAAGCCCGTCGGCGGCTTCGACCCTGGCGCTGCCTCCCATTCCGTGGGCAACACCACCACCTCCCGGCCGCCTGCCCGCCCGGCCCCGCGGGCTGCAGCGCAGAGCCGCGCGGGGTGAGCGCAGCCTCCCGGCTGCCTCCCAAAGCTGTCTGGGGCGAGGAGGAGGGAGGATAGACAAAACGTGAAACGAGGGAAGGAGCGATATGCGTTTTCAACGATAGTGTGATCTGAAAGTATTGGAAGAATGTAATACCAGGAAAGATTTGTTTCCATTGTGATCACGGTTGATTTGCCATAAAGTCCAAGCGGTGTGGTCGGGGCTCTGGGGTCGGTGCCCGGAACTCTCTAAAACTGGTTTCCGGCAGATGTGCTCACACCTGCACACCAGCCTTTGCTTTCCTTCGCTGGTTCTGGAGACGGAGCGGTCGCGGTGACTCGGGAGAGCGGCGGTGCCGTCCGTGCTCGCCCCGCGCCCGCTGGCGGAGCCCCGGGGGCATTGCGGCACAAACCCGGACCGCCTGCTCAAGGCAAACACGGGTCTTGTGAGCACCACTGACGTGTGCTTGCTTTTATTTTATTTTTCATTTTAATGCTTACGGGAAGAGTATCTCTTAGAGTATTTACATTGTTCTCGTTTCTACAGTCACATGTGAGACTGTTCTCTGAATTCTCTGAAGATATTTTAAGACCTCTCTCCCAGAATTTCTGAGGAATTGAAATACTTACAAGACCTTACAGAACCCAGTGTTGCTGGCTTAAAAAAAAAAAAAAGGGCTTTTGCTTTACATAGAAAGGATTTTGAATTTTACCGATTCGGAAATTAAAGGCAGCAGAATGAATGTTGTTTTGCTGCATTAGAAGACTGGTTTGTACAAATCTGCCCAGGCAAACTGTGCCTGCTGAGAAATGCTGTAAGGTCCATGGTTGTTCCTGCCACAGTCGCCAGGACATGGTTGAATTCAGAGCCCACAAAGGGTCAGATGTACCCAGTAGTGTATTTCTAGGGAGCCAAACCAGGCTGGGTTTGTCAGCAGTCAGTGGAGACAGTTGACAACTTTCTGTTGTGACTTGTGAGGTTTCCAGAAAGAAGCGAGTGAAATTGCTGAGTCTCAGACCAAGATGTTGTTGGATGGAAGCAGGAAAGCAGCAGCAGCACTGTCTGGTTTATCTCATCGCTGCCAGGTGTTGCACCACAAAGCTCTCTGAAACAAAAGAGCTGCTTTGAACAAGGCTGATCTTCACTGCACAGTGGGTGGTTGAAGGCTGTGCTTTGTGCTTCTGCTTGGGTAGCAACCAAACACACATCCTTGCCTGCTCTGGGCCCGTCCCACTTTCAGAACCTGTTGCTGTCAGAAATCATTGCTGCTTTGGAGCAGCCCATCAACTTTTCCAAGTCCAAACCCTTACTTACATTGAAAAGGAGTTAAATAAAATGTTGGTCTTGGTATTCTTGGAGAAAAAAAAAGAAAGGAAATATTTTACTAGATTCCTGCTTAGTATGAAAACAGAAGTGCTTTCTAAAATTCATAGACATATCTTGCAGTTCTAAGTTACTTGGTGTTTTGACATTAGATTCAATTATTTAAACTGAATGGTAATAGTTGAATGCAGCTTTCAGCTGCAAAATACTTCCTACTTTCAAAGTTTATTTGGTAAATACCAGACAGAAAATGTAATTTTAAAATATAGGTATTTAAGAGATGGTGATTGCTGTTTTTATTGCTTCTATTATTATGCGCATCCTCATGAAATCAATCAAATATAAGAAAGAACAAATAATTTACCTATTTGAAACTTCTTAATTATAGCTAACAGATTTGTGCTTGTTTTCTTCAGTGTTATCTTTAAATTGTTTTTCACATTTAAAATTCCCACTGTTACACATCTCTGCCCAAATGTGAAATGCAGGAACGAGCTGTTGCCAGCAAAATCATTTGCTCCTTGCCAGTGTAAGTACCTTTAACATATGGCTTAAGGAGCCCTGTTTAAAATACGGCCTCTAGTGTTAGTGCCAATACTGTCTCTTTGTTTTGCATGGCACTAAGTAAATTGTCAGCAATTGCTATATGGTTGTAATTCATCTGGCATTACCCTTGGCTAAAAGAAATTATATGTGCAACCTTAATCCTGCTGGAGAATTGTCCCTGATTGACTGCTGCACCAGTATAGAGCTCCAGTGAGGCCAACTGCACTCCAGGGCAACAAGCATTCTAGATGATTGAAAGACCTAGCAGGGAAAGGGGTGGGAAAACCATACAATATTGACTATTCATTTTAAAGACAAAGAACTCCTGGAGGGAAAAAAGCTACAGATGTTGGGTCATTTCATTTTCCTGGTAATGTGACTGTTACTACATCGCTGCAAACACTGTGTGTGGTTCTCAACCTTTCCTGAAGAGGAGGAGGGGAAGAAAAGCAGCTGTGTGTCAGGATGAAGTTCGTTTCTTAGAGAATTTGATGATGCTGAGTATCCTTATCTGTAATAGAGATCACAGACAATAACGTTGCTGCAATTAACATGGAAGTGTGTGATCTTGGGAGAGAGAGAGAGCTGTTGTGGCCAGAGCTCTTTAGGAGGTTTAAAAATGGACTCCTGCAAACAGAATTACTGTGGAAAATCGTAGGAATCCAGTGTAGGTGAGGACTGCAATGCCAGGTATCCTAGTAAATAAATATGCCAAAATCATTAAAATGCTGCACCTTTCAGAGCACTTTGCTGTCTTGCACAAGTTGGTGACATTTACACCTTTGCAGGGAAACTGTTGTAACACTGGTGAGGGAAAGGAGGATTCTGATGTGACAGCCTTTGAAACTCAGTTTGTGAATGAGGCCATGGTGTGAAGTGACCTGATAGTTGCATACTGAAATACACCAGTTGCCTTCTACATTTTATCAATTTTCTTGTTTCCTGGAAAAGAAAATTTGCTATTAAAAGTACTAATATGTGATTGAAATGACAGGAATATTGTCTTTGGTTTAAAAGCTGTGCACATGAATCAAATGGCAGGAAAAATGTTTCAGCCCTAACAAGATCTGACACAGGAATCTTCAAAAGCACTGATTCCAGCAGCGCTCAGAGTTGCTTCCTTTGCTGTTTTGTTGCCAAATCATTTTGACAATGTGAGGAACAGCGCCTAAACACTACTATATGGCAGAGAGCCAAACTGCTAAGCTATATGAGCCACTTCAGTAGTCTGAGTAATGCAAAGGCAGAGCACCCTGAAAAGCAGCTGTGAATTTATGATCGATAGTTGGTGTAAAGGTGCATCTCAAGACATCCTGAGTGTTTGGCGATTTGTAAAAGGTGGTAATTTCTGATGCTACTATGAAGTGCTGTTACTAGTGTTGCTGGGAGGCTGGAGCTGCAAGGTACCATTTTCCTGCCTCTTGTATACCTCTGTAAGGTCTTGCAAGGCAACGTGCTTGTCTTCTCTGGGTCAATGAAACAAAGTGTGGAACTACTAATTTTTTTTGCTTTCCAGTTTCCTCCCATGCTTGTAATAACAGCAGTTTGATCTGACTTGTATTTGAGGAGGAGAATAAGATTTGAGCACAAGTCACACAGTATGTTCCTAATTTAGAGCGGGCCAAATTTTAGCAAAGTGAAGCAACCAGCAGAGGGGATTGCACTGGGGTCATGGTATATTCTGGGTTCTGGAGGGCATGTGCATTTGGGTTTATCAGCATGTTTGTTGGTGCCAGGCCTGTCTCTAGATAGCACAGATGTGATGGCAGCTCAGGTTTTCCAAAATTGGTAAGGAATATTTAGCACACGTAAATCAGTGTGGCTGTCCCTGTGATAAAGGTACTGCTTTGGCATCTCTTGGTGTGAAAAAGGGCCAGTGTGTAAGCAGTCAAAGGCACTAAGTGTCGGGTGTGAGGGCTGGGACAATGTGACATAGCTCTGTCAAAGTGGAGTGAGAACAATACTGAGGCTGGCGTAGCACCAACTGCTTTATAGCAGTGCAGGTCAACTGGAAAAAGACCTTTTGCTGGTATCGCTTTTTTTCCAGTTGAGGACCTGGTTTAAGCTGTTCTGGCAGACTTCTTTCACTGGGATTAACTGTGTATCCATTAAGAGGTTTGCTAACTCAGCTTTACTAATACCACTGTAGAGCAATCAGTTTAGATTCTGGGCTTTTGGTTAGCAGCATCCTTCTGCTCCTCAGTACTGGCTGCCTGCTTTTAGGTGTTGGTGATGGGAGGGTATTGCAAGCCAGAAACCTGATTTGGGGCATGTCTGCTGTTACTGTTTTTCATGCCTTGTAAAGCCACCTGAACTATTTTCAGATGGGCAGTATTGTAAGAAAGGGAGTCTGGCTGTGATATATCTGAGATCTTAAGATCTAATTTATCTTTGTTTGTGAGTAAATTAGCTCACACAGAGCTCTGCCCTGTCACATCATTTATTGATTTCTGACTAGAGAAAATCTCCCTCTACAGATCTGCATTGTAGAGGGTACATGTGCTTTGGTAGCTTGGCCAATATGATGAGAAGGTAAAAGTCCCTCCAAACAGCAGTTCAGAAGGAGGTGTTAACAGGGTGAAAGCACACAGGAACTCAGATTTTGCAATTCTAAATCTTCATCTTTCAGATTTCATGTCTGTCTGTATTTAAAATGCAGACAGGAGAGACTGTGTATGTGTGTGTGTTACATGTAAAAGGCATGTTGGAGATGAAGATCAAATTTACACTGCGGTGCTGCTGGTTAAATTATGAATTTGAAGCCTTCTACTTTGTAAGTGATTTCAAAGTATATTAGCACTTGGTTGCTAGAAGTTCCAGTTCAGTTCCTAGTTAGAGCACACAAGCAGCTCTGTGACTATGGTCTGTTGCCTTCTGCCTGGTCCTGTTCCCTGAGCTGACTCTCTGAGCTGATTTCCCTCAACTGCTCATCTTCTCTCCCCACCGTGACTACAGGATTTGGCATTTTCTGTCTCCTTGGAAGGTTGTCTTCTGTCACTCTCCCAACACCTCGAGTGTCTATCAACACCTTGAAGGGCAGCCACGAGTCTGGGTCACAACTCCCTTTTGTGAAAGAATTTATTAATAGACTTGCTGTTAATTTTGCTTCAGGGCCTGGTGTCAGGGACTAGAATATGCACAAGCCAAACATCAGAGTTGTTAATTTTAATACTTTTGATAAGTCTGTGATCAGATTCTCGTATAGGTTTGTTTACACAGATGCAGACACTCATGTAACAGAGGTACACAGTGCTTTCTAAGTTCACAAGCAATATGCAAAACCCAGTGATTTAGTACTTATATGGAACTCATTTCTGAAATATCAACATTTGGTATAAATGGGCAAGCATACTGAACAGCCCAAACACTGTGATAAATAACTCACATTATTGTCTGGAAAAGGCAGAGGATCAGAGATTTTGAAACTATTAAATTTACAAATCTTCTGTCCTTGTTATGGTTTTATCATCCTGGAATGTCCACATGCAACTTAGCCCCTCGTGCTTCTTCCCACCAAGCACTATTCTTACTTCACAGAAAGTAATATATTTTCAATTTTTTTTATTGCAAGAAAATTAAGTTGTACATTCAAGCTCTAAAAGTTACAATG
Organism: Sclerurus mexicanus; assembly: GCA_013396755.1. Lineage (NCBI taxonomy): Eukaryota > Metazoa > Chordata > Aves > Passeriformes > Furnariidae > Sclerurus > Sclerurus mexicanus. Next base: position 601,385 of record VWZF01007071.1, on the reverse strand, counting down.
AACAAAAAAACTCCTTAGAAACTTTAGCTGCTTTGATCAAAAAGGGGTAACACTCCTGTGCTAGTGGTTACTAATAATTCACAAACAAGATTTAAAGTGAGCATAACATAAAGGAAAACTGCTATTGCTAGACGCTCTGAGCTGTTGTAGCTTTGATGATGCTTCTTAAGCTGTTGTAGCTTTGATGATGCTCCTTGCTGACACTGAGTGGTGCAATTACCACATGCTGAGGGAGGAGAGCTGCAATTACCACATTTTTTGAGTCAACTGCTGAGATACTTTTTTAGTTGGCATTGGTATTTATTTATGTGCTCATCGTAAGTAAATTTTATAAAGTGCTTCCCCAATATTTGTAACAGAATACCAGGCACAGACCTAGATTCCTTTTTTTTTTCCCTACCATAAAAATCATTGTTTTGCGTTAAATCCCTACTGTGAGCAGTAGTCTGTACTTCCAGCCTAGCTGAAATCACTGTGGGAGTCAGTGGGGAGCTCTGTGTAAGAAAAATTGTAGCACGAAGTGCTGGAGACCTTAGGAAATTTTGTATGAAATGGTTTTGCCCTTTATCAAGGGTGATGTTCATTTGTGTATTTTTGCAAGCTCAGTGGTAAAAGTGAGAGTAATTAACCTTTTTGTCCTAGATTTACCAAGGACTCAAAGCTATTTGGGAAAGGACCTAAACATATTATTTTCATTTAATAGTGTGATTGCTGTGATTGGCAGCATAAAAAGCAGCTTGAGTGTCTGCTCATACACCTATGAATGTTCTTGTGTCATTTCAACTCCTTGTGATTTTTTTTTCTCCTGTCTTGCTTCTCTGTTAGAAATATTTAAAGATTGCTCTGAGTTCAGAAGCAAATTGCTTGGAAAATTTGGTGCTAAAACGGGTTCATCTGTTTTCAAGAATGAAGTGACAGGAAGGGGGGCATTTTTTCACCCCTTCATCAAGACTGTTTGGACCTTGAGTTTGGAGGTGATTGACAACAGAGGCCAGGCACATAGCTTGTTTGCCCATGGAATGTGTCATGGCACGTACAAATAAGGTCTAGGAAGGAGCTGAACAG
>VWZF01007071.1:321788-600295 GCA_013396755.1 Sclerurus mexicanus | reverse complement strand
AAACAATTCACTTTTTTCAGTTTTTGTTTTGAAAAAAAAAAAAAAGGCCACAACAAAAAAAACCCCAACCAGTGAACAAATACACCTCACCTGCCATGCAAAAGTATTTAATATTTTCTTTAAAATCATCAAAATATGTTCAGAGAATATTAGTTACAGTAGCACTGGAAAAAAAAGACAGGAAATAACTAAGCAATCTTATGTCTCCTTCTGTAGACACGTATATATGACAAATTCTTTCATATTATGATCAGATGGTATTTTTTAAATTTTTTAAGACCTCACTTTCTTCAGTGTTGATGTGTGTCCATGCAATGTGCAGCTGTGAGCAATCTGAGATCCAAAGTATCCCACCTCATCAGCTGTAGTTACTAGATGGCATGCAGTGATCAGGGCTCAGCTTAGCAACTCCCATGAAAAAGGACAAACTTTAGTCCTTGGTCCCTGGTGGCACAGCTGGCCACATGAGACATCCCATCTCAAATCCCTGTGGGGCTCCACTCGCCAGTGCTTGTCAGCTCTGTGATCTCAGGACACAGGAAAAAAAGCAGTTGTCTCATCAGGCCTAAAAAGAAACGTAAAGATGTACGTTTGCTGAAGTTTCAGAAATACTCTTGTATTTTTTGTTTGTATACATATGCATGTGTATGTACAGGGACGTGCTTAGTCCATTGGATGGCAAGCAGACCCTGGTGGTTCTGCTTCCTTAGCTCAATACCAGAGGTACAGTTCTCCAATTGCCAGAGGAGCGTACATTGTTCTGTCTGCCTTTACCATTTCACATGGCACGTGGGAAATAGAAAGGTCTCATTATAGATGGCTTTACATTTTCTGGAAGAGGTAGAACAACACAGGTTGAGTAGACAAGGTACCAAATACACTGGTGGTGACACACCGCACCAACTGCGTTTTGCCAATGGCCTCATACCTTGTGAACTTTTTTTAATTTATCTTTCAATGGTTGACCTCTCATTTGTCATGGCAACAGGCAATGGCCACCTGAGAATACTAGCTACTATTATGGGGTCACTGAGATTGAAGAGAAAATGGAGAAAATAGCAAGAAATATAAAACTGCTAGTCTGTCTCTAAACACATAGCTGGATAAACAGTCATTGTGAATGTTTACACCTAGAAGTGCAGCTCTTCTCTTGTTATTAAGCAACTTGATGTACTTCAGCTTCAAAGAAGAGCCTAAAGCAAAAAGATATGTTTCATTATAGGTGGGAAGGAAATAGGTGTTCATAGGCTGTTGACTATCATTGAACAGAGCATTCTGACTCGGGAAATGTAGATGTATAGAGAGGAGCACAGAGAAGATGGAAGCCATTCCTCTACCTGCATCCAACAATGCTTCCTATTATGAAAACATGCCTGTTTGTTTCCAGATTTCAAACACCCTGTTAGTGTGTAGTGGAAAGATGTCAGAGTCAAGGGATGTCCCTTGGGTGTCTTCTGAAAGAGCTTGTGAAATGTGTAATCTGAGAAATAGTTGAAAAACAACTTTTAGGGAAGGTGAGTCATGTGAGGACTGTCCACCAGGCTTTTAACCTACAGGAGAGGTTAAAATACTGTTTTCTGGAAAACGTAGAGATAAAGGTATTTGTGTCTTTGACAGAGGAGAGTCTTGCAAAGGAATCATTCAAGTCTTCATTGTGTCTTATTAGGATAAATCTGAATTTTCTCATTTGAACAAGGGTATAAAGAGTATATATTTCTATATATATATAAAGAGTATATATTTCTAGCTGGGCAAAAGTAGGTTGCAGTGATAGAAACATCCACAAGCAGAGGCAAAGCCTCTGAGTAAGGGTAACCCTAAAAATTGAAGGTGTTATGAGAGATGACAGTAAAGAGTTTTCATTATGATTGAATATTAATTAGTGACATGGCTATTAACGATGACAGTAATGAACAGAGGAAGGAAAGACTTGTCATTGTCCCAAGGGTGAGTAATCAGTCTTGGCAGGTGATAAATAATGGTTCAGCAAACTCAGCAGAAAGATAATCTGTCTGCCTCAGGACAACTAGAGAACAGCTATAACATCTTCTAGGCTCTTGGCAACATTCAGGAATGACTTCATGTTTTTAACAGAGACAAATTAAAATTCCTGATCTAAGTGCTGCTTATATTCTGGAGTGGCTGATCACAGGAGTTCTGTTTGAGTCAGTGCCTTCAGCTTACTTGCCCCTTTAAACCTTTCTTAGTGGGTAAGAAAGACTGGGGAACAAGCTTTCAGTGTTGCTTGGATTTTATATTATAGTTTGATGGAAATTGAATAGATCCCTCAAAAGTGGCCTACAGCTGGGGACATGATCATTCTATGTGAAAATGGATTGGTACTTAATCCTGCACTAAGTATTCCTGTACCTCTGGAAAGGTTTCATGCAGAACACACTTCATCTGCCTTGAGCACAGCAGTGTAATACTGCTGATGTTTCTCAGGTATCAGCTGTCATGTCGTTGGAAATACAATGCCTAAGAGATCGCTGCAAGCCTGTAACCTGAGACCAAAATCAGGAGAATCAGTGGACTTCTTAGTTTGGGGGATGAATTGAAAACCCAGGAAGGATTCCAGCTTTACTTGAACCAAGACAGTATTTTGGTTTTGTGTCTAACAATACAGAAGCACTTCAGTTTGAGTCTTCTTGAATTAGTTTTCTAACCAAAAATGTTGTGTTCTGTCTTTAAAATGTTTTTGTTTTGTAAATGGTGAAAGGGAACATTCATGTTTATTAATAGAATATTTTATTAACAAACTTGTCAAAACAGCAGTTACTGGCTCTGAACATATTCTCCATGTATTATTCAGCTAGCAGTGTTCACTAGATATGTTCTCATTTAGCAGATAGTTTTGGACCCCTCGTAAATATTTTTTCTGAATAAATTCATCATTCACAAAAAAAATGACATGACGTTGGGATGTATCTCGCGACGTGGTTTCAGTAGAGACGAAAGTGCTGGCACCATTGCCAGAGGCATTGATTAGATGTTCTGCAAGGTACTGTCTGCAGTACCTTGCAGTACTTGTCCAGTGCAAAGAAATGGATTTAAATTTGAGAAGTTGCTGAATGGTATAGTAGAGCAGGAGACCATCTTAAGGAGGACATAGAAGAGTTTGGTTGGTTTAGTGAAATGGAGGTAGGGAATCAAAGTGTCAGCCCTCTGTAGAAACACTCAGGAGAAACTGCCAAGGAAGAAGAGTAAGTCTTTTCCTTCAGTGATAATGCAGGTGTGATATAAAATGTGTGATATAAATTTCACATTAACAAACTTATGCTCTGAAGTTACAAGACTAGTTCAATCTATCAAAAAAAAAAAAATCTAGACTAACTTTCCAAATAGGAGAGTGGCAATTGAAATTGCTCCTAGGTGAAGCTGGGAGGTGTGGAGAATGATTGTATTCCTGAGAATACAAGCTTGTGAGATTGGTCCTTTAGGATCTGATTCATTGATACCTTCAAAGCAGATTGAGACAGTGACCAGCTGCTGCTTGTTGCTCATGTCTGTTTGCCCAGTACTTAAATGTAATCAGATGCTTCCCTTATCTTCAGGAGCTCTGCTGATTGTCTGCAGGGAACAGGTAGGTTGTTTCACTGCCTTGGGTGGGGATTGAGGGAGGTCAGGTCCATGTTCCTGCTTGCTGCTGAAGCCTGACTGAAGAGGGTTTACTGGTGTTCCTTGTAGCATTGTGGGTGTACTTATATTGTATGGGGAGTCAGACCTGCTATGCCCTTCTATCTATGGTAGAGCCCACTTTTCTATTGGGAATTTCACATGTATGGAAGAGTCAATCAGGCCTGAAAATAATTGCAGGGACCTGGGACACTAGCAGTGCCCGTTGTCTCTCTCCATGGCACGTTGTAATTGTGACTCCTGGCCTTTATTGTATATAAGGTTTGCTAAGGGCATGGGGAAGTTCTGTTTGTATCAAAGCTCAGAAGTGTTCCATGCAATTCAGTTCCTCTGGGATTTATTTAGCAAGCCTCAACCACAGCAAGTTTGCCTGGAACACGAAACTGGGAGTAGCTGTTGACTCCCTCGAAGGAAGGGAGGCCCTGCAGAGACCTCAACAAATTAGGGGGCTGGGCAATCACCAGCCATATGAAGTTCAACAAGGTGAAATGCTGGATTCTGCACCTGGGATGAGGTATCCTGATCTCTAAATTAAAGAGAGGTGAATTTAAAGAATGGACTGTTCAGTGGATTAGGATGCGTTAGCTGTATGGATGCAGCCAGAGAGTTGTGGTCAATGGCACTATGTCCAGGTGGAAGCTGGTGACAAGTGGTGTCCCTCAGGGCTCTGTCTTGGGACCAGTGCTCTTTAAAGACATAGATGGCAAGATCGAGTGCACCCTCAGCAAGTTTGCAGGTGACACAACAGAAGGATGGGATGCCATCCAGCAGGGCCTGGACAGGCTTAAGAAGTGGGTCTACAAGAACCTTATGAGGCTCAACAAGACCAATGCAAGGTGCTGCACCTGGGTTGGGACAGTCCCAGTACAGACTAGGAGATGAGCTCATTGGGAGCAGCCCTGCAGAGAAAGACTTGGGGGTTCTCCTGGGTGAAAAGCTGGACATGACCCAGCAACATGCACCTGCAGCCCAGAAAACCAACCTCATCCTGGGCTGCATCAAAAGCAGTGTGGCCAGCAGGTAAAGGGAGGGGATTCTTCCCCTCTACTCTACCCTTGTGAGACTCCACTTGGAACAATGCATCCAGGTATGGGGTCCTCAGTACAAGAAGAACTTGGACCTGTTGGAACGAGTTCACAGGAGGGCCATGAAGATGTTCAGAGAGCTGGAGCACCTCTCCTGTGACAACAGGCTGAGAGAGCTGGGATTGTTCAGCCTGGAGAAGACAACGTTCCAAGGAGACCTTATTGCAACATTCCAGTATTTAAAAAGGGCTTATAAAAAAGAGGGAAAGCAACTTTTTACATGGGCAGATAGTGATAGGAAGGAGGAGTAATAGTTTTAAGATGAAAGAGGGTAGATTAGGACTAGGTGTAAAGAAGTTTTTTACAATGAAAGTGGTGAGACAGTGGAACAGGTTGCCCAGAGAATTTGTGGATTCCTCATCTCTGGAAGAGTTTGGGCCAGGATGGACAGGGCTTTGAGTAACCTGGTCTAGTGGGTGGCATCCCTGCCCATGGCAGGGAGTTGGAACTGGATATTTTTAGGGTGCTTCCAGCCCAAGCCAGTCAATGATTCTATAAGGTATTACTGAGGCTATTAGCCTACTTTATGTGAATGCAAATATTGCTCAGAAAATTGAGTGTATGCTGAGAAGGGCTTGGTGTTATGTCTGCATCCAGACATGGCATCGTTAGGTTGTGTGCATGCTGTTGTTACTTGGTATGGGCTTGCTAAATTGCCTCCAGGTGTCTTTGCTGATTGCCTTTGACTTTGAACAACTCAAGTTAGATGGCTTGTACACACCATTAAGTTTCATTTTTAACTTAGCTTTCTGAGTATGTGGTTTAACTAAATTTTACTGCCCTGTCACATTGTATTTTGATAATAGGCCTTAGCTTCTACTGAAGAGTGACAAGTTTTTCACTTGTACCATTTTCATGCAAGGAACAGAGAGGTTGTATACATTCAGAGGATCAATCCTAGAGAACTTGGTGCTCTTTATAAGATAGCAACAACTTTCATAATACTTGGTGGGCCCTGAAAACCTAATGAATTACCTGATGGACCTTAAAGACTCACTTCTCTGCTCCTGGCCACCAGTGTGATCACTAGCAGGTGACAGCTCAACCATGCCTTGATTACAGGCACTCTGAATACCACTTCCTTCTCCAAGACATTGCTTGTCTTTGACATACACAAGACCTTCCTCTGTCTTTTTTTGACTGATGTTTCAGTTTTGTACATTACAGGTGTAAGGTGCCAGTAAATGCTCCGTCATCTTCTTGCGAACTAGTGCTTGCAGAAATGTAACTCTGTATACTGAGGGGAGAGAAAAGCAAACGGGAGGCAATAAGTTACACGGAACCACTAGAGTAATATCTGACTTAAAGTATATCAAGTTTTCTATCACACAAAAAAACTTCTCTGGGACTTAGTACCTGGTAGTAACCATGTAATTACAGTGTAGCACAAGCAGGAAAAACATTCTGAAACCTCAGGGGAGATTAAAAAAAATGGAGTAAAGTTCATGTAATTTCTCTTGTATCTATCTCAGTGTTTTCTCTTGTATCTATCTCAATGTTATCTCTCTCTAGGGCTCTCAAACCCTGTGGTCTTAATGCTTTCTTTTTTTTTTTTTTTCTATGTTTTGGTTTGTTGTCTGTTGTTGTTTGGTTGGTTTGTTTGTTTGTTAAGGTTCTGATATCGTGCAGTGGCTTATGAAGAACCTCAGCATTGAGGAAACAGGTAAGGTGACAACAGTTGGGGAGGAACAGGTAGTCCATCTATATTGTGTGTGCCATTAAACAATAAATACTATTTTGCTGCAGTCTAAATACCAGTAAAACAATACAGTTGATTTAAGCATTGGAGGGAAGGAGGAGGGAAAGGGTTGAGTCAATGTCTTAATTAAGTCTAATGCCTTACACTGCAGCACACAGAAATCCCATGGTAGGAGTTTTAGCCTGTCTCTGAAACTGTTGCTACCTAGGGAAGACTGATTGATTTTAAGTTTGTTCCTAGACATAGAAAGGAAGTTGGTGGATGTGTGTGGTTAAGCAGGCAAATGCAGCAGCAGGTTTTCATGGTGTAAAGGAAGGGAGCCAGAACTGACAGGATGACACAGACACCATGATGGGATCAGGTGACAGCTTATCACAGCAGATAAATGGATAATCAACCATAAAGAATGATCAGTGCATAGGCACAGTCCAAACACTCAGTTCACTCTTCAGAGAAACCAAAAATCATTTTGGCACACTTACAACCTATTGAGAAAAGAGGAAGAAATAATCTACAGGTCCAGAAGTTTCTTTTCCTTTTCAAAAAAGGGAAAAAAATCCAAACTCTCACCTACCAGTTTTTCTGCTGCCTTACTGTCACCATGTGAAAGCAGAGATAGAGAGTGTTGTATCACTCAGCAGGGCATCCCTAAACACATCTCTTCTCATGAATCCTGACAGGTCCCAAATCTGAATTTCAGCTGCAGACAATAGCTTTGTTATCTACCTGGGGGTGCATGAGCAGCTGATGTGTATTTTTCAACTCTAATATAGCTGATGTAGCTTTTGACAGCTGGCATTGGTTGAAAACCTGTGCAGCTGTGCCTCTGCTCTGGCAGCACTAGGATATGTACTCCCTTTTGCCTCTGCACTGTTTTCTCTAACAAGCTGCAGTGTTGCAGTGTCAGAATGTGTCTTTATGAATAAATATTCTGCTAATGACCTGATGTTACAGATGTTTGTTGGATTTGGTAGAGGCCAAGGGAGGTTCACTGATGGAACAGGCTTCTTGTCAGCTGTCACCTGTGATGGATAATGGGCTTTGAAATGAATTTTATATTCTAGAGCTGAACTGATGTGTGGCATTTTATAAACGCAAAACTAGCAGGTTAAACTTTTGAGCGATGCTTCATCTGTATTGTAAAGCTGATTTCTGCACCCCTGCTTTTCATGGTTTGATTTGAAGTAGTAAGGATGGGGTGTGAGTGCAGAGGGGCACGTGGGCACCAGACACGAGTCATCACGAGAGCTGGTGTTGAAGGAAAAGAAATGTGCAGTGCACATCTTCCTGACACATCCCTGAGGTTTTCTCTCTTTCACAGGGGAAGCAATACACTTGGGAAGTCTTATCGCTGCACAGGGTTATGTCTTTCCAATCTCAGACCATGTCCTTACTCTGAAAGATGATGGGACATTCTATCGTTTCCAGGTTGGTGAGCCCTCTGACTCCCCTGTGGCCCCTTCTACTGTCCCTGTGGTAATACTGCTGAAATCACCCACCCTTTATCCCTAAGCAACCATTAGGTCTATGAAGCGAGGGATTGAGGCTATCTTGGTAGAAGCCTTAGGAAGGTAAGAAGTCCCTTCAAAAGATCTGCTTTAGAGACCCAAATTACTGTCTTCTACTTTCTGACCTGCAGTTTTTATGTAAATTAATGGGTATGTCCTGTGACTCTTTTGGATACGCGATTTCAAGGCTGTTGTACTCAGATTTTAACAAAGCTAGGAGAAAGAAAATGGCTTTCAGGCTCTAACTCTGGCACAGAATTGAGTAAGCATTCTTCCGTACAAAATGCACCAGGGCAAACTTAGGAGTTGGACATTCAAGACTTGGCACAGCAGAAAATTCAAAGCTTTACCCTCTCTTGCTTACAGATTGCTGTGGGAGGGGGCAAGCTTCAGGCTTTGGCTCTTTTACAAAGGATGTGTAACCTTGGCAGTCACCTAAACTGGGACATCTATATCCCTCAGTGTCCCTGTGCCTCCAGATGTGCTGAATTTTTAAAGCATACTGTGCTCGAATTCTGTGCTCTGTCCAAAATCTGCCACTGTCAGCTCCCTAGATAAGTGAGTGCTTGTGCTGCAGCAACTCCTTTTGGACAGATTGTATAACTTTAGAAGAAGCAAGCATAATCCTGCTAGCTGAATTCGTGTTTTTCTGTTACATGATCCCAGCCAGATCCCTTATCTTTGCTGTGACCTCTTTTCTGTTCACCCTCCTGCTCCTCCTTTACATTTTTGACTTTATTTTAGCTTTTGGTTGAAAAGCCACTTCTGCTCTTTGCAGCTGATGTTGCTGCTGCCTGTGCTCAGTCCTGCTAATGTAGTAGTGTGTTATCATATGTGACCAATGTCATGGTGGATAATGATAGGCATGATTCAGACTCAGATTTTTTTTTTTTGTTGCAGTTCCTTTTTTTTTCCTGAAAGTCCTGCTTTTCTGTCATGGAAGATGTGACATTGCCCATTTAGCTGTATTTTTCTCTTTTTTAAAAGGATGACACCGTAAGAAGTTGTCCTGTGCAGCTCTCAGAAGCTACATTTCAATATAATTTAATTTCTTTTTCTTGTTTTTAGCCTGGGTAAACCACATTACCAAATTGACTGCTTGTTGTCTTTTCTTTCTGTTACGTTTCTTACAATTTTTGCATATTCTTTGTTTCTTGTCATTTCCTGCAACAGACCTCCTCAGATGTTTTCTGCAAAAATAACCTTATAGAATCATGTTTCCTTTCCATTAATCTCTTCTGGCTACTTTTTACCTCAGCATCAGTCCCTCCTTTAACAGTAGCTCTTTATATTATGAAGTTCATAAGATAGATATAAGTGAGGAACATTAAACCCTGTATTGTTTGAAACCTGCATGTTTTCTCACTGTACTTTGGTGCAAGGAATAGTCTGTGTGTTAATGTCCTATGCCCATTTGTTGCATTACATCCGTAATGCAAAGCAGTGTTCTGTAATTTGTGCAATCACCAGGCCATTATTTTTCATTTATGTAAAAACTGAAATAAGCCATATACAGTAATTTCTTGTAATTAATTGTAGCAAGGGCAATATGCAGACCTGGATAGAAAACAAAAGCAGTAAGCTTAGCAGGACTTCTGCTTTTGGAATGGCTCTAAATAGCTAAGTTTTGACCTCTGCCATCTGTTATAATTAAAAAGTAAATTGTTTTGTAGTCTGCCAACCACACTGGTAGCTGCTCCAAAAAAGCAAGTGCTATGTAGCATATAGATAAGGCCATGAGGTTTGTCATGCTTAAAAAAAAAAAAATCAGGATGTGAATTTCTGGGGAAAAGAAAAGGTTCTTGAGGATAGAGGATAAGAGGTCCACAGTAAGGGAAGCTGGCAACAGTGTCTAAAATTTCATCAGGACACTGGACATCCTTCTTAAGAGGTGTTTGTATTACAGCATCTCTATTTACCTGCAGAGAGGAATGTTAAAGGTCATACATTTCTGGCAAAGCATCCTCACTTTTACTGAGATCTGTAGCAGTTGTTTTCCCCTGAGGGCAGAGACTAGGTGGTAGACTTTATGATTCTTCTCTTTGTACTTGTAATGTTTTTCTGCTTTTGAATTGTTTTTCGTCTCTTGAATTGGAAAAATGTGTATGTTTTTTTCTTAGGCACCATACTTTTGGCCCTCAAACTGCTGGGAACCAGAAAACACAGATTATGGTGAGTATAATTATTTCATTGTAGAAGGTGAGTACAGAAAGTTAGTACAGAAAGTTTTTGATGGGAAAAATTGTCCTTAAAATAATTACTCTTTGCCATCTAAACCCTTCATCCACAGAGTTTCTTGTCAGATGGCAGCATTAGAGGCAGATCTTAAATACATGAATTGAAATCCTGGGGTGTCTTAAGCCCATGGAGATGTAGCCATTGAGCTCAGTGGGGCCAGAGTTTTGCCTGTTGTTACCTTTATTCTCCCATAGCTCTAATAATTTCAGCAGAATTTATGGCAAGCAGAATACTGTTCTTGGGAATCTTAACTAATACTAATATTGCTTTTGTGGGAAAACGTACTCTGATCTGTAGCTGAATCTGATGTATTGATCAATAAAACTTACCTTATCTGGGCACTCATCTGACTGCTCAATAAACCAGTACATATCTAATGGCAACCCATAGTTAAAAAAGTTAAAAGTTTTCTGATATATGACATCATATGACTTATTTTTCCAATTTTTTTAGGATTACCAGATGATAGGGTAAAAGAGAAGATTGAGCATGGTTTATGAGCTAATAAACTGCAACATGGTGTGTTAAACATGTGAGTGCCTGCAGACAGTGATAATACATAAAGAAAATATGTCAGTGTTGTTATCTTTAGCTGTCTGCTTGCAATACTGCTGTCTCTTCCAGAACTGCGCTTCTTTCACAGTTAAATGATAAAATTAATTATTGCATCCTGGTGTGGCTTTGAAAGAGGAAGTGTATCCATGTGTGCACTCATAAAACAGGAGCTTCTGGAAGTCCTTCTTTTATCTCATAACCTAAGATTGGTTTAGAACTGCTCCCTGAATAATCAGTTTGGTTTTATCTTTCCTGGGTTGTAATTAATCATCATTATGGATTCTGGAAATCATTTGCTGGGGTGAAGAAGTAGCCTGCAATGGTGTATGTCGTATGATAGTTCATTTGCAGTCCTCATGTGCAGGGAAGCTAGCACAGGCTTACGTGTTTATCCCAGTGAGGGAACTGCTCTGGAGAAAGCATGATGCTGATCAGTACATGCAAAATAATTTCCAGACTTTACAGTCACCACATATCACTGTGTGAACTGTGCCGAAAATGTATTCGGTAAATACCAGAATAACAGTGTGGAGAGGGAAGTTCTGTTTCTTTCCTGCAGTATCAGATAAATAATTGTTTTTGCAGTCAGATTATTGTGCTGCAATGGCATGGAGTGGAGCAGAACACCCCAAAATAAAGCCCTACGCGAGCTGACCCACAGCTGGACAAAGTTCAATTGCATTAGCTCTGAGCCCTGTAGTAACAGATTTGCATCTGTCCCAGAAACCTCTAACATATGCTTATAATCAGACTTTGCATATCAGACGTCTGTACAGATGGAGTCTTCCCAGGAATTAATCCCAAACTAGCAGTAGACCCAAATAAAACCAAAATCCCAGCAGCACTTCATACTTTTTTTTATTTGCATGTGTCCACTTACAGGACAGGAACTAGTCTACTAATGGCAGGTCACTGCCTCGAATGAAACAATACTGTGAGATGGCTGACTCTCACTTTATTTGGTGTCGTAAGTGGCTTGCAGCAAAAACTGCCCTTGAGATGTATAAGTAGAAATTAACTGGTCAGTTCTGATTACCATGCATAATATTGGCTCGTTGTATGAATGTTAAAATTATAGAAATAGCATAGAATAGAATTACATGAGTAGCACTGGGTCTCTATTACATAGTTCAGACCTAACTATCTAAGCAGGGTGTGCTGTGGACCTTGTGTTTCAGCCTGTAATGGAAATGGGGTAAGTTTAGCACATCCAGGTAAGGCTTTCCCAGAAAGCAATATGAGACTGGTTTGGTCTTGTTGACTGAGCTAATCTTGACCCTCAAAATCCCAAAGCACGTGAGTTTCAGCAGCAGCTGCCTATGGTGTGAAACGTGGCAAGGCTTCTCTTAATCACTTGAAATGTGTAGAATAAGTGGATGGAGCATATTAAAAAAATGCCCAGATATACCTTGAAGATCCAGGCCATATTTCTGTTTTCATTTCAATGTCCTTTATCCTTATTTTTTCTTACACGAGCGGAAAAGAAGTGCAGCAATGTTCACTTTGGCAGGCATATTCCCCAAGTCCTGAGAGGAGCAGGTCGCTAATGCTGTATCTTTTACCAGCCCCAGAAGCAATTGTGTCTCTTTTGGACATCTTGTTAGGTCCTGGCATCTGCTCTGAGCACTTTTAAATGAGATGTCCAAGATGTTTAGGGCCTCTGATATTACTAGTAGATAATGTCAGCTGGGTGTTCAGCCCTCTCACTCCTTGACTCATGTTGCTTTCCAATGAAAATGAACAGTCTATGGACCACTTTTTTCCTTCTTTTTTTTTTTTTAATAAGATCTAGTACTAATAATCTGTCTGTAATTGTTTTCCTCTTTTTTTTCCCTTTAGCCATCTATCTTTGCAAACGGACCATGCAGAACAAAGCTAGACTGGAGCTGGCGGATTATGAAGCCGTAGGTACACTGCTGCTAGAATTTAAAGCTGGGGGGTGCAGGAATGGCTTTGCTTGCCAATTGAACGCTTCCATTTTGTGCTTTGGGGCCAGCCTTTAGTGTGTCTTTTACTTAGTTGACAGAATGGTGTGAAGGTCGATAAGGAGACAACATCAGGAACATGATTGATGAAAGTCCCTGGCTTTATAGTGTCTCAAATTAAAGCATGTGCTGTATAGGCAGCCCTCTGGGACTGAGGCAAATGACACAGAAGTTTAGCTTGGTGTTCTGTTTCTGGTTAAGGAATCCTGCTTTATATAGTGGATTTTAACACATGGAAATGGTGGATTTTCAGGTGAGCCATTGGGCAATTAAATTGTTCATGAGCCATCTAGTTGCAAAAGTTTTCAGATATTAGACTTGGAATGCTTTCAGTATGCCTGTAAAAAATATTACTTAGGCTTATTCAGAACATGTTCTCTGATATGAAATTATTATCAGTAAAAATATCCCAAGCCTTGATGTCAGACTGTGCAGGGTTTGGGTAGAGAGGAGTAGAAACATGAAGGCAGGAGGGGCAGGGCTGTATATTTCTTTGAATACCAGCCGTGTAAAACTCTGAGTAGCTAAACTTTTCTTTCTATCGTGTTGACTTTTTTTCTGTTTACTAGCTCAACAGTGTAACAGGTGAATTTCTTATTTGGAGTTTTCTTTTGGAGAGCTTGTTTACAAAGCTGGTTCTAGTGGACTTCTATGGTCATATTTATTACAGTGAAAACATATATATGCATATATTTGCATATATTTTAGGGGTGTTTTTGTTTCCCCAAGAGCGAAGTTTTTCCTTCTTCCTTGCCTTCTACGTTTTGGGACTTCTGTGCACATGGATATATCTTTATATATATAGATATATATGCGCTGCTTGGTCCTTTCAGTGCAGAGCATGCAAAAAGTGCCACTTACATATGCTGGGATGGACTAGGTATGCAGAGTTCCCAAGGGTTCTAATCTTGAACAGGCATGAAGGAAAGAATATAATAAACTGCATGCACTTACATGTCCTTTTGCTGAGTTTTCTTTTCTGCATTTTGCTGATTTCATTATTAAAACCATTAAAATTGCTCACATCCAACCAATTAACTGCAAGTGCTCTAAAGATCTATCATGAAGCAACAAAAGGCTGTTCAGCAATGCACATACTCCCACACACATGCAGCGAGGCTATGGCTAAGTACTTTTGCACATTGTTGCCTATTTAGAGTAGCAATGCTTCAGCGATGGTAAATAATTAGATCTTGGCAGTTTCTCATTTTTCTTGTGAATATTGCATTGCACAATTAGAGATTACTTGCGCATTCAAACTTTGTTCTCTTAATTAGAGACATTCAGATAAGAATGGCACCGACTCTTCTTATTCATTATGGGAGCTGAAGCAGATCCAGCAGTAGAGATGTAAGCTAAGCACAAGTGAGAGAAACAAGTCTGCAGGAGTGAGAAGGAGCCCCGTAAATTCAGTACACATTTTTGGAGATGCAGCATGAGAATGCTTCTCCATAGCTCCAACAACCTGGAGCTTTGAAAGAGAATCTCTACAAAGCATCTCAGGGGACATCTCATTTTTAAGTTCTGCTTGCAGCATTCACAGGCAAGACCCCTGCTCCTCCCATTTATACTGGGTAGGGCAGGGGTCTTGATGATATGATTAAACCTGTATAATTGCATTCAGTTTTGTTTATAATTGGCCAAACATAAGCATGATTCAAATACTGCTTCAATTGGTGATGTTTCATTGGCTTCAGCATATTTACTCCATGGGGCACATGTAAACATAATTTAAAACAAAAAAAAAAAAAAACACCCACAAAAATTGATGTTACAGATAATTACAAGTAGTTCTTCCTTGTAGCCACAGTTAAGGAAATGATCACAGTTCAGCACAGCTGTAAATCATTTGCTTAACTGTTTTCCTCCATGCATACACAGGCTTAAACTGTTACATGGCCTTTGTGGTTATAGGGCCAAGGTTTATGCCTTGTGTTATACAAGAGTTTGAAGTAAATAATAGGAGGATTTCTTCTTGTATTGAAATGCATGTGCCTAAGCAGTTTCTTGAAATAAAGGTGATAACTATAAAAAGAAGTAGAACTACAAGTGTTCATTTTCAGCGTAAATGTACAACAGTTAAACCAGCTGTAATGGAGAAAGTGTCAGGTTAATGGTCTCACAGACCTCCTTGTTGGGGTGGGTGGGATATGTGACCCTGGAGTACCGTTTAAGCCTGAAATTCTGGCCATGTCCCGAGTTTAACCTTGAACTGTGACAAAGTCACATCCACATCCAAATGTGCAGATCACTACACTGTCTGCAATGGGTCTGGACTGGGGATGTAGAGCAAGACTGCATCTGGACCCAGTCTTTGCAGTAACTGTGTTCATTGTTCAGACAAACAAGCTATTTCCTTTTGTGAATCATCCTGGCAGTCCCCAGCCTTCGGTGCTGTGCAGCTGCGCAATGCTCTCAGTGGTGATCAGCACTGAACAAAGCAAGGGATGCTCAGGCTTTGCACCTTAGCAAAAGCCTGAAGAGAAGAGAGTAGTGGGGTGAGGATGAAAGGGAAATGTGCAGGTGGCAGCCATTTGCTATCAGAAATGAAAGTTGTCAGCTTCACGAAGCTTCTCAGTGTTATCTTTTGGGAACAAGTCCATCATTTTTTCATAGTAGAGCTCAAACTGTCTTCATCACACTCCATTAGTTATCCCTGACAGGGCCCTTTGGGCTGCAGCCCAAGATGTGTTACAGCCTTGCTTTGCCTGCAAGATAGTTTACCTATCTGATAGTTTACCTACTGACTTCCACGTCTTGAGTTTTACAGTTTAAGGAAAAAAATAAATACCCACCATGCTAACTGTGCTCTCAAGCATTTGTTGTAATTACAGAGATTAGTTGTTCTTACTATTTTCATCTTTTGTCAGGAAAACTTAGCAAGACTTCAGAGAGCATTTGCGAGAAAATGGGAATTCATCTTCATGCAAGCAGAGGCCCAAGTGAAGTGAGTAATCCCAGACCACTGAACTGCACCAGTACTTAGAGCTGTGAAGGGAAGAGGTTTCTGTATGAATAAAACTTCTTTGTTAAAATCTTTACTGTGACTAAGCTCAGAAGGTGTTGGTGAATTTTAATCACTGGCAGACTAGAAACAGTAGAAAGCCAATTCTGAAGGTCTGTGCCAGAATCTGAAACATATTTTAATTATCTGTACATGAAAATTTTGGGTCAGGAGCTCCCAAGCCTGGTTTCGTTGTGGGAGCTTGGACAATTCACATGCCCATTCTGCTTCTACATTTGTGTGGTGGTTTTTGGTTTGTATAAATAGAAAGAACAAAATTTTGTCATGCCTGTTACTCTATGCTTGTAGAGTATTTGAGTCAAAAATTACTGTCACTGTGATTATAAAGGTGGTATTTACAGCAGACTGAATTTGTTTTATCGTTTACAGTAATCCCTAGTTGACTCTGTTATCTCTCTACTCTGTAGTTCAACTCATGCTACTAAATTAGCATGGAGAATTGAGTACCACTTACATGAAATTTACTCCTGTTTAGTATTTGGGGTTTTCCTATCCTCTGCTCATCATCGAAATCTACATTTTTTTTCTTCTCATCTTCCCTTATGGAAGCAGTTTGAAGTCTCTTAATATTTTGAGCATGTTTTCATTATTGCTGGAGAATGGATATGGTCCAGGGTTTATATACTAGTGTCTACAGGCTAGCACTTAAAACTCTAAGCATCCGTTTTGTGCATGCATGCAGTTGTCACCTCCGAAATGGAAGGGTTGGTGAAGACGACACATGAGAACACCAGTACTGACACTCTGTACCACTGGAAGGAATTTGCACTTTCAGCATTAGATGCTAAAAAGTTGAGGAAGATAATTTCTTGAGGGTGTGGCTTGAGGTATATGCCTCTATATTTGATTAACCCTTTGGAATTTTGATGAATTCTTTGCTTAATAACATTGTAATTATGTACTGTTTAAATACATGATAGTTATCTTTTAAATTACAAGGTAATTAAAGGATTTCTTTCCAACCAGAATACCAGTGTTCTGTTTGGAGGAGAAAATTAGAAGTTAGGATAGCAATTGTACTTTCAGTTACTTAAAGGCTATTGCCAAGATGAAAAAAGTCTTAAGTCAAAACAAAATTCTGCATTCTGTCTAAAACATATAATTATTACCTAAGAAAAAATGTAAATATGAGATTCTTTGTGATCACTGTTTCTTTTTCATCTTTTCTTCATCCTGTTTTCTTTGAAACATAAGCGTGAATTGGCCACTCGCAACTTTTCTTGCAGGCTAGTTTCAACTTTCTGGTTTCCAGTTCATGTGACGGTTCAATCTTCAGGTTTCCAAAAAGGCAGGGATGGTCAGAAATCCCAGTTGGCGTGGGTTTTTTGACTCACTGCTTTGATTTTCCTGGGGGGCAGCAATCTGGGAACCCAACACAGGGACGCTATGAGCTTTTTTCTATCCTGCTTTTGAAGCGGAGGCTGTTCCTCCTTCCACGTGCCTCCTCCAGTCTCTGTGCAGGTAGATCTTGCAAGCTGGTGGTGACTTTGATGTGCTCCTTTGTAGAGCTGAGCATGGACAGGAGTGAGGCACCAGATGTGACCGGCTCACTTCTGCCAAGAGATAGGGAAACAGTTGCTTTGAACGAGCTCCAGTTGGGCTGTGTGCTTTGAGTGAGTTGATTCACTGGCTGCATCAGGGCTGAAATTACTGAATTACTGCTGTGCCATCCCAGTTGTGTCTCTTCTGGGTGGGTGCTGGCTTACACAGGGCCAGCCATGCAGCAAGCTCAGCTCTGGTCACCTGTGCTGTGTCACCCCTTGCTCTGCCGGCACCGGGGCACAAAGGCAGAGCCAGTCTTTGCGTTGAAAGCTCTAAGGAGGAGTGGCCGCAAGTGCTGTCCCTGCTGTTGTTGCTGGGAATTCCTGGGATAGCTGCGTCTTTGCAGTTTGTAGTCGTGCCAGTAGTGCTGCTGGGGCACCAGGGGGCAATGGGGTCTCCTGATGAGGACCTCAGTCCAGCACCAGCCAAGAGCCTCATCTGCAGCAAGCAGGTCCTGAGGGGTCTCCTGACACGGACAAAGTCATAAACTTCCCCAACTTGTCAAATCAGAGTCTGGGAACAGAGTATCAGAAAAGGTTGTTTTCCTCAACAGGTGAAAAACATGTGTTAAATTTTCCACATTAATAGGAAATGTCTTTTGACCCATATTGGAGTAAACATCAGTGATATTTTGTTCATGGCATGCAGCCTTACAAGTCCAAATGTGACATTGCTGTACAAAAATTAGCTGATTTCTGAATTTGTTTCTCATGAAGTTAAAAACTACATCTGGGAACTATATCAAAGAAGGAAGCTTGACTAGTACATTGACTCATATATTTATGCTTTTGTTTTCAGAATCGACAGGAAAAAGGATAAAACAGAAAGAAAGATTTTGGACAGCCAGGAAAGAGCATTCTGGGATGTGCACAGGCCTGTGGTAAAGCTCTTTTTGAATGATGAGACACTCAATTTTTGACAGCAAAGTTTTAATACTAGTAAATGCTGTGCTATGCACAAAGACATCCCCTTTACAGTCACCATGTAGATTTTCCTTGCAGTTCAAAACACACCAAGTGTCTACAAGATAATTTTAGACATTCTGGGCTTGTGCATGTATGGAACTATTGATTTGGAAATAACATAATAAGTATGAAGTTTGGAAAATTATTTACTGTGCTTATGAAAGAAAAGCAGCTTACACAGTTTGGCTCAAACTTCCTAGAAAAAGCTCCCCTCTTAGCTATTTCCTTTTGGTGACAAGGTTAGGAGTAAATGGATTGAATGCTAAGGTGGCAGCCTTGGGTATGTGCAGTCTCTTGTTTAGCCAGAATAATTTTTGAGACACAAACCTCAGGAAAGAGTATATTTTAGAAAGGTAAGGTAACATGAAGATTGTAAACAGAGGAGTAACACAATTACTGTGTCTTTTTAGCCAGGCTGTGTGAACACCACAGAAATGGACATTAGAAAGTGTCGCCGT
Source organism: Sclerurus mexicanus (assembly GCA_013396755.1). NCBI lineage: Eukaryota > Metazoa > Chordata > Aves > Passeriformes > Furnariidae > Sclerurus > Sclerurus mexicanus. The sequence continues at coordinate 581,599 of VWZF01007071.1, read as the reverse complement.
ATGAAAAACCCACAGAAAGTGAAAAAGGTCAGCTTGAGTTTTGGTTTTTGCTTGTGTCTTTTTGGTTCTTTGGTTTTAGTTATTTTTTAATGTAAGCCATACTTGACACCTACAGTATATCAGACTTACCCAACAGGAACCAAAAAAATGTGTTTTGATAATACCAGTTCTGTTTGTTCGGCTTGGTGAATTTATTATTCCCGTTTTACCAGCAGAGTGGTACAGACTGGGTGATGGGTAGAGCTGAAAACAGGCATTAAGGAGCTCTGTCTCCCAGATGTCAGATGGCTCTGCACTCCCATAAAAATTAAAAACAATTGGCAAAAGTACCTAGGTCCCATTTTCAGAAATTATCTGGGCACAGATAATGAGCTGTTTACATGCCTTAATCATTTTAAAGGCTGGATCATTAGCAACTTGGGTGTCTTTGACTTCCAGCAAGTTTGAGCTCTTCTATCTATATAAAGTCATAGAATCATTTAGGTTGAAGAAGACCTTTAAGATCAGTGACTCAAAACCTTAACCCAGCTCTGCCAAGTCTGCCCCTAAACCACGTCCCTAAGCACCACATCTACATGTCTTTTAAATACCTCTGGGAACGTTGACTCAACAGGGGAGCCTGTTCCAGTGCTGATAACTCTTCCAGTGAAGAAATTTTTCCAAATATCCAATCTAAACCTCCCCTGGTGCAACTTGAGCCTGTTTCCTCTTTTCCTATCACTTGTTACCTTTTTGGAAGGGACACCAGACTCCTGAACTTCCGTAGGTAAATTGCAGCAGAGTGATTCACATGTCTCTTAGAAATTTTAAAGAAAAATCAAAAACACTAAATGTTTTTTATATTCCTTTCAGTGCAGGTGTCTCTTCTGGAAATGAATGTCTGCAAGTCAAGCTGCAGGTTTTTGTTTAGAGAGGTTCATGTGAACTTGATCCATTGACACCCAGTTAAGCAATTTCTTCAATGTGTAGTCTTACAACAAGAAATTAAAGCAAGTGAAAGACAATGGCATAGGATTAGGTTCTAGTATTTTCTTTTGCTGCTTGGTTCGTCACAGTGACCACTCCCAGCGTTCATCCTGCAAGTATTGACACACACAGTCTTCAGAGCTCCTAAAAATTATCAGCATTTTAACATTCAAAACAAACTCTTCTCAGCATGCCTACAGACCTTCCAAGTGCAGGCATCTGCAAGCACGGTGTGATCTGTAACTTTTGCTCCAGGCTGAATGATTATTGACCTTTGTGGGTATAAACAGCAGGAAATTGCTGGCTTGTTACCTTACTGCTTTGCATACCACACTGTTCCTTGTTTCGTAACAGAGAAAAATGCTGTAATCCCTTCTGTATGTTTATTGCTTCCTCACAGTCGGTATATGGGGTTACAGAGGAGTCTCAGCCCCAAAGCCCTGTACATAGCACTTCCCAACCCATACGCAAAACTACGAAGGAAGATTTCCGGAAGCAAGTAAGTAGGTGGCTGTATGGCAACTCTTCTGAGAACTGTTACCTGAACAAAAAGCATATAAAGTTATTGAGATACCAGCAAAACCAATTGTATGCTTTAACTGTCCTTGATTTTCACTTATTTACATAAAGTAGTAAGTATTCATTGTGCAGTTGTATGATGATATGAATTATGAGTAATACTGACCTTTGAATCTACTGTTACTCTGTGGACAAGTGGACAGATTAGCTTCCAGCTCACTAGGATGTCTGAAAAGGGAAGAAGCCAGCATACTTGGGCATAGGCTGGGCACTGCTGGTGAGGAAAGGCATCGTTCAGTGCATAGCTGTTAGACTGTAGAGCTTTTAGGGAACTAGGAAAAAGTTATTTGCATGATCAGGCCCCAAGGAATGACCAGCCAGCTCACACATCCTTTCCCTGGCACAGAGAGGCTTTCCCTCAAACTTAGTTTCCTGCAACAAGCAGCCCTCACTGAAGGGCAAAAGGAATTGCTAGGTCAACGTTTTAGTAAAGGCAGCTTTAAATGTGTTTATAAGACAGACAGTTTATGGGTGGTCTTCTGAACTAAAACAGAACACTAAATTTTTTGAGCTTTTTCTCTCATAGGCTGAAGGACTAGTTCATAGCAGAGTGCAAGTGTGCTGTAAAACTGTTATTGGTTATGTGGTGCTGGTCAGTTAGAGAAACAGGAGAGGAGTGTGATTCTAAAAAGGAGATCATATTGCGCCCTGAGTAGTCTAGGAACCTCTGCCCCAAATATGTGTCTTTCCTACTTTTAATTATGTCTTCTGAGGCTTCCCCTGGAGCTTTGCCTTTGGAAATGGAGACTTCTGTTGGAAGCAGTTAATAAGCTTTTTCTGATACCTAGGGAAGGGTCCCATTTCCTTCTGAGTTAATTTCAAGCTGTTTGGAAAGATAAATCAATAGTGTGTTGGGCTATTGTCAGTGTGTGCTGTAGAACTCATGGATCGTTAATGTCCTTGTCATCTCTCTCCTCAGATAATTTTTCTGAACATGCAGATAGAGAGACATTGTTTAAAGATGTCCAAAGTAGCAGAAAGGTGAGTGTCCTCATTTGCACCATTTCCCTTTCTTTTTTCATCTCCAGTTTGGCATTTCCAGAGACAGAGTGGGCAGGAAAGTGGAAAGGCTGATCTCCTTTCTGTGTATCAGTCCTCTCCCCTCCTTCATCAGTTGTGCTGCCTGTCTGCTGGCCACTGACACTTCTGCACTTGCTCTTCTGCCGCTGAGGAAAACTAGGTGGAAAATGAGAATGCTGTCGTATTGCAAAAAAACAAAAGAAGCATTCAGAAAAAAAAGAACCCTTGCAGAACTTTTTTTTTCCCCACCCCTTTGCAACTCTAGAGTTTATAGAAAAGTCATTCCTGTTTTAATTTGAAAATACCCTTTCTTTTGTGGGGGAACTCAGTGCTTATCTCTTGTTAGTCTGGCATAGCTCTGGCAAAGGAGCTGTGTTTGCATCTGTTGCACATGGTGTTCATGTCTGTGTTTGTACTGGGGTTGTAGGACCAGTTCCTCCTCTCACATATATGAAACCTTATGAGAAGTACTGGAAGTGTTGTACCTGGACGACTCAAGGCACTGTTTTAAGAGGTGGATTTCTCATAGGGGCAAATCAAGGCATAATTTGACTTGGAGAATATGTAACTCTGGTAGAAAAGTATAAATAGGTGAAGAACAAGCTCAAATTTAATTGAGAAATGGCAGCTCCTTTACTTGGTACTTGTAAGTTATGCACATTTGCAGGGGAATGCCTGAGATGAAGGTAGGGATAGGCATGCTCTTCGGTGCCATCGGTTTAAAGCAAAACTGTGTTGAACATGAGGGCCACAATGAGGGCTGGATCCTTCTAGAGAAATAATAGAGGAAATTTTATTTAAGTGAATTAAAAAGAGATTACCTACGAAATGTGCTTTGCAGCGTCTGCACATATAGTTAGCATGTGTGTACTAAACTAGGTAAATTAAATGGTGAGAAACCCAATGTAGACTCCTAATGGATCATAAAGTTTAGCAATTATAATGAAAATTTATCCAGTTAAATAGAAAATATTTAGAGGCTCCCTGAAATTCCTCATACATTATACTGTATGATTGAAATGTGTACATTTGTATTTATGTTTTGGGTTTTTGGATCTTTGTAATTAAGAACATACATTTGTGCTCTAACAAAAAAAATACTTCAGATATTTACAGAATATTCCGAGTTCAAAGGGACCAACAAAGATCATCGAGTCTAACTCTTAAGTGAGTGGCCCATATGGGAACTGAATCCACCACCTTGGCATCATTAGCACCATGCTCTAACCAGCTGAGCCAACCCACTCCCCCAAGTACTGAATTTACTTATAATAACCTTAATATACTTAGACAGTAATAATTTCCAGGCTGGTAATTTACAAGCAAGCAGATCTGTTTTGCTTGATTTTTTTTCTAGGTAGGTCCATTCAATAAGACAGACTCAATAAAACTCATTCACTTGTCAACATTGAATCATGTCTGCATAAGACATGTTTTCTTCACATTTGTAAGGAGCTACTGACATTATACATGTAATGTTGTCAATGCAAAAAAAAAAAAAAATCTATTGGTTTTCAGTAATTTTCCAGATTTGAAAGGGCTTGTTTTTTTAATTGCTCCCAAATGAGAGAAGAAAATGTTGATGTCAAAACCTGTGCAAACTGATAGAAAAATGAAAACAATCAAATTATAGAATCATAGAATATCCTGAGTTGAAACAGACCCTCAAGGATAATGAAGTCCAACTCCTGACCCTGTACAGGACAGCCCAAGAAGCACATCATATGCCTGAGGGTATTGTTCAAATGCTTCTTGAACTCTGGCAGACTTGGTGCTGTGACCACTTCCCCAGGGAGCCTGTTCCAGTGCCCAAGCACCCTCTGGGTGAAGTCCCTTTTTCTAATATACAACCCAGAAGAATATTTATATTTATAAAGAATTATTAATAATTATACAGAATGAAAATCATGGTTGTGATATTTATATCTTGTGAGGAGGTGTTTGCTTATGTGATGATTTTGAGTAGCAACATGGGTGAAGCATCCTGAAACTTGGTGCGGAGAGTGGTGGGAAGTGCAGTCTGGACACGGAGCTTCGCAGAGCACATGGGAAGGAAGTAGAGGGGCTGAGGAGTTCAGGGCCTTGGTTGCGTGGGGCGGGACACCGGTGAGGAAGAATGAATGTGGATGACCTGAATAGAACAATTGCCTGAAAAAGCTTGTGTGACCTGAAAGGCCCATTAAAACACTGAATACAAGTACTAGGAAAAAATGTAAGGAGATGCTGTTATTATTAAGCCACATTTCAGGCTGGACCCTGCTCTCAGGACAGTTTAAGTTTCAGTGCGGCAGATCAGAGTGCAGGAGATGACGCTCCCTTCAACAGCCAAGACTGACAGGGGCACCACCTGCCACTTTTTCAGTATAGCACAAAGACACTCTCAGAGAGGATGAGGGAAGTAACAAGGAGCGAATAAGGCAAGGGAGCTCCAGGGGGTAACAAGTTATAGGAGTAAGATATAAATTGTTTCAATAGTAATAGATCAAATGTATTAATTTTGCGTTAATGCATACTCTTCTTGGGATAGCCCTTGTCCCTCAGAAGAGGAACAGAAAGGCTTTCCAAAGGATATCCCCAACTTTCATGAAATAAATGCCCTGTTCCCCACTGTTCCCCTTCCAGGAGTAGATCTGCACCAGCTGTGGGAACAGGCATCCCTCAGCTGCTCCACGCACCTTGAAAACAGTCTTTCTTCCACATCTTTTCTTCCCACTTGGGACCTGCACACTGTCAGGTTTAGGTATTGAGATCTGAGAACTTTTGAGCAAAACTATCATTATATTCTACCTACTATTCTCCTTGACTGCATTGTGCAGTGTTAGTACGATTTCATTAGGTGTGGAATCACAGAAATAGCTGGGGGGAAACGAGCATCCTCCTGCCAGAAGCAGTCTCAGCTCCCTAGATGAAAATCTGTGCTATCCTTTCAGCTTCTCAAAGTTACTGTGAAGCCTCAGCAGGCCCCCTTGATTGACAGTTGGGTTCTTAGGGCAAGCTCTGCAACCTTCAGTCAACTCTTCCCACCACCTTTTCTACCAGATACAGAGTTTATCACCCAGAAGGCCAAAAGTCCAGGTTGCATTTTGACAGGACTGCTTTCCCTTAGCGGTTCCCCAGCTTGTAGCCTCCTTTAGACAATGAGGCAATGATTCCGCTGCTGTCATTATACCAAATCAGCAAAACATGCTCAGCAATTCCCCCTTGTTTAATTTTAGGGGGGTTTCCCCTTTTATTTTTGTTAGTACTTGTACCAGCACCTCTGATGCCTTCTTACTATTTTATTAGGAGCAATTCAGGTTTCACAGCAGATATCTCCTGATTGATCCTTTTTGCCTTTCTCTTCTCTTTTAACCAGCCCTCTCTCTCACTGATGTCTAAGGGATTGCTGCTGCTCTGTGAAATTGGACACTGCTCTCTCCTCCAACCCTTGACCCACAGCAGTCATGAAATGTAATTAATGAAATGAGATGAGACAGCCCTGAGTGCCCTAAGGGGCAATGGGAACCTGCTGTGGTTACAAAAGTGTATGATTTTAATGCCTCATGATAAGAGCTAGGACAAACAAAAAGAAATAATTAGTATAGAGCAGGTCAGGGAAACTTTCTGCCTTTTATGACCCTTTGTTTCACAGGGTCTTTTCGTTCTCCTGCCTTTTTAAGATGTGGAAGATCAGAGGTAAAGTTTAGCATGGACAATCACAGTGCAAGTAGATTAGTTGTTCAGTATGATGAGACACAATTAACTTAGTTAATTACTTGGCAGACCTAGGTAAAAAAAATAAAGCGCCTCAGAGTATTTCCAGTACAGACTAGGACAAATTTCCTTTGATTGAGTTCATATATGCTGTCTTTCTTTTCTAAAAGTGTGCTCCTAGCCTCAATCTCAGTGGAATTCCAGAATCACTTATGCGAGCAGACACAGTCCTTTTCCCAGAAAGCTCTTTGAATCTCATCCTAGTGGGGATTAGAGGCTATATGCCTTAACTTACTCTTCATTAAGCAAGCTGGTATACAGGCTAGGTGTTTTTTTTCCAACATGCACATAATTTACTATAGTCTAAGTTAATTATAAAGTACTGTTAAGTATTTTGCAATGGTGCCGTTAGACTAATATACCAACATAACCAAAAATTTATCTATATCCAAAGCTTTGATGCTTAGGACTGTGATCCTCCAAAGATTTAGTATATTCCTAGCTACAGCCCACGACCCTCTTTAGGTGAGTTTCTCATAATGTATGAAGTTACGCAGGTGCAAAAGTCTGCAAAAATCAAAAGGCCAAGAGGCAACAGTAACATGCAACAAATGAACAGCCTGACACACGTTTCATATTCATCCCATGGTTCTCTGGAGGAAGTCCTATTGTAGCAATCCAGTTGTTGCCTCACTGGGCTTTTTTGTGGGCATCTCGACAAAGACAAGTTTGAGGAGAATACTGCCATTGAGGAAAATATGCAGTGAGCTGGTGGGTGTTTGCAGAGAAATCCTTGCATGCATCATCCCTGGGAAAAGGGTCTTCCTTTATTGCTGAGAAACTGGCTAATCCCTATAAAATAAAAATAAGTACACATACATTAAAAAAAAAGGATAAAAAAAATGAAGCTGTACCTCTCTGACGTGATTGAGCATTCAAACCCTGTTTCTCTTTCTTTCTTCCTTTTTTTTTATTATTTTTATTTTATCTGTTAGTTTAATAGCCTACACAGAGCAGTATGTGGAATATGACCCTTTTATAACTCCTGCTGAGCCTTCCAATCCCTGGATAAGTGATGATGTAGCATTGTGGGACATTGAAATGAGGTAAAAAATAATTGGTAGTCTTAACTAATGTTAGAGTTGTCTTGCCATTTATTTGTATGCTCCCCATGCTTCCCTGTTTGGAAAGGAAGGTGTATGTCTGTAACTTTAAAAGATTCCAGTACATAGCTAAAGTTTATCACTTGTGTTTGTGAATTATTCAGCCCTTACACTTCCATATGGTTTGATGTATGATACTCTGTAAGTCAGGTAATGGATGTTCTCATACCTGTCAAGAACACACACAGACTCAGGTCCAGGAGCCTACAGCTGTAGGATACTGCTAACATATACTTGTTCCAGCACAGCTCCTTTGACCCTTGAGAGCCTGCTCTCTGCTCCTCACCAGCTGCAATGCTCTAGCCCTGCTTCTGTCTTGGAAGACCATGAAAAATGCTACTGGCAAAATAGAATGGGTTATAGGGCAGTGGCCATTCCCACTGCGCTGAAGTGGATTAGGCACAGGAGCCAGAGGAATGTAGCTTATATGTAATGTGTGAGACTTGGCAGGTCAGATTATAGTAGATTGGTAAAGTGAGTCTGTTGTTCTTCTGTTGCTGAACAAGCTGGTTTGTCTCTGGTATGGTGCCTAATAGCTGAAAAGGAGGAGAAATTATTGTAGAGCCTTCAATGCCTTGCACCTCAAGGAGTTTCTCCAGAAAAACCCAAGCACAGCACTGCAGTGGAGATCGTGTTTCCTCCATGTGATGCTAGTGCAAGGGAAGTCTGGGCTGTGTCTGTGTCTCTTGCTATCACAGGCTATCCATAGCCCTCACAGAGGTGCTGGATTTGTCCTGCCTGCCATTAAGCCTAGCAGGTCCCACAGCAGGTGTGAATGGAATCACCATGCCCCATATCACCTTTGCTACTCAATCACATTCTGTGGCCAACTACTGCAAGGGTTCAGCAGCTTCTCCTAGTGTTTAGCTGCTGCCGTTAAGTACCAAATCTGAACAGGGAGTTCACTTTAGCTAATCTTTGATAAGAGAATGCTAAATCTAATCCTGTCTGTTCTTGAATAATAATTTAGAGATGCTATTGATCCAAGAAAGCTGATTCATAGTGAACCAGGAAAAGGGCAAGATTTTTCCCTGTTTAAAAACCATGTGGTCTGGGATGTGAAAGATGTTTTCACCTGCTTCTCTGATAGTCACAGAAATCTGTTAGTTCCCTAACCTCTGCCCCTCTTCACATAATTTTAATATTTAGGCTTTCTTTTTTGGTTAGTTTCTCTCATTTTCTCCATCCTCCCTAGCAGGGCTAGTACCAGATTAAGTCCTTGCAAAATACGGTTCTGCAGAAACCCTCACCCACAAAGTAATCAAAGCATCCGTTATTTCTTCATCTGTTGAGATAGATGTCTATGTCCCCAAAGGATACAATTAACCTGATGTCACAGCCTTTATCGCAGTTTAAAATAAATGCTTGGCTTCTGCTGTGATTTCAGAGTTAAGGAAGGTGATTCTCCTGCTGATGAAAAAGAGAAAGTTGTATTGTTGGGAGATAGAAGAACAAACAGCTCTGTATTTCCATTTTATTCCCTATTGTAAGAGAACTCACTGCATCTGCATCTAGTTGCAACTTGCATGAATAATTAAATGATCCCCAAGATCCTCTTGTGTTGCCTGCAAAACTATTTCCTCAGCTAGGAGAGCAGAGCATTTGCACAGGGAAACGGAGAAACTCTCACTTCTAGTGGTAAGGCTGGCTGCTGAGTATGGGCAACCCTGTGCCACTACAGTTCATCCTTCATGGCAATCAGGAGTTGGAAAATGCCATGGAAAGCATTCTGTTTTAGACAGCACTTCGGCCCTTTTTTTTGTCCTAGAATATTATGCTGCAGCAAGAGAAGCAGCTACAGATCTCTGGATTCAGCAAGAAATTCCCTGGGCTTGGCTTGTGCATAGCTCTGCACAAACACGGCTTTCATGTTCCAGTGCTCAGGCTGACTCACTTAACAGGTAGGCTGGCATCTGCACCCTTGTGTGCAGCACTGCTGGCTCCTGGGTGAGTGCAGGAGGAGCCATCCCAAGTGTGCTGCACTTTGAGTGGGGACATGCCTATCACTTTTGTTCAGCCTCTACACCAAGAGGAAATCAAAGCGGGCATTTTATTTACCCCTTTGGCTTATTTGTCTTCAGCGCAGATCGCCACTGTCCCCTAAGGCTCCAGGATTAGAAATTGCTGTGGACATGACGAGACATGCAGTTTAATAGATACGTACTGTTAACAATGGCTCCACTGTCACAAACGTGAGCAGCTGAGCTGTATTTTAATGGTTGTCTCATAGTATGACGCCATCACACCAGAAGCTTTCAAACACTTTGTGAGCCCAGATTACGCTCTGATGCAGACTGTCTCATAGGATCCTCATTGTGATTCCCGTGTACCACCTCTCCCCATAGGCATCTCTGCAACATGTTTGGCAATTCAGGCAACATCTTATGTAACTTGGGTTGTATTAATAAATAATTTAGGAGAAAGGTTGTTAGTGATTTTGGACGCATCTCAGTGTCCCAGCTGAGACACAAAATAGAAGTCTGATTATCATGGAGAGTGGCAGGAAGATTAGTCTTCCAAGACTTAGGCATGCAAAAATCAGAGGCACTGAAAAACAAAAGACCACAAACCAGTAATCGGTTTTAGAAATCTTGTCTGTGCTGCTTCTTAGCAAAACTACTTTTTTAATGCAAATGTGGATCTGAAAATCTGAGGCCAGTTCCAAGTGACCAGCCGGCCCTGTGCAGGGCACAAGGAGATGCTTTGGAGCTCCCCAGTGGCCTGAGGAATACTGCTGGAAAATTTCTGCCTTGACATATAAAAAATCCTAAGGTACATTTGAGGAGATATGCAAGAAGTACATAATGAATAATCATTTGAGTATGGTATACTGTTCTTTACATGAAACCTATCAGAAATTGCTCTGAAAATCAAATTATTCACCATCTCTCTTATTTATGTAGCCATGTATGTGGCACCCAGGTTGATTTAATAATGACCCTGGTCTTTAGAGATTTTTTTATGTTATTTGGTAACTTGTATTTCTGCAAAATCTTGAGGTAAAAAACAGCATCTCGTCTAATAATCTTCCTCCCTTTGCTGCTTAGCAGAAACAGCAACAGCTGCTTAGACAGCAGGCAGAAATGCACATTCCATCTGTTTTTTCCCTTCTCTCTCCAAACAGTAAAGAACCTAGTCAGCAGCGTGTGAAAAGATGGGGTTTCTCCATGGATGAGGTGCTGAAGGACCCAGTAGGACGAGACCAGTTCCTTCGTTTCCTGGAATCAGAATTCAGCTCAGAAAACCTCAGGTGAAAACCTTTTTTGACTTGAAGTAAATGAATGTGACTGATGCTACTCTCCTGCATAGGTGAAATGCAGTGTTTGGTCTGTCTTGAACTGCTAAACACACCCATTTGAATAAAGTTGAGAATGGTAGGATTTGGCCCATAGCACTGCTACAGATGCCTATACTAGACCTATGTAAGTAATCTCAGAAATGGTGTTTAGCAGAGCTAGTGTTGTCAGGTATCACATGCAAAGGCTTTTGAAGTTGAAATAATGTCATGAGACACAGCATGTTGCTATTAAGCCTCCTAACAATATATAGGATTTACATGTGTATTTGTGGCAGGGGCTGTGTGAGGGAAACAGTATGGTGATCCTGTGGCTGAACAGTGTTGCAGTACTGGCATTCACTAAATCAGGTTTACAACAACTACTTTTAATTCTGGCACATCTTAACTATTCAAGAGCTTAACTCATTTTAATAGCATTTGGTGTGGGGGGGGATTCTGAGTATCTGACTCAAGTTATGAAAAAGACAAAACTTTTATTATGAAACATTATGTAGGCACCCATGTGATCCTACATCAGACTGAGAGTCTGCAACTCTATTGCGCTCAATTCTGCTATTTGAACTGCGGCAGGAATAAGCACCAGTAATAACTTGCCATTAACCGACACTAGGTGAAGATAAAACCTTTCCTGTAAGATCCAGCCCCTCTGGCCTTGTCCATAACTCCAAGATACAGTCCCACTGCAGAACTGATGAAAAGACCTTGACAGTTGCCAATAGCATGTATCATTCTGGGATAGCAATCTTTCAGAGAATGCCTGTCTCTTCCACCCGTCCAGCTGCAAAACTAAGCGTTAAAAACACCTCCTTAGGATTTATTAATCACCCCTACATATCCCAGAACTAATGTATTAAGCCAGTTTCCCTTATTGATACCAGGTATCCTCTCACACTGACAGAAATAGAGAGGCCTAGCTAGATATCCCCTGTACACCCTAAGCTAAACTCATATCAGGGATCTGAGCAAGGATCTGAGTCTCCTGCCTGTCCTAGCCTTAGTCAATACACAGTCACAGGTTTTATCATCCTTGTCTTGCATTGTCACTCTAATTCCAAGCCTAACCATGAATTTAATTTTAGGGAAAGCAGCTCTCCTTCTGTGGAGAGCTAGGGTATTTGTTGTATCCTGCAGATACAACCAAGCCGTGCCAGGTCCCATAACAGCAGAAGCAAATACACAGTGAGCTCGGAGAAATTGACGTTCCCAGGATTATGCTGAAATGGGACTGGGGCAAACAGTGGAGATTAATGTTTAGGACTGCAGGTATTTAAATGCTACCTTCATTACCTGCTGCTACAAAATCCAAAGAAAATGAGAGACAGCTCATGCCAGCCAGAGAGGCAGCCTGCACAGGTAGAGGTTGATGATACTGAGTGGCTGAAGTTACAGTTCAGACTCTCACTTGCACATGACAAACAGCCCAATGTACTGTAAGGGTGATCCATTCGTGCAGAAGCAGGAAGCTGGTGAGCAGCAACTGTAGGGCAACCTGAAGGGAAAGCTGGAGTTGGTGTCAGGGTGCCAGTGTGTGCTTTTGTACTTTTGTGTATGGGATCCTTAACCTGCTCTTTAAATGAGGTAACCGAGGTCAGAGGCACTTCACCCATTATCTGCAATAGTCCTTGCCTGCTCCTTCCCCTGGTTACTCCTAGAGACATGAGAAGGATCTAACAATAATGGAATTTGCCTGCCCTAAATATGGTGGTAGCCAGTAAACCCCACTTTTTTTACAGAATCTGAATTATGGTGCTATGGTTCTGTCTCAGTACAGGGACCAGTTATCGTGCTTTCTTTGGGGCAGTCCTGTTGCAGAAGGCTGAATGAGTGCTGTCAGGGACAGCCAGAGAGCTTTGCAGGTTCACTGGCAGAACTGTGCCTGCTCCTGGGATGAGGAAATCTGCTGTCAACTAAGCATGAAGTCAATTGGGTTTTGGCCTTTTCTGGTAGTGAGCAGGCATGATGTTGTTCTTTGTTTACAACAGCTAAGAATCTGATTGTACAGCCTTTAAGTTTGTGGGGTTTTTAATTTTTTTTCAGTTAGAAAATCAAATACATTACTAAAGCAGGTGAATAATTGCCACTGTAGTGCAGTCTGCTAGCCTGCGAGATCTGAAAGGGAAATTCCCCAGGAAGTGATTTCTAATGACATTGGAACTGGCCATTGTATTTATCAGATTTGCATGCCCAAGGAGAAATACAGAAAGCATGCCAGCAGCAAAACAGTGAAAACTTAATGCATTTTTGTATTTATTGCTTTTAAAAACCTGAAAGTTAACCTGTAAGATAAACAAGGGAGTGTTACTAATTACATAAATGAGCTTGAACGTTTATTGCTGAACAGGTACTGAACTTGCATATGCTGACAGCACTTATGTACGGTGGTGCTCATTTGCAATTAAATTGTAGTGATGAAGTGCAAAATTAATATACTGTATTAAAGTACTCCTCAAGTGGCTGTTCTGAAATAATCTTGGGTTGTGCTAATGAAATCCAGCAGGTTTTATGACTAGCGGGTGTCCCCCACATTCATCCCACTCAAACAAATGGACAAAGTTCCATTATGAGAAGGCAAACATGTGCCTTCCTCAGTCAGTCAGAGCTGCTCGTCCTGCTGATGTGCATTCTCTTTGGTTTTGAGATGGCTTGTAGTGAAAGAAGGCAGCAAGTCAGTGGGCGGGCATAGAGAGGTTAAGTCCTGCACCTTTTGTGGAAGACACTGGTATCGTTCTTAGTTAATACGGGAACTTTGCTATCATTCTTATGGTACCATTATCATGGTATTGGCTTATGTGTATCATTATTATCTAATACTGGATCAGCATCAGCAAGCCTGCTTAAAGCTTTAAATAACAGGATGCAAAGGCAAAAATATTAATGAAGAAAACTGGAATAAGGTAGATTGTTAACAGTGGTGCTAGAGAGAAGAAGGTGGCTCTGTGGGGTTCAGCTAAAGCAGAGCAAGTTCCCAAGTTCTCATTAGGAATGTGTGGCATAAAAGAGAGCAACTGCTGGATGCTGAAACACACAAGCCAAATCTAAGTTACGCTCAACAGCAAGATGGGGATCTGTCTCACTCAAGTTTACAGCTAGGAAGCACATACTTGCTTCTGTATTATCCAGGCTCCATTTAGAGAGTGAGAAGGGAAGCTGAAGAAGCATCAGTGAATCGCCTGGGAAGGATTTGTTTCAGCTTTAAGTGGAAACAAAACTAAAAGGACCTAAATTACACTGTAAAGCCCTTGTCTTTTTTTACCGTAAGCCTGGAGAGACTGATTCAAATGACAATGTCTGCACAGTAGACATCTACAGTGAAACGAGATATATCCCACCCAACCCTGGGAAGCTGTAAGGAACTTTGAGTGCACAGCACCTTGCTAGAAAAATTACATTTGTAGTTAATCTCTTAAGGAGTCTTGTCCCAGTAACTATCCAGAGATCTGGGAACTGTTGCAACTGGGATGTATTATCTCTTAGGAGTGTCAGTAGGATCTTCGTTAATACTGGCTCGAGCCCTGTAGGCCCCTGTGTTACACTTAAGGCAGCTCTGAGAAAACCTCAAAATTCCTGGTAGCACTAGAAAAGACTTCATGAAGTATGTGCTTGAGAATGCCTTGAAATTAATGTAATTCAGGAGTATAGCAAGGGGATCAAATTCTGATCTTATACCCAGTGGTGCAAGTCCCAAATCACAGGGCTGATCGTGGTGGGGTATTTCCATATTTTCATGGCTAAGAAAAATTGGTCCCAGTGGGGATATGAGGTGAGGCACTGCCAGATATAGCAGCAGACTAGACTCAGTGACCTCCCGGATCTCCTTCCAGCTGTGTTTCTGTGTTCTAATAAACTTGCAGGATCATGTCCACCAGCGTCCTCGGCTCGGCTGAGCCCTGGAACTTACTTATTTACGGGCTGTCCATTATTTATGTGATAGCAGGAAAGCCAGTCAGTTGGTTTTTTTCCTCTCTGTTTTTATTTTAACTCTTTTCCTTGCTCTCTATCTCTTCTCTGTTGCTATCTTTCATCTACAATTTGTTTTGACTCTGTTGATTTTTGAAGTACCCAAAATACAGCAGGCAAAATGCCAAGCTTCAATTAAAAAAAAAGGAAAAAAAGGAAGGGCCACCAGAGAGTTATTATACATTTTTTATGACGTGGGAATCTCCCGAGACGTCTTGAGACTGCTGAGGTGTTCCTCTAACTGGGGGATTGATTTTTCCCCCCCTCCCGACTTCAAAGAGTGTCAGCTGGAAACAACGGAGTGGGAATATCGGACAGGGGAATCTCACCTGGAGGGAACACCTGTTAATAGACCTAAAAGGGGAGTGGGAAGGCGCTGTGGGGCCCGTGGTGCACGGAGGCGGGCGGCCTGCTGGCCGCGAGCCTGTGTCGGAAATGGAGTTAGCCGGAATTTTGCCTGCAGGAAAGCGTTTATATCTTGCATGACCCCCAATGGCTAGAACTGGTTGCCAGTTTCTTTTCTCCCGTTTTCATCGGCGAGGGAGCGGTTCCGCTTCGGCCCGGAGGAGAGCGGCTCTGTGAGGGGAGCACCCGCTCCGCCCCAGCGCTGTCCGGCAGGGGGCGCCGCAGCCCCGCCACAGCGCGGCCCGCGGGAGCGGCGCCCCGGGGGGCTGAGGCAGCGCTGCCCGCCCGGCCCCGCCACACCGACAGGAGCAGGGCTGGAGGGGCGGCGAGGGGCAGGCCTGCGGGCCGCCTGGCGGTGTCCTCGGAAAGCCTCCTGTGCCCAGCACGGCATCCCTGCAGCCCTGTGCCCCCAGCACAGCCTCCCTGCAGCCCTGTGCCCCCAGCAGACCCTCCCTGCGGCCCTGTGCCCCCAGCAGACCCTCCCTGCAGCCCTGTGCCCCCAGACTGCCCACGGAGGGCACACACGCTGCTGCTGGCCTCGGCCACGCCAGGCTGACCATACCAAGGATCTGGCCATTAAACAGCACAGAGATGTGAATATTGCCCCTGTCTGGGCTGCACCTTGGTTTATACCTGTTATTTTCATTCATTTCCCTTCCCAGCTGAGATGTTCAAAAGATATTTCTCCTTTTGCTAAATGGAAGCGAGAACAAGGTTTGTGAATGGTTAGAGATGCAAGACGGGAGGTGCAGGTGGTACTGACATGGAGCTACTGAGGCAAGGAGAGCAATGTGCCTGGGTTCTGACCTCGGATGGTCACTGGGTGATTTCACGGTCAAGCCAGGGGAATCATGTCCTGCCCCAGGATGGGGCAACAGTACTGCCCTTGTCTTGTCAGTTGTTTCTCAGTCTCTGGAGTCATCCATGTTTTACCTCTTGATCAGGTTTTAAAAGAAATTGTTTTAAAATATACCTGAGAAGCAACCGCCCTGCCTTTTCACTGAGGGACATCTGCAAACAGCAGTGACTGAGCACCTCTACAGTGCCCTGCAGGGAGGCTGAGCAGGTATGGTGAGGTTTGGGAGCTTTCTGTGCCTTGAGGGAGCTGTGGAGAATAAAGTGCCATTATGGGATATCTTCTGCAAGTGACAGCAGTTTAATTACAAGCTGGATGAGGCTGGAATGGTTTATGTCACTGACAACACTAGGACATCATATTATCAGCCTTCTCCAGACCTTACATGTTGTTTTATAAATGATAAAGAACCTGTGATCCATGCTGCAGTTCCTTCAGTGCAGACAGTCCTGCTCTGCTTATAGGGCACCTGTGGAGAGGACACACAAGGACATCTCAATCCTCCCCTGCCCTGTGCAAGAGGTGTCCACTGGAAATCTGTCTCCTACAAAAAGGGAAGAGGCAATACAGGATCTTCTGACTCCTTGTGAACTTGGGTTGTGCTTGGACTTCAGAAACTGCAGGAGTGATTCAGGGAGTGCATTTGCACTTGATAATTGAACAGAAATTCCAGTGCAGTCATTTTGTATCTTGTCCTTTCCTAGACAGAAATACCTTGCTTCTGTCTTGTAAATGCTGTAAATCCCATTGGAAACCCTGCTTATGCCTTGGCTTCAGCATGATTCCTTATGGCAGAGAATTTGCCTTGGAGTTGAATCTGTGGGGCTGGGTACCTCT
The DNA here is from genome assembly GCA_013396755.1 of Sclerurus mexicanus. Lineage (NCBI taxonomy): Eukaryota > Metazoa > Chordata > Aves > Passeriformes > Furnariidae > Sclerurus > Sclerurus mexicanus. The sequence goes on along the minus strand of VWZF01007071.1, from coordinate 564,825 downwards.
CTTTGATGTTCCTTGATTTTCAGATGCCAGCTATAGTGAATAGCTTTGAAATTTTTACCAAGACAAAACTCCCCTTTGCCTTGAAGAGGACATCCAGCCTTGGGCATGAATTCACAATTGCTTGCAGTAAAAAGAGCTTGTTCTTGTTACTGTCAGGTTGGTCTGGTTGGTTGGTTTTCAGATTGAGCCAAATGGTTATTAAAATGGATGGTGCTCCTGTTCTGGCAAGCTGTCACTTCACAGTGTTCCCAGTTCTCTCACGAGTGTGCTTTCCCAGCCCGCCTCCCTGGCTCCGGGGGCAGAAGATAAGCCAGCAGAAAACGTTCTCTCTAGCCAAATGTTTGTCTGAAGTGTCCCAGCTACTCTGCAATGATTAGCATCTTTTCTCCTATGCCTTTTCTACATTCACATGTTCCCATTGCATCTGAAATTGAATGATAAAATATTTTCAAGTAACGGAAGTCACATATGGCATCAGATTATTGCACTGTGAGTGCTACCTTTCACTCTCTGCATGCATGTGATAAGTGAGGGTGTCACGGTTCATATAACAAGGCAGGACACAAGGCACACTTAACATCTCAAAGATGGAAAATGACCAACCATGCACACCCCTCCCACCAACCCCAAATGCTCTGTTTCAGTTTATAAACCCAAATATCACTGTGTGAGCACTACAAGTATGTGACTCCACAGGTACTGATGTAGTGTCTGAGTGTACCACAGTCCATTTTACTGACAGCCTGCCAGGGAGATGGGAAAACCATATGAAAGAATGCAGTCAGGTGTCTGGGGTGAGTCAGGGCTGTGGCATTAGGCCCCTTCATGGTAAGGAAGAAGCAGCAGACAGGCAAGGAAGATTTAGCCTAGCCTTGCATGCAGTGTGGATGTCTTTTGTTCCCAAATTGTTTCCCTCTATTGCAGGTAGGGGACCAGGCTAAGTTCATTAGTGGCTTCATTTGATTGTGATAACCCTGCTGTTTCCAGGGTGGGTAGGTGCTGCCTGCAGCCTGTAAGGAAGTGATTGTCAGAAACAGCACAGGAATCACCAGGCTGCTGGCTTCTCCACCCACCCTCGCTGCCATCGGGGTTTATGTTTGGGACAGATTATATCTTCCTCTTTCCACCGTGGAGGAACATTTGTTTTAGTGGCAGCATGCTGGCATCGTTGAATCATTCAGGGTGAGAAATCAGGATTTCAGTTAAAGTTCAACTAGTTTATAAGGGAAACACAGGATTTTCTAAGTTGTGCAGCTCCTATGGATGTCCTGAATGAGCAGTGACCCATGCAAACCCTGTCCCTGGTGCACAGTCTGCCAAGTAGAGGTAAGAGCAATGCAGGGCAGGAACAACCAAGGCAAAGCCTGCCCTTCTTTTCATTCCTGGACAATGGGCTCCTTTGTCAGGGGGTAGGAAAGAGCTTGTTATTGCAGGTGGCTGCAAAGGTCCCTTCTGCACCTATTTGCCCTGTAACCCTCAACACTCCCACCAGAGCACTATTGTATCTGTTAAGGCACATTGCAGGACCCAGGTACCCAAGGCAGACAACCCTCAGGGATGCCTTCTTGCTAGAAGATAGAGTTGACCAAAACAAAAGGCTGCTGGGCACCATGCATCTTCTGAATTACTCACCTGAAGGAGCATAATTCTGTCAACAATAAATAAAATAAGCATCACCAACAAAATGCCTTTTGTTTTTCCTAGGGTAAAAGATGTGCATGTGACTCTTGCAGAAATATTCTGTGGCCTTTGGTTTCACAGATCAGTATGCGGATTATGCCCTTAGCCATCAAAAAGATTATCTTCTCAATGTTTATTAACTTATTTTAGTCCGTAAGCTTGGCTTAGTCAAGAAAATATCCCTGTAAAATTGGAGTATGGTCATGGCAAGATTCATCTGGGGTCCCTTCCAACTCAGTTTTTTCTGTGATTCTGTGTACTTTTCCATGACATTCCTCTGAATGCTGGTCAGTTTACAAGTCAAAAAAAAAAAAAAGTTTTTCTTTAAGTGCCATTGCTACAGCTTCACATTGGAAATTATATGAATATTAAGTTTTTTTGCATCCCCTCTGGATGACTGATCCTGGAGGCAGGAATGACCAGCACATTGCAGTGGGGCTGTGGGAGGCAGAGTCTGCTCCCTTCCTCCAGCTGCGTGGCTCTAGAGGTTTTCTGTTTGCATACCTAATCTGACACTTCTGCAGGGGCACTTTGAATAAGAACGTATCACTTCTTAAAGTCACTGTTCTGATCTTAGCCACAGTGTAAGCGGTTGGTGTAGAGTGAGTCACACCTTCCCTCGAAATCATGCTAAATGGAGAGCCTTCTGTGAATTCTGATAGATGCAGGATTAGGTTCTGTGTTTTGGGACTCTGCCCAGACTTATTCACAGTCTTACCTAGCTTTCTATCTTTTTCTCTTTTCTGCCCTTTTAATATTTGCCTGGTACAGGTTTTGGTTGGCTGTCCAAGATCTCAAGAAACAACCTCTACAGGATGTAGCCACCAGAGTGGAAGAAATCTGGCAAGAGTTTCTAGCTCCAGGGGCCCAAAGTGCTATCAACCTGGATTCCCACAGCTATGAGAAAACAAGCCAAAATGTCAAAGACCCAGGGAGATATACATATGAAGATGCACAGGTTTGATTTTAGTTTTATGGAACTACTGCTAATGAAACTCTCGGTTTTACTGTGATATTCCACTATCACATTGTCACTGCTCACTTGTAAATAGAGGAGATGCACAGTTTGAAGTGACTTTGAGGATATCTATTCAAGCTGGGTAAATGATATTTTTGTTGAATCTATCTGTTAGAACAGGCTAATGCTCCTGTGGGAACAAATGTTCCAAAATCTACAAGTCTGCAAGGCGCTGCAAGCTGGAGCTCTGTCTCAGAGAAAGCAAAGATGAAAGAGTGCTATAAAGTTCAGTTTGTCTCTCTGTACTCCCTGTCACCAAAGTCTGTCATATTTACAGAATGGCTGATATTGTATCAAAATCCTGGCGAATACACTTTTTCTATAATTTTTTTTTTATTTAGAGCTAATTATATTCCCCCGCCAAATCCCAAATGCAGCAGTTCCCTCCAACACAGCTAGAAACTGGTCCACCAGACAATACCTTAGAGTAATGATAGGACAGTAGACAATGCAGTGAGCTTAATCTTTCCCTCCTAAGGGCCCCAGATTTTTCAGGGGAGTTTTACAGATAAATGTACACAGAAAATGCCTTTAGGAAAATAGATAATTTGAGAAAAACTGTTACAAGCAACGATAAAATGGCATAACCTTCTGAGAAAGTGAAAATATAATTTTGTAATTGTTAAAACAGAAAAAGGAAGAAGGGATCATTTGGCAGATATTACCAGGGACACACATAAAAGATATCCTCCTCATACTCATTTTGATCAAAAGCATGTAGTAAAACTAACAGCAAATGAAAAGAATTCCTGAGTTTTATTTGGTTTGAGTTTTTGTGGTTCTTTTTTAGTTGGCATTCAAAGGCAGTTCTTCAAAATACTCCACTAACAAAATATTTCCATCTCAGAGGAGATGTTGTGGACCACTTATACAAGGTTAGGTAATGAATTTTTCAAACTAGCGTCATATACTGTATTTTCCTGAATGCAATCTTGCTCCTTGGGGCCAGAATAGAAGGAATGTATGCAAAGTTTCAAGGCAATCCCCTGTGAATATCAGGCAACTTAAATGTCCTTTTTAAAGCTGAGAAATACAGGAGTATGAAAACATTCTGGCTAAGAGGTATTCTTTGCTTGGTAGTACAGTGAACAAAGACTTCTTCCATCACCTGAAAAAAACGATGAGGGCAAAATGTAGGCTAAAGCAGGTAGGCGAATAATGGGGGAATTGATTAAATTGTTAAGTCAAAGTACTAAGAATAAGAAGAATGTTTAGACAATGAGTATTTTGTTAGAGGAAAACACAGAGGATTTAGGCTTGAACTGATCAGTTCACAACATAATTGCCATTCAAAGGGGAGTTGATAAAATCAAGCGGGAGCCCTTGCAGTTAAACTGCACTTTTAGATCCTCAGGTAAGTTTTATTTCAGAGGATTTTTATGCTGACAGATGTCCTCAATTCACCTGTTGTTGTTCACAGACACAAAGATATGAGGCAAAGGTAGACCTCCAGACCTAGCTATGGTCATCTTGGAGACAGAATCTATGCCGAGAGTGGAAGGTGAGCCCGGTTACCTTCATGTGCAGTGGACTTCTGGTAGCTCTCCAAAGGCCAAGCAAGCTGTTTGTGACTGCTTGACCAGATAGCTGAGAAGTCTGTCTAACAAAAGCAGGAAGAAGCAGGACACTGCTGAAGGATGTAGTGCCCTGATATAGCTGGAGCAATGTTGACTTTTACTGACTTATCCTGGAGAGGGGACATTTTTGTTCATGCAATCACTTTGTGGGAGCCAATGTAGGTCACCTCAGTGCACTCTAAATCTCCCAGGTACTGTCCTGGTGTCTCTCCCAGGTCAGCCCTGCCACCTTGGAGGCTCTTGTTCACAAATCTGCAGCAGCTGCCTTATCTCAGCACCCTGGCACCAGGAGCCCATGGGAGCTCCCACATATCCCACATTCCTAGGGACTCAGTCAGACACTACAAGACAAAACACCCACTGTGGGAGGGAAAATACAAATGTTGTCCTGTCCTGTGTAGCTTTAGCACAAAGAGGAAAACAACTGAAATGTCCTTGTAAATAAAGAACAAGAAAAAATTTAATTTACTCAACAGCACATTCTTTGAATGCTTGCAACTCTGAGACATTAAGAGGAAAGAAAAGTGTTAGCTGAACTAAGAAAATTAAATTGCTAGTTCTGCAAATGGAAAAATAGGAGAAGGTAAACCCTAACTCCAGTCCTGACTTGAGAGACACACAGAAATGCCAATTCTGTATAAAAAGCGCTGGAAATGAACACGTTGCCTTACTTGGAAGTGGAAGATGTAGCCGAGCACATTCAGGCAAGCAAATGCATTATCACAGTAAGTTGAAAGCAAAGAATCATCTGTTATCAGGTCCTTTATCATTGTGCGTTTCCATGACAGATTTACGTTGTGTTTCCAGCCATGTCTACATGGATGTGCTTCTTTGCACAACCTTGGCTACAAGCCCCAAATAGTTCTCCCAGATGCTGCTTGACCATCTGGTAAGACAACTAGCCTAGAAGAAAACAGGGAGAAAGGGGGCTTCTGGCAAACATGCCTCTCACTTCAAACCTCTTTGTCCCCAGACCACTCGTTGTCTGAAAGCAAATGGTTCCTCTGTTTAAGAAAATCCCATCTCCAAATCCCAGTCCTCAAAGGGCTCCTAATCCAAACCTAAATTTGGTATGCATTTATGATTTCAGACAGACCTCTCTCGAAGATGGATTCCTGTACCACAGGAGCATTTTGCCATTTCCCCGTCTCAGCTTAAGATACTTGCTCTGCTGTGTATCCCTCACTGCTGCTGCATTCTGCAGTCCTGCACCAGGTCTGTGCTTGCACAGAGCTGTCTCTCTTGCTTTGTCTCCTGCCTGTGCCATCACCCACCCTGTGCTGTGCCAGCACGCCTCAGTTCTGAGCAGAGCATGCTGTGCTGGGTCAGCCTGCGCTCGCTCCCCCAGCTGTCCAGTTTGTTGGCATCCCCCAGCCTGGAGCAGCACAGTGCTGCTCCTAGCTCTGTCCTGATCCTCAGCTCTGCCAGCTATCTTGATCTGCAGCACCTTTTGTCATTTTAGTGCTTGGCCCCTCCAGAGGGAAGCCTACCAATTTAGCTGATTATTTTCTGCTCTTAAACAACTGTCCTCTGAGTAAAATATTATGATTATCAAACCATTTTCACTAGGGAGTAAAGCAGCTTTTAATACAAGGGGCACCATCAGGAAAGGTCAGTTCAATTAAACAGTGAAGTACTTAGCAAGATGTAAGCTCCCACGGGAGTTATCAGCATCATTGAACAACCAGTGTGGGGCCCTGCAATATGAAGCGGGCACCGCCAGCTCTGGAAAGTAAATAGGTTTGGGTCCATCTGAATGGCCTCTTTTGGCTAATGAAGCTGCTGACCGCTGAAGTAATTCATCTTTAACATGGGAATGCAGAGCTATGAGTTTGACAGTTATGGCTTATCTGTACAACACAGAGGTAGTTTTTTAACCATTCTCCCCCTACTCCCATCAAACATCTCCTTGCCTCCCCTGAAATGTCTTTCTGCCTTCAGAAGGTCTTTAATCCCTCCCCAAGTCCCTTGGCATTGAGAACTAGTATCACAAGAATGCATTATGTCTCCTCCTAGTAATGTTTGCAGGGACATTTAATCTACATTTAGGCTTCAGAGCCAGGTATGCTAGAGTAAGGTAAGCCACATAGTTGTCTTTGGAATTGCTTTCCTGTTTTCTTTGTTTATTTTTATTCTTTAATAAATAAAAAAGAGTTTTAGATTGACATTCCATTACCTGAACTAATCAGCTAATGTTGCTGTGAAGATGATTCAGGGAAATTCAGTTATAATCCAGGCTCAGTTAGGGATTTTAACTGTACTTCGCAGATCCTTGGCTAATTCCAGAGCAGATTTAGACCGTAATGCCAAACTCCAGGCAGCTCAAACCAGAAATGTACCTGTCCCAGATATGAATCATAGAATAATTTGGTTTGGAATGCACCTTTAAAGTTCATCTAGTCCAACCTCCCTGCAATGAGCAGGGACATCTTCAACTAGATCAAGTTGCTCAGAGTTGCATAGTCCAACCTGACCTTGAATGTTTCCAGGGAGTGGAGCATCCACCGCCGCTCTGGACAACCTGTTCCAGTGTTTCACTGCCTTCATTGTAAAACATTTCTTTCTTACATGTTGTCTGAGATTTGAGATTTGGGCCAGTTCTTGCTATCAGCTGTTGGTTCCGTTTGTTCTGGACTGTGGTAGATATACGAGTCCTTGTAGGATTCATCAGTGATCAGTCATCAGCTTGTGTTCTGGTTCTGTCAGGAAGCTGGGAGTGTTGACAGAACTTGACAGGATCCTGTTGAATTCAAAACCAAACTCTAGGTTTAAGCAAAGATCTCTTGGAAGTGGAATGTCATTTTCTACCAAGAAGGGAAAATGAGAGGTGACTTCCCTTCTTCTGACTTTGTCTTTTCAAGCATGCACAGGGTGTGAAAGAGTGGCATGTGCCTGGTACCTCTTCAATGGGCATACAGAACTCCTTTTGTGGGTCTTGAGCAAAATCACAGCATGGAAGGAAAATGTGAAAATAATCATTCATTGTGTGTCTGTATCATCTTTCATGTAAGAACTTGAAGAAACATTATTCCTGTTTTCTTAAAGGTTCATCTAGTCACCCCAGGTACATACATGCCTGTAAAGGACGGTGACTAAGAATGGGGAATCAGGGTAAGAGCAAAGCAGCTCTGGTTGGCAGTGCAGGCAGCCAGTGAGGGGCATGGGGCAGACTGAGGTGCTCTTCTCGAAGTGGGGCTCAAGTCCACCTGAGCCAGTGCTGCTCAGAGACGTGGTGCCCACACCACAGGGAATTGAAAGCACTGCTGCACTGCATCAGTATTCATACATGAATGTTGTGCTCAGGGTTTCTGGAGGCTTTTGACAGCCTGGACCTTCCTGTGGAGGTTAGGGACTGCACAAGGACTTGACTTTTATTCTCTTCCCTTCCTTTGGCTCTGATTCTCTGAGACTGGAGGAGAAAATCCTTCCTTACACTGCACTCCAGTTGTATTTGGTTTATAGTGACTCTAGAAAACACGCTAAGTCTCACAGTTGTGTATTTCTTACACTGAGAAGCAAAAATGCAAGCTCCTTCCTTTGTGGGTTTCACAAAACAGTCCACAACCAAACAATTTAAAATCAAGAGCCCTACAAATACAGCCAGAAGAGCAGTTAGGTGTCTGGAGCAAAAACAGGAAGGTGATGGTAGAGGCTTATGTGGCATGTCTGATTGTGCACAAAGCAGGAAACAAAAGACTTGAAGCAAAGGTTTACATAGGAGTAGATACTCTGTGTTATTACTTTCTTGTTTTGGTTTGAGGTTTTTTTTTGTTGTTGTTGTTTTTTCAAAATGTACATATGCACCACAAATTAGAAAGTAATTCTTTTATCTTTTGCCTTACATTTTAATTTGTGGTTTAGTAGTCATGTGATATGAAAAACATCTAACATCCAGCCTTTCTGTCTCCGAAGGCATCAGGGATCAAACTACTGTCTACGCTAATGCCCTTCTGTCACACACAAGCAGAAAAAAGGACAGGAGAAAGTCACGAGTGAGCTCTCTCCTTGCACACACAGTGACAGAAGGCAGCAGATATTTCCAAATGAAAGATCATGGGAATGGGGTGACAAGGACAGTCAGCATATTCCCACAGGACAATAGTCTGCCTGTTATTCAGGTTGCTGATCCTGCCAAGCTCTCTAGAACTACATGCATGAGCATTAACAGTGCCTCAGTAGCAGACATTTTCTACCTCCAAACAATCTCTTTCAATGGATTACATGGGAGAGTCTCTAGTTTGCTTAAAAATTGAATTCAGCACTCACACTCTGGGACTTTTGTGCCAGTAGTGTGCACTGTGCTTCTTGAAAGCAAGAAATGACTGCATGTCAGATCCAGAGCAAGAGCATTTCCTCTCCATGTCAAGGTCAGGAAGCTGCTGATGCTGTTCTGTTTCTCCCAAATAGGGAGTGAAAATGCTTGCAAGTGCATCCTTTTTTAAACAAGAAGCCAGGAGTCCACTTCTGGATGGTGGGGGTATGGTCCCTTTCTGCTGAACCCATGTGCTGCCGGAACACTGTGGTCTTTAATTTTTTTAAGGGATTGTTGCCTCTTAAAGTATTCAAGCTTCTAATTAAAAATTAAAGCAAAAATCCCTGGGAAGATTGATCAGCAATGCATTTCACATCTTCCTTTCTCAGCCTACAGCAGGTAGGAATGTGGGCTGTCAGGATGGGGTTCGTTGGCAGACAGTTATAAGATTTTGATACACATTTAGACTCCAAGAGCTTAAGCTGAACCACTTAAAGGCAGTCGAAAATGATACAGCAGCAGATATCTTACAGCCAAGATGTTGATGAGGCATGGAAAACTGTTTATATACCCAGCACGTGTTCTCTAGGTAGGCATCTAAGCAGGGCTAGTGTTCCCTAGCTCAGCCTAGCCACCTTTACCCAGAAGCTGTATCCTGCATGTTTCTGTAGGGCTGTATCCTGCTCTGTCACCATCTTCTGTGGGACATAGACTGCCCCACTGCAACAGAATTTCATTCTGCTCTGTAAGGGGTTCTGCATATTCCTCTCCATGGCACAGTTCATCTTTTTGGCAGGATTTTCTACAGAGAAAACAAAGAGGAAGCTGTAGACAGCCTGCAAGTGTCAGGGTGTTGACCAGAAGGTTAAGTAGTTACATCTCATGGCTGTACCACAGCATGCATAGGAGTGAAAAACCCCATCTTTGCTGCTGTAACTCCTACATAATATATTGTTTGGAAAAGAAATGCCGGTCTCCCGAATGCTACAGGAGGTTGCCTCCTCCTCTCAGGCAAAACCTTTTCACTTGGGCTTTTTGCCAGTAGCCAGGATTTGGCCCATATTGAGAGAATCAGCCTCTTAGCCACGATCATTGTTCTCAAAATCTAAAGCTGCTCATATGGTGTTAGACTCCCAGCAGCCCACTCTTTTCTCCCAGGATAGCCCTTGCTATATTTAGGACTAAATCCTTCTGCAGTACCAGGCTGACCCCTTAACTGCATGGCATTCAACAACCCTTTGCCTCTAGTCCTCTGCACTGTGTCTGCCGTGAACCCCCAATAGCTCTGCCCTCCCATTTGTGTGTTTGAAGATGTGAAGCAAACCAGTTGTCTCATCACTTTACAGAGGAGCCACAGCTAAATTTATGTGTTATTTTATCAATGCGCTTTTCCATGAAAGATTTACATTGTGTTTCCAACTATGTATCTACAGGGCTAAACAAAGGATTTCTGTGTATTACTCAAAATGAGCTCTCATTGCTTACAGTTATCCCGCTTGCTCAGGCTCTTTCTTATGTTCCTGTGCCTTCAGCCCAGTATAATTTCATTTGTGGCCTGAAAAGAGGTTTTATGCTTTCTAGTTTAGCAGGGAGGTTAGTCTATATTACAGTATAATTATTCACTTTTTTTTCCTTAGTAGCAAAAGCAACTTGGCTGAGTATGAGAAAAATGGACCAGCTAAAACTGGGTGTAAATTATTGTGTCCCTTAAATACTTGAGAGTGGCAAAAAATATATTGCTCAGATTTTCCAGAGCAATTCATGCTTAGGCCAAGACCTTTCTGTGCTTTTTACCAACCTGAAGCATTTCTTTCTCAAACTGTAAATCAAAGCCTTGCACTGCTGTAGCAGCCAGAGCACCTAGTCATCCCTTGCCCTGCTAGATGGCAGCACTGCCGGCTACCAGAGAGATTCCAGGAATGGGGCTCACCCTGGTTAATCCAGGTAGGCAGCTCAAAACAGGCAGTATGGCATTTTTGAGAGGACTGCAATCCGAAATACAGGAGCCAAAATAAGCAGATCCAGAAGCGTTCTTAGTGGGGATTTGGAAACATTAAGAGGAATTGGAATAAAACGTGTTTCCCCGCCTCCTCCCTCCCCTGGTGTTTTCCCATGAAGTTCAGCCAGGGCATATAGGAAGGTTTCTTCTGCCCTTCTTCACTGCTTGTCTCACTTCAGCCATGCCTGCTTCCATAGCTGGTGCAGCAACGTGTCCTGCTTTCTCTAAAGTACATTTTAGCACCATCAGTTACGATGAATACAGTTGATCATAATTGCTCCTAAAATGTGTTGCATCCAGTTGTGGCACAAGTAACTGTTAAGGCAGCTTAGGTCTCCTTTCCCTTCTTTGTCTTTTTGGAAGATCATGATGGTGGTGTGGTAGGGTGTCCTGCTGGTCAGAGAGCATTCCTGAGGATGAGCTAGGAAGAGTACAGCAGAGTGAACAACACACATCTCGAACAACTCTTGGATGGCAGCTTTTGTTGAGTGCAGTATGCATGTGTGCTGGCACGGGTTAACCTCAGCTCCTCTGGCACAGATGTCTGTGCAGAGTGGAGGTGCCGACAGATGGGCACTAGGCTTCTGCCAAGTCTAATTGGAAGGTGTAGCAGTTGCACACCGTGTGCTCAGAAAAGCGTCTCCCTGCTTTCTCCTTCCCCATGTCCTCTTTGTGCTATAGAGCAGCACTTCCAAACATGAACCTCAGGCAGGTTCTCAGCTGGCATCTGTTGCCATCCTTTCAGCAGAGAACACAAGGCCTTCACTCAGGCACCACTCTCTCATGTGTGAATCTGCAGTAAATTCCTCCCCAGTGCCCAGCACACAGGTAGAACAAACATTTACATTCATTGCAGTACGCTATTATTTATTTAGTTGTTTAATCTACTGCTTTACATTGCTTGTGGGCTTTTCTTCTAATGGATTTGTCTGACATACTGCAAATCTCCCTTGCAGTTGGCCGGAGTGGTGGCTCCTGGTGCCTGCATGCTTGCCATACAAAGGGGTCTCCAAATCAGCTCTCATTAGTTCATACCAGGTGTTGGTGACGGGGTGAGGGAGTGCTCCAAAACAATCCAAAAGATGTTGGTGGGATAGCTAAAGGAAGACGATTTCTGACCAGTTTAGGAAGAGCAAAGTGGACCCTTGGGGCTCAAGTGAATCTCAACAGCTATCTAACCTTAGTGTAAACCCCCCAGAATGAGCTAAAAATCATAGAATAGAATCACAGAATCATTAAGGTTGGAAAATACCTCCAGTGTCTTCAAGTGCAACCTTTGACCAATAACCACCATGTCAACTAAATCATGCCTCCATCGTCTCCCTGAGCAGAGTGTTCCAATGCTTAACAACCTTTTCAGTGAAAAAAAAGAATCTTCCTAATATCCAACCAAAATATCTTCTGGTGCAGCTTTAGGCTGTTTCCTCTTGTCCTGTTACTGGTTGCCTGAGAGAAGAGGCCAATCCATGCCTTGCTACAACCTTCTTTCAGGTAGTTGTATCATCTGAGCCTTGTTTGCTTCAGGTTAAACAACCCCATCTCCCTCAGCCGCTGCTAATAGGACTTACTCTCTCAACCCTTCACCAGTTTTGTCACCCTTCTCTGGACATGCTCCAGCACCTCGATGTCCTTGTTGTAGTGAGGGGCCCAAAACTGAACACAAGACTTGAGCTGTGATCTCACCAGTGCTGAGTACAATCACTGCCCTGGTCCTGCTGGCCACGCTATTTCTTATACCAGCCAGGATGCCATTAGCCTTCTCAGCCACCTGGGCACACACTGGATCATGTTCAGCTGCTGTTGACCAGCACCCCAGGTCTTTTTCCACTGCCGGCTTTCCAGCCACTCTTCCCCAAGGCTGTAGCACTGCATGGGGCTATTGTGACAGAAGTGCACGACTTGACCCTTCACCTCACTGCACCTCATACAGTTGGCCTTGACCCATCTATCCATCCTGTCCAGATCCTTCTGCAAAGCCTTCCTACCCTCTAGCAGATCAGTACTGCCACCCAACCTGGTGTCATCTGTGAGATGACTGAGGGTGCACTCAATCCCCTTATCTAAATCATTGATAAAGACATTAAATAGGGCTGGCCCCAGTACTGAGTCCTGGGGGACACCACTAGTGACCAGAGACCAACTGGGTGTAGCACCAATCACCACCATTCTCTGAGCCCAGCCAGACAGTTTTAAACCCAGAAAGAATGCACCTCTCCATGGGCTGCCAGCTTCTCCAGAAGAATGCTGTGGGAGACAGTGTTGAAGGCTTTACTGAAGTCCAGGTAGACTACATCCACAGCTTTCCCCTCATCCACTAGGAAGGTCACCAGGTCATAAAAGATCAGCTTGGTCAAGCAGGACCTGCTTTTTCCATACCCGTGTTGGCTGGGCCTGATCCTTGGTTGTCCTGTACATGCTGTTTGATGGCACTTCAGATGATCTGTTCCATAAATGTGCTAAATGGGAAACCTGTGCTTGAAGTGTGCAAAGAATTTGCTGTTTCCCCTTATTCCCCCTCATCATCTAAAGCTTGCAGCTGTGTTTACTCACAAACAGGGAAAAAATTATATCAGCAAGTTCAAATTTAAGGGCTTTCTGGAATCTAGCTGGTGTTCATCGTTCATGAGCACATTGTGCTTGGCCTTCACAACTCCCAAAATGTCCCAAGCCTGTTAGAAAATGTCGTGGTAAGTAAGATACAGGTGGGATTAAGAATGGATGCTTAACCAGAGATTCTTCTCTTGTCTCCTATACATGACTCAGAGGAAAGAACCAAGATTTTCTGCTAAAAAGAAACTGTTTTAAGACTACATCTAATTCCTGAGATCTACCAGGTGTTTTGTGCAAGTCAGATGTTCTTTTTTTTTTTTATCATTCAGGTTTTTTCCTGTATTTTTCTTGAGTGTTCCTGAGGTCCTGCTTATCTTGCAGCTGTGCCCTCTTCAGGGTCATTGTGCTTTGACTGAGAAGTGGGGGAGAGACCTGAGATCACATTGTGGCACATTGATTTGAAGCAGGTGCAGCTTTGAGACAGCTTCTGCTATCTCAACCACCTCCCACATTCCCATGTGGATTGCAAACTTTATTTTTTCCTCCCCCTTTCCCCTCTTGTCAGGAAAAATTTACAAATCTTATCCTTCATTTCTTTCTAAAGGTAAAGCTTGTGGAAGGAAAATAGCTGAGAGATGCTGAACCTTATCACGGTTTATTTCTCTGCATTTAAGCTGTCAGCTGTCAGGGGTAGGATTTCCTCTTGGTTTCGCATAATTGTAGAAACTAATTTTTTTGTGATATACCTGGTTAGTTCCTTTATTTTCTAGAAGGGACAACATTTCTCCCTTTAAAATGTGCTGTTTGTTGTCCTTTATATCATGCAATGGTGATGGCAAATGGAATGGTTATGCTGTCTGAACTAACTCTCATCATAGAGAATATGCTTGGTGGAGCTGGACAGCCCTCAGGACTACTGCACACTTCTTCTTGCCATGTAGGAGATGTGATTCAGGTGCATAAAGCAGAAAAGGAGGTCTGCCTTTCTCTCAAGATGAGATGCAAGCAGATCCCATTGCCTCTGCTGATTTGGTTCAAGAAGTGGGAAACAATAGTCATGGGGATGTTTGACAGAAAACCTGCACTGCTTGCAGGAGTCTTGTAAGGGAAGTGTTTACTTCTTGGAGATGAAATCCACTGCACTTATGAAAGCAGGTTCTTGCATCACCCTCCATGTTACACTGACATTTCCAAATGTGCATGTATCCTTGCAGGGGAGCATCAGTACAGCCAGCACTCATCAATAGCACACTGTGTGAGGGACTGAGTGACCCATCAGCTCAAAAAGCCAGCTCACCAGGGCTTGCTCTCATGTGTCAAGTCAGTCCCTGTCTCCACTTGCAGCTGCCACTGCAGTGGCCTGAGATGGCAGCTTGCTGCTCAGAAATAGCTGGCAAGGCTGCCGGGGGAGACCAGTGGGACACGTGATGCCTGTCAAGTCCTGGCCGCATTTTGACAGACTTATCTTTTTCTGCTTTTTATCTGGATTTGTAAGCTACCTTGTTTAATGGTTTAACAGATCATTTGGGCAACTTTGTTAGATGATTGTTTTAAACCTTTGTTTTTACAAGGTGACTCCCTAAAGAATTGCTGTCTTAAGACTAGAGCAGGGAGCTGTGAATCTGAGCCCTACTTGATAAGCAATGGCTGGGAGAGCCTGCACTGCCTAGATGAAGTGTTTCTCCTGCTCTTGTGCAGATGGGGCACAGGAACTTCCCCTGGCACTTGTAAAGAAGTGTTGGAGTGATAATTCTGGCCAGACTGCTTGCAGTGCAAGAGATGGTAATATCCAGAGCTGCAGCTGCATTGTTAAAAATTATACAAGTAGTGCATCTATTTTGTGCATTTGGGGAACCAGCAATAGTCACCTCATTACTCTGTAATAAAAAACATTACCAAATGAAGAGTTAACTCAGCATAAGGATGGAAAGGCTCAGATTTCTTGCCAGCAATGTCAGGTATGTCAGGAAGATCGTGCATGTGTATGAAGTGCATTGCTAGAGTTGCTGGCTGCACTGGGAGATTTCAGTCTTTAATGTTGGTGTCCTTCCTTTCCACCATGTGATAAAGAGGTGGAACAAAAGCAGCTGCTCAGTAAAATAAGACCAGTGGGTTGCAATGATCCAAAGTGAGCTAAAAATCCATAAAAGAGGAGGGTAAGCCAATTTGCACAAGTCGCACAGACCAACTAAATCCAAGCGGTGACATCTGTTGATATGCCTGTTGCTCAGACTTCCACAGAAGACTATAATCAGTTGCTAGACCTCCGGTAGCTTTCAATGTATTTATGAAATGAGGAGCTGCTAAACGGTAGCTGTAGGTTCTCCCTGGAAAGTTCCAGATTCTAGAAAGTGTAACAGAAAATAGCTTGATGGCAAAGAACAGAGTAGGCTAGATATCAAAGCAAATGTCCTAGCCACTGGAGTTTCCTGTCCTGCAGCTAGGTTTGTCGTGTAGGTGGGCTGAACACACACTGTGAACACACACAATTTTAGCAGGAATCTTCATGGTGCAGTCTCAGGAGAGATTTTGGCTGCAGCAATATAAGCTGTCCTGTATTCTTGCAAATTGGAAGGCAGTCTTTGTTGACCTGAGCAACTGGCTCAGACTTTCAGTAGGTGCTCCAGAAATGCAGTGATGTAAAATAAATGATTCGTATATCATTCATTCCTCCAGTCCAGAGCTCTTTCAAAGCAAGCCCTTTGAATTCTTACAATTAAGCAGTAAAGTTTGCTTCTGAATCTATGTGTATCCCCTCCTTTGCCTATGCCCAACCTTCTTTCTTCATTAGCATTCAAAGCCTAGGAATAGGAACTCCCTGTTTGATTATAGCTTTGGTGAACAGCTGAAAGGTAGTGGTGTTGCTGTTCAGTGTTCCAAGATGTGAAAAGAAGAGGAAATGCTTCATACCAGTTAGCTAACTGCAGTGGCAGTGGGGCTGTGGCTGTGCAATAGTCCTATTTCAGGGAAGGGCTACAGTTATGAAGTCAGCTTGTAGTTCATTTCATCTCAGGATTGAAGCAATTTTTTCCCCTTCTCACTGCCAGATACTGAGTTTATACTGTTTTAGGTCAAATACATGAAGTTGTCTTGACATGAGCAAGAATGATAGTTGGCGCTGGCACACGGGCAGGTTATATGGCCAGCCTGGTGTTTTCTCCTTTACCTCTGTCTGTGTGGCTAGGAAAACTGGATGTTATTTTCCAAAAATGTTGTTTTTGTGTTTCAGAGCAGAGCCGGTTGTCTGACCATGGGTAAAGAAACCATTTGCAGTCCAAAGACAGTAAAAAAAATTAATCATCTCTAGCAAAATGTTAATAGAAATATCCCTGTCACCCACGAGCCGCACAGCACCTTCCTGCCCACCTCAGCACACCCTCCCACCAGTACCCTGCATGTACTGGCTGCTGAAATAAGGACCACTAAGACGAAGGAGGCCCTGGAGACTCCTCAGGCGCCTTACTGTTGATAGGTGGCTACATGATGGGTGCCCCACTTACTCATCAGCCTCCTCATGGCCCTGCAAAAGCATATAATTAGATGGGGGCTTTTTCCTTTGTAATTATAAAGAACTGATTAGGAGGACATGGAGTCTCCTTGGAAACCTTAAGAAGTAATAGCACAGGTGAACTGGTTGCGGTATGGTTGGGTTTAAGTCAACTGAATCCTGAGTTTCCGCTAGTTGAAGTAGTTAGGAGAGAACTGATGTTGAAAATCCTTATTCACACTGAAGAAATAAAAACCTTTTGAGGACCATATCCGCAATGTGCATTATTTCCCCCCTTCTTGTCTTAGGGGATACTTGGCTCATTCTATCTCAAATATGTAAAACAAATGTCCCAGAGCTGGATATGAAATCTCATGGAAATACTGTATGTGAGGAGTATAAAACTGTGCCCTCCCATGTGTTTTTTTCTGAAGCAAGAAGGGTGACAGTTGCTAAATGGCATTATATGAGCATTTCTATTGCAAAATCTTGTGCTGTCCTTCAGTTAGAAAGTGCTGCACAAATGAGGATCTGTCAAGACTAACAGCAAGTATGGAAATTAACCAGTAAAAATTGTTCCACACCAGGTCGTAGCTCAAATGACACATTTATGCTGTGTCGTAGGAAAACCAGTGGCAGTTATGCCCCTCTTAGGACTACACCGAATAGTGTAAGAAAGCTGAATTAAGCAGTTCTTCTGTGTATAGACAGGTCATTGCTAATTACCCATGTTGGTGAAGATAAGGGAATTCTGCTTGGCTTGTTAACACACTGAAATAAGCTGTGTGACTTCTGTCTGATTTGGCTTTTCTAAAGTTTCATGTACGATGGCTTTAGGGTAGGAGCGAATATTTCACGTTGTATAAATCAGTATAGATAAAACTGCTCATTAACTTATATCTATAAAAGCGCTTCCTTTGGCAAAGTCTAGGAGAAATATCCAGGGTGCCTGTTTTTCTCCTGAGTTCCTTTAGTGTGTCCTCAGCTGTTATTTGGTCAAAGTATTTTGATTTTAATTTCTTCGTGTTTGGGATAATACCTATTACAAATCCAGGGACAACTAGGGGAAAAGCTGACTATATTAAGGGATTCTCAGCAGGAAAGCAAAACTAAGGAAGGAAATTGGAAAAGGGTATGTATTATGGGTATGTATTAAGGGTAAAAGGGTATGTATTAAGTTCTGCTGCAATGAAACACCTTGAAGGCACTTTTGAAGACACATATACTAAGTTTGAAGATACATGTACTAAGTGCTCTCAGAGCAAACTGGTAACACTAGTTTGACTTGCTAAGAGAAGAAGGACCCTAAGAGAGAGAGACTCATCCAATGTAAGTTTATACATATGATGTAGCCATCCACATCTGAACTAGTCATAATCTCCCTGTGTAGTTAGCAGAGATAGGGGCTTTTTCAGGCTATTAGCAGGTTGGCTTGCTTAAGGGCTTGTCTTAAGTGGAGATGAAATGTGTCTAAATATCAGTTCACCTCCATGAATAGGAGGGGATTGCTGGGTGATAGTCCAAGTATCTATGAGTGGTAAAATGAAACCTAATCTATGGGACAATTCCCGGTGTTTATTTCTTCCTTCTGAAGCCATCCCAGTAGCTTCAGACAGGCTAGGCAACTGTTTATAATCTGGGGACTTCAGAGAATTGCAGTCTTTGCAGAATAAGGCTGATTATTGAATAATGTGTGCCAGCCTTTGGGGTGAGGGCCATCTCTTTGTTTGGTGTTTATACAGCCCCAGGCACAGCAGAGTCCTGCCCCAGGATGGACCTCCTGTACACTACCACAGCACAGATAATCAATAATAGCAGACTTAATTAGAACTTTGATCAGTCTCTCTTCCTCCTAATTCACTGTGTTTTAAATCCCTGTGATGTCTAAATGAGGTTTGATAACAATTCTCTGCCTCTCATTTCCTCCCGTCCCACAGGAGCACATTTACAAGCTGATGAAGAGTGACAGCTATGCGCGCTTCCTCCGTTCAAATGCTTACCAGGACTTACTGCTGGCAAAGAAGAAGGTATCTGTTGGAAAGGACATGCTTGCATCTCTTAGCACCTCTTGATTCACGCCTGCTGCTTGCTGCTAGTGTGAAAATGAAAATATTGTTTCTTTTTTTTTTTCCTTTAAGAAGGGAATGAGCACTTTTGTCTTCTTCACTGGGGGCACAGGGTATGGCATCTATGTGCACAGCCTCAGCATGAGTTTTGGGGAAAACATGGTGACCCAAAGTAAAAATAATATTGAAAGGTGTTTGTCTTGCACAGTTGTCTCCCAAACTCAGTGCAGGCAATTAAAATTGTATTGCTTCTTTCTCATGGAAAAGATGGTGTGTGATATGAGAAGCAGAACCCATCAATCTCTTCATTACTGGTGCAAAACTCACCCATTAAGGTTTTCACCTGTGTAGCCTCACCATGTAATATTTCCTTTGGATGCCTTACCTATAGATCCCTGTGCAGTGATTTCCATACTTCTGTTCTTTTCCCTTGCTTTTGCCTTCCCAGAGATGCTTCCTTTTCCTCAGAGATGGGAAATAATTGCAACGCATGCAGTAATCAAGAATTCTAGCTACACTGTCTTACAGGAGCTCTGGGTTTGAGCTCTTTTTAGTGTCTGCATGAGCTCTGCCAGCACCATGACTCTGTCAGGAGCCCCCAGATCAGGGCAGCAAAGGTGTGGTTACATAGAGTTACAGCAACTCCTGTCCCTGTGTCCCTTCTTCCTAAGGGTTGGGAGATAAGCTACTTATCTCTGCATTTGTGGCTGTGCTCAAATGCTTCCTGCAACTCCTGACTAATTCCCATAGGTCTGTGTGTCTGTCTGTATGCATGTGCATGCCATGTACACGTGTATGTGTCCCACTTACATTTGGCTTCCAGGATCGTACATAAACTAACTCCTGCAGCCTGACCATGTGGTTTCCCATCACCATCTTCCCTGCTGTTTTTCTGCTGCATTCTCTGTGTGCTGCCAAATTACATTGCATTGACACAATAGAATGAAATCCCAGTGGTATTTTTGTCCTGATTGTCATTGTGTGCCCTAAAAGCATGCATATGGTGACAAAAGGAGAGAAGCCCTTCTGTCTGCTGTGCCCGAGACTACTGGCAGGTGGATTAGGGGAAGGTAGTGGATGGCAGCCGTCAGACTTCTCTTTCAAAATGTCTGGTCTGTGACAGCATAAACCAGTGCAGGTTAGACCTGACTAGAATTCGGAAGGTGTGGGGAAAGAAGGGGGTGGAAGGCAAAGCTGTCTGATGGTAAAGAGCAGAAAAACCTCTGCCGTCTTCCTACCCCTAGTGGTTTATGGTCCCACTCACCCCCAAGTCTCTGTTGAACACATGAGGGTTCATGTGCTTGAAAGCCAGAAGAGTTTTCTCCTCCCAGCTGAGCCCATTCAAACTAGAGGTTTTGGGTTTTTTTTGCAATCCTTGTTTGCTGTCAGATCAAGCCCTGGATGTGTCAGCATGACATCCTCATCCCCCCCCCGCCAACTGCCGGAGGAGCAGGTTTTGGTGTCATGTTAACACAACCATGAAAGTAAGAATCAAGTTTCCTTTAGAAAGAGCTGTGGGTGCGCGAGTAAATATATCAAAGCACAAAAAAAGGCAGGAGTAGATCTGTGCAGATGCACTGTTCACCAGCTTCACGTGATGTGAGAGGGGAGTTGGTGTTACTCTTTGCAACCACGTTGCATTATGTTGGGCAAGGGAATGTTTCAGAAACAGTGTAGGTACAGAAATGCTGACAGAAAGAACATGAAGGTTCTGTGCTCTGAGCTACATGGTCCTATCTTTAGGACCTTTGGTGCAGCTTTGAGAGGCATCCTTTTAAAATTCCTCTAAATAACTGGAAAGCAGAGGGAAGGAAAAGAGAAACCCAGTGGCACATCAGAGCCTGTGTGACTGGAGGATTTGGTTTACAGCCTTCAAAGTCCTGGATTCACTGATGTGAACAGAAATTCACTGCAGTTCTTTAAGTCTTGATGAGTACATCTCTCTGAGGCATGTCTTTCCCCAAAGACATTATCCTCAATACACACTGAATGACATAGCCTTACTTTCATTACTAAAAATAAGTTCTGTCAGAAGCACAGCATGATGGATGTGGGATAAAAGAGCTTCTTGCACTAAGCAAATGAACTATGGCCTCAGATTCACACATGACTATTTTGTGGATAAGTTTATGTTATTTGGGATCTTTTGCCCTTTGGCACTGGGTTGTGGCAAACTGAGAGGTCAGGAAAAAGGGCAACATTGACTGTGTGGCTAGACCACAGGACTGGGAGCCATACAATCCATGTGCTTCCCCTGGTTCTCCCACATCATTTGTTGTGTGAGCTTGGTGAAAAGAAGGTTCAGCTTTACCTGTCTCCTATCCTCCTCTTTGTCAAATGGCAATAATAATAGTGACCTGCTCAGCAGAGAGATGCCAAAGCTTGTTTAGTGCCTCAAAACACGCTTAACATTTTTGATATTTTGTGAGATACTATAAGTTTGAAGAGTTACTTTCTTCCACGCCGTGCAATAACCACAGATTTGGGAGCGTCCCCTCCTTGCTCTGGGAGTCCAGTAATGGAGGGGAAGAAGGGAGAATAAATTATGGGTCAGGACTGAGATAAAATGACAGAATTATGAGGGGAACATATTGTTCACACCACTGACTGATGCAAGACAGCAGACATAGGCTGTATACAGACCAGGCATACATACTTTGTTAATCCATTTTAGATTTTTTTCTTCCATTCTTCCCAGTGTCATTATTGCAAAACCCCACAGTATTATTGGCCTTGATCCTGCAGATTCATGGTGCTCAGCAGGGAACATGAGGTTGGCCTCCAGCAAGGGTGTGATTGGAAGCAGTGAGCTGCAGAGAGGGAAAGATGGGTGTAGCTTTCTGCCTCCAACAGAAGTCCTGCTCCCTGCCAGGCTGGAGAACAGGAGAGACGAGGGTGGAGCCCTGTCCTCAGGAGGAATGGCCATATGCCCAGCGCAATTTGAGCTCTGTGCCTCCATGCCTATCCCCCTCTCTGTAGCAGGTCGAAATCATGGGGCTGATGAAAGCATCTGGTTTAACAGTGAAAGGCTGGATGGTGCTGAGATCCCTGACCAACTTACTGTGTTTATTTGTGTGCCCCACTTGTGCTGTGCAAAGTCCAGCGACAGCCTGCTCCTCTTTCTGCTGATATGCACATTACTGCAGGGTACTGTACACCACTGCCCTCCAGTCCTTCTCCACGGTAGCCAAAATAGTGGCTGGATGTCCTTAGCAGCGAGCCACCCATCAGGACAAGTGCTGTGACAAACCTTCTCACTAAAGGCAAGGAGGCATTTAGGCAGGGTGACTTGGCTGCAGAGCAGGGGTTTATTCCCTGGGGAAAGAGCAGTGTAGATGAACCATGGAAGGGGGTGGGGATGCACGAGAACTTTTGTTAATGGTGAAGGAGCAGCCAGACACGTGCTCTGCTAGTTATTTTTGTGGACAAGGGAGAGAAAGAAACAGAAAAGACCTCGAGGCACTTTCTATTATTCACCGTACAGGTGAAACAATGACATTGGTGGGCATTTCTGCATTAGCTGAAGCAGCAGCTGAACTGTCACGGTGCTGGTGTGCATGTCAGCCTGGCATGGGGCGGCTTCCTGCCATCCGGCTCTGCCTGCAGGCAGTGAAGCATCCTGGAAAGGCAGCCATGGCTGCAGTGCAGACGGGCTGCAAAGCCATGGGAATGAGTCCTGCCGCGCTGAGGGAAGAGCAGGTTGGTATTTGCTTGGTTTAGAGCATTGTTTTCCTCTCCAGCTGGTTCAGAGAAGCGTGAATTCACTGCAGTCCTGTTCAAATGGACACAAAATATATGCAAAATACTGTTCCAGCCACCTGGTAGCACTGTACAAGCCCTTTTTTTTCTCACTTTGGACAGGTAGACATGACTGCCTGAGAAGCCTGTTCCTGGCCTTTTACCTGATTCAGGGTCAGGGAAGTAATTATCCTTTATTTTCATGTGATGCCATTCCCTCTGGAACACATATTTTTTCACCAAGTTAAAGTTCAAAATAAACCCCACTCCACACCCCAAGTCTTATACCAAAAAAAAGGATTCAATAGCCAACACAATAAATCCTGGGAGGGAGGGAGAGATTTTTGCAGACCTAAAGTTCAGAAGACCAAGTTTTTGTATGTATTTCCCTATGCCTTTTCAGATCCCTGGCAAAAAATGTCAGCAAGGGAATGGTTAGGAGCTTCATGCCATGAGGAACAGGTTCCATTTTCAGCACACACCTTTTGAAGCACTGCCTTTATCCAGACCCCCTGTGCTGACTGTTTTGTCCAGGAAGGTTCCTAATGCAGATTATGGCTCAGTCTCAGTCCCATCAGGGCACACTGGGCCAGTTTAATTCAGTGGCAGGAACTTTTGAATGTTGTAAAGATGCTGAGCAATTTTGTCATAATTACTTTTAATAATCAGTCTCAGCTGGTTTTCTTAATTTTTTTCTACTTAAACTCTGAGCCAGCAGAATCTACATAAAAGAACTGGAAAGAATTGCATGGCTGGGTAAATAATTAATCATCTAAAAAAAAAAAAAGAAAATGTGGAGAAACCAGTCAATAATTAGTGAATGGCTCTTAAGTGGTAAAATCTATTTTTCTGTATCTACCTGGACTGAGAGATTTTCAGCAGCAGCAGGGATAGTTTTTTTCATATTTTATCCAAATGCACGTGTCCTCTGCCATTACCTGGTAGAGTCTGTTGGTGTATTTACTGGCAAAGTTTGCTTTATTTGCACCTGGGAGGACTACATGACCTGGCATGCACGTATGTTTCTCTGTGTTTGCCCCTTTGCACACATAGTGAATGTTTGTGCAGACACTGCTGTGGTGCTGCAGCAGGCATGGCTCCAGGGTCCACACCCCAGGTCTGTTCCCAGGACTGAGATAGGTCTGACTCAGTCTATTTTTATTTTTTTTTACCTTGTTATTTTTAAATTTTCTTCATCTGTTGTGCAAGGCAGCCTCCCCACCTCTGCACCGTGCTGGAGAGATGTGGGCAGGCATTTCCATCCACAGCAGGCTGCCAGCCACAGGGGCAAGCAGACAGGAAGAGCCAGTGAGCCGTACAGCCAGCACCCACACCCACAGACATTTAAACTGCTCAAGCCAGCTCATCACTCTGCAGCCAGCCTGCCTCAGCTGCTTTTTATTTTACTACTAAATGTCATGCTTTGACTCAGAGCTGGATGCTATGGGGATGAGCTTTCCACGCATCCAGCTGGTCCCAGCCTGCCACTGCCATGCCATATGTGCAGTGACTGCAGACTGTGCTTTGCAAGGCACTTCTGTGAGACACTGTCAGTGTTCTCCGTGGCTGCTTCCCCACACGTGTCTTCCGCTGTGGTAGCCAGCAAACAGCCTTGTGGGGAGCTCCCTGTGCCAGACAAGCTCTCAGCACCCCAACAAGGTGCCCATCATCTTTGGAGACCGCCATCCTGCCTTTCTGCTGGGTGGGAAGCTCCATCACCTTGCTGGTAGGAAAAGCAGAGACACTAAATTTTGATGGCAAGTGCAGGGGCACAGAGTGGCCTACATTCAGCAGTTCACTCTCCTTTGCCCCCAGTGCACACCAAACCTCCACTTCAAAATGCAGTTGGGCCAGATACTGATTTTCCAGGCCACAGCAATGCAGTGCTGCAGACTCCAAGTGCCTTGCTCTCCTAGGGAGCCTTGCAGAACACTCAGTCTTTTGTCCAGGTATTTCTTCTCCCGCATGAAACTGTGTCTTTAATTTGGCGGCCCAGCTGGGCACTCCTGTCCTCAGTCCTGCTCACTGGAACACTTTCAGCCAAGGTGGCAAGACTGCAGCCTCTCTGTGTCACCTCTGAGGCTCCTTCAGAGAAGGGATCTGCAACGCTCTGAGCATTTGCACTGCTGTAATACTCAGCAGAAGAGCGATGTTTCTTTCCCTTTTCTCCTCCTCTCACATGCAAGGAAAGGCAACTAACCCTTGGGTTAGTGCATGTTAAATACTCCTTTTGGGTCCATTGGACTGGGTACATTACTGCCTTCCTGCCAGCCAGGAAGTCTGCTTTGTTGCTTGGTACTTGCTTTGAGGCCTTGGCTCCATCGTCTGTATGGGCTAAAATGACATGCCTCTAGCTTTCACTTTTGATACCACTTTTGGGACATCAGAGTTCATGGTGTGGCTTCCTCAAATGGTTATAAGTGGGGAGGTTGCTTGACTCTTTCTTCTGGACAGACAGTATTGCTTGTCTTAAAAGGGCCTTATGTTTTGGTCTCACCTCTAGTGATGTGGCAGGGACAATCTGCCTCATCTCTGCCTGGGATGCTTCAGACTAACCTTGTAGACATCAGAGAGCTGTGAAAGCTGTGATGAACATGCAGAAGAATCAAAAGGCTTGGCATAGATTCATCTACACAAGTTCTCATTCCATTTATCTTATATGCTTTTGGCTTCCTTACATTTTCGCCATCTAAATTTTGCACTGGTGCATTGTCCTGGGGGTTGTTATTGCAGCTGAATCTGTGGCAGATGATATGTCAGGTAGGTGCCTCTCCAGTGCAATGCTTATTTTCAGTGCACTATCATGCACCATCATTGCTGTGGTTTTCCCTCGTATGTAGCTCCTTATCTCCTTCATGGCAGTTTTACTTCCATCTTACCACACCCATTTTGCTGGCTCACCACATTAAAGTAAGTTTCTCTCCTGGAAATCAGCAGTGCCAACAGCTTTCTGACTGCAATGAACCTTCCTTCATATTGTTGAGCTTCTTCTCCATAACATTTTTTTTCTCTTAGATATTCCAGCAAACATATCAATAAATTATTTAGTTCTTCCTTGCTATTGACAATGCGATCTCCCTGGTGCCAAATGAACAAAGCGTTGCAGTGAGCAGCCTTCTCAGGGTTACATTATAAAGCCATGATGCACACGCTTGTCTTCTCACAGTGCATTTGAAGGTCTTCTTGCATATGAATAGTCCTGTACTCCAGCTACAAAATTATCAGTGCCCCAAATCTGCCTGTATCTTTCTGTGGCCTTGCAAAGACATGCATATGCTGTCTTGTGTTTTGATGTACCCAAACTTACTGGAAATATGCTTCTACCCTTTGGATAAATAGAAAAGTGTAGGTTTTCTGGCAATGAGGCCAGTCGTGATTTTCTTCCAGTGCTGTATTCACTCACACGTTGCTTTTTAATATTGTAAAAGTTACTGTGGTTTTTTTCATCACTCTGAGCAAGTAGATGGGAGCCTCCGATCAGCTGTTTGGCAGATGTTAACCAGAATCAGAGGTCCCACCTCAAACAGCCAGAGAAGGAAAACTCAGTGAACAAGAAATCAATACCAATAGCTGTAAGACACAGCAATGCACAGACCTGTTTGAACCATTCAAAAATCTCACAGGAAAAAAGGTAACATTCTCTCAGAGTAAAACTAGTAATGTCTTTCATTCTTTTAGGTATTTTGATTTCTTATGTTTGCTGTTGCAAACATTGATTTCTGCTTCTTATATTTTTTTACAATTTTTTCCCCTTGCTGCTTCCCTATATTTTGCTTCTGTTTTGAAAGACTGCATTTAAGCTGAAGGGGTTTTTTTCTGTATTCTTCTCTCCCCACTTTTTTCCCTGTTAAGACAGAGAATGAGCAAGGTCGTAGAACTTCTCTAGAAAAGTTCACTCGCAGTGTGGTAAGTTCCTTCTCTTTTCCCTCCTCCCTTTTCTCAGAACTTCGTTTTAAGTTGGGGGGAATGTGAATGCTTGACTTTTTCTTTCATCCTTTATTTTTGCAGCTAGCATCTTTGCAACTTCTCTCAATACTGTAGCTCATCTGAATGGTAGCTCTAGAGAAGGGGTTGGGGGGGCAGAAATGCCATAATGCTCATTCTAGCCTATCATCACTGCAAAAGCAAATTGATTTTATGTAGAATTAAACACAAAGTTGTCTTTTTTGCTGTGTTCCCACTACAGTATTTGTTGTGGCTTTTCCGTGCACAATGAAGTAGAAGAGCATGGTTCTCATAGCACCATTGCAACACTATCCATGTGGTTCCATAGTGCATGGTAATGATACCGTCACATACATATCCGCTCACAGCACTGCAGCTGCTTCCTCTGTTGCCCCCGTCTGTCAGTGCTCATGTAAATAGTGATGTGCAATGCCCTTTGACTCGCTCGTGATACCAATACCAGAAAAGGAGCACAGTAATAGCAAGAAACATGACACTGTTAAACCTTTAGACAGGGGGACAGTGGGATCTCAAGGGCAGTGAACAGATGTCCTCTGTCTCTTGTCCTTTGCCAGTCTCCAACCCTCAGCCAGTCCAGGAGGGGGATGCTGGTCCAGTTGTGAAGGAATGCTGCAGCACAGGGGAGCACTGGACATTGACCAGAGTTGTTTCTCTCCAGCCCCCAGGGTAGGACTCCAGAACTTGGGCAAGACCAGCTTGTCCCACTTGCTTTCAGGGATCTGTCTGTGCAGCAGTTTTTCCTAGAGAACAGAAAAAGCAAGGAGAGGGTGTAGGACCAGAGGCAGATGCTTCAATTAGAGTGGAGGAGCAGGGGTACTGGACAGCACGGAGTGGGACAGGCTTTGTGCATGGGGTAGTACAAAGCAAGCACAGCACTAAAGCTGAAGATGCAGCAACTGGGTCAGTGGGGAACTACTCTTGCGTTGATCAGTATCAAATACAATTTGACTTGATATGTCATATGGATTTGGCATACTGCTATGGTCTTTATGTATCGCCCAAAGCAATATTTTATAGACAGTTCATAGACTTTGTTATGGCTCTGTAACAGGTTTATAATGAAGGCCTTAGACTATGTCTATATACAATACGTATTGTGTGGTTGACACACCCAAAGGACAGAGGGACTTGGACAAGCTGGAATCTCATGAAGTTTTATAAGACTAAGGGCAAGGTGCTGCAGTTGGGTAAGAGCAACCCACAGTATCGATCCAGGCTGGGGGGTGAACAGATGGAAAGCAGCCCTGCCAAGAAGCACTTGGGGGTGCTGGTGGGTGAGAGGCTGGACATGACCCGGCAGTGTTCACCTGCAGCCCAGAAAGCCAGTTGTGTCCTGGGCTGCATCAAAATCAGCGTGGCAAGCAGGGCAAGAGAGGGGATTCTGACCCTCTGCTCTGCTCTAGTGAGACCCCACCTGCTACATCCAGCTCTGGGGTCCCCACCACAGGAGGGACATCGACCTGTTGGAGTGAGGCCAGAGGAGGGCCACAAAATTGATTAGAGGAGTGGACCACCTCTCCTATGGGGAAAGGCTGAGAGAATTGGGATTGTTCAGCCTGGAAAAGAGAAAGCTTTGGGACAACCTAATTGTGGCCATCCAGTACCTGAAGTGAGCCTATAAGAAAGATGGAGAACACGTAGTGATAGGACAAGGGGGAATGGATTCAAACTAAAAAAGAGTAGGTTTAGATTATGTATTAGGGAAAAAATCCCTTACTGTGAGCATTGTGAGGCACTGGAATAGGTTGCCTAGAGAAGCTGTGGATGCACCATCCCTGGAGGTGTTCAAGGCCAAGCCGGATGGAGCTCTGAGGAACCTGGTCTAGTGAAACGTGTACCTGCCCATGACAGGGAGTTGGAACTAGAGGATCTTTAAGGTTCCTTCCAACTCAAACCATTCTATGATTCTATGATATTCTTGCTTGTATGTGTATGTATGTATATTTGTATAAATATAAAACATTTGTACATACAGATAGAAACAGGAAACTGCACAGGTAAGTGTGAGCTGTCATAGAGCAAATACAGCTAGAGCCGTTCTTCCTGGTGCTGCTGTGCTACTGCACAAGCAAACCCAAATGTAACACACAAGGCTTTGTAGTATATCCACTGGCAGACTTCCTGGGGAATGTATTTATATAGCTAATGCATATGCACACATTTAAAATATGTTGATACAAAATATATCACTATGCCCATCTGCATATTTACTACTTTCTAAGAGTCTGCCAGAAAGAGGAGTAGGCAGACTCTTTTTTTTCTTTTTTTTTTTTTTGAAACAAACTATGCAGAAATATTTACACCGAGTGGTAAATTCTGCTCCCAGATTTGCCAAATACATGAAAGAGTAACTCTCACTTTACTAGACTGGCTGGGTTTATAGTTGCACAGCCAAAGATGGATTTTTCTCTTGCATTTGATTTGAAGGGTAACTTGACAAGCTCAGTTTGGGATGGTAAGATTAGAATGTAAGTAGCTGTAAATAAAATTGTTGTAGATTGGTCGGCACTTTAGTTCATTTTTGTCTTACTGGCTAGCATACTGTAAACATTTTCTTTCATTTTTCTTAATACAGATATAAAATGTCATCTTCTGATGGCACAGTAGCTACCAGAACTAGGAAGGGTCTGAATTTTTTATACTTTGCATTATGGCAGTTTGTCACTTCCATCAGATGAGAAAATAGTCACTTTGTTGGCATGTCATAATGTCCTCAGAAGACAGCGTTACCAAAGTGGGAACTTTATGGTGTACTCAGGGGACTAAATTAAGATGAAGTTAATTCTGCATGCTCTAGTTCTCCAAAATGCACTGCAGTTCTCCGGCGGTGTAGGAATGGAACAATACAGCGGCTTATGATCCCAGAGCTCCACTGTGCTTTAGTGATTGCTCATTACAGGAGCACACATTCAAGCTAACCCTGCACAGGCACGATGAAGGTAAGTGTCTGCTCAAGGCTTGGCTGCAACAGACCCCCAGTGTTTGGCTCTCTGCAGCGGGGGAGCACTGAGCCTATTTTGCAAGCAGAATAATATGAGGTGACATTTTTCTTGATCAACTTGTCATGCACCAACACTCCTAGGTCCTTCTCTGCAGAGCTGCTCTCTAGTAGGTCAGCCCCCAAACTATACTGGTACTTGGGGTTACTCCTTCCCAGATGCAGGACCCTACACTTGCCTTTGCTGAACCTCATTAGGTTGCTTTTTGCCCAATTCTTCAGCCTACCAAGGTCCCGCTGAATGGCAGCAAAGCTTTCAGGTGTATCAGCCACTCCTGCAGTTTCGTATCATCAGCATTCTGAGGCTTACGGTGCATTCTATCCCTCTGCCAGGCCATTGATCAACAAGGTGAGTAAGACTGGACCCAGTATTGAACCACTGACTACAGGCCTCCAACTGTACTCTACTCCACTGACCACAACACTCTGAGCTCTGCCTTTCAGGCAGTTCTTGATCCCTCAGCACCAGTGGGTACATCTCATCAGGGCCCATGTAGTTACGGGTATTGTCTGCCTAGCCAATCTCCAACCCAATCTTCCATGACCAAGGGGAGGCCTTTCTCCAGCCTTCCTCTCTTACCTCCAAGGTCTGAGATTCCTGAGGGCCAGCCCCAGCAGTAAAGACTGAGGCAAAGAAGGCATTCAGTCATTCTGCCCTCTCTGTGTCTTCTGTCATCAGGACACCCATCTGATTCAGCAGTGGTCCCACAATTTCACTAGTCTTCCTTTTGCTGCCGATGTACTTGTAGAAACCTTTTTCGTTGTCTGTGATGTCCCTTGCTAGGCTCAATTCCAGCATACTGTGATGATGTTCCTATAGACCTCCCATGTGGCCTGTTCCTTTCTCCACACCCCAGAAATTTTTTTCTTCTGTTTGAGATTTGCTCCCTGCTTATCCATGGAGGTCTCCTTCCCTCTTTGTCTAATTTCTTGTTCACAGGGATACACTGGTCTTGAGCTTGGAAAAAGTGATGACTGAACCCCCTCTTGGACCCCCTTCTCTTCTAGAGCCCTATCTCATGGGATTCCTCTAAATAGGTCTTTGGGAAGGTCGAAGCTAGCTCTCCAGAAGTTCAGGGTTCTAGTCCTCCTTACTGATTTGCTTCCTCCATGTGAGATCCTGAGTTTCACCATCTCATGGTCACTGATTGAATTGAGATCCTTGAAGGTTTGGCCTTGCTGCAGCAGTGCGTGCTCTGTGCCACACACCTCATGGTGCACTTTGGCATTTGCACTATGTCCTGGGGCAGTTCCCAGAGGTCCAAGCCCACCTGCTGGGGGCTGCCCAGCCAGATGTGCCCCACAGCCTTCGTACTCACTGGGAAACCCTGCCAAAGGTATAGGAAGTGGAAACATAATGCAGAACATGGGGGAGAACTCCAAGAACTTGGTTTTGGATAAAAACATTAATATAAATTGCATTTGAATTTCAAGATTTAAATATGGATTTCAAGAACACAACTTGGAGACATATCACTTAGTAAAAACATCAGGAAAATTACTAGCTGAGGAACAGCTCAAAGAAACTTACAACAAGGAATAAAATGGCCTGACTGTGATTGTTCTTTCTGCATCGTTATGATCATTAGTAAGGTCATAAGAATATTTGAAATGTGTATTAAGAATTTTCTCCCAGAATCAATAAGTTATTGTTTCCTGTAGTGCTCTAGCACTTCAGGCTAATTGAGAACCTCCCTCAAATAATTTTTAGCTCATTCTTTCTTCAAATAAAGCAGTTACTATTGATTCATTTTGCTGTAACTTTTCATCTGTGATAAGCAACACGGGGAAAACATATCTCTAATGTTATGGCTTCCTTTTGCCTCACTGTACTCAAAATTGGGGAACTTCGTTCCACTAACACTGAAGGTGGCATAGAGCCAGACCAGAAGCATGGAGTTAGCGGATCATGATCCCTTCCTTACTTGTAATACTGTACTTACAGTGTTGCTTTCCATACCAGAGAAAGCCTACTTGTAGCCAGAATGCTAGACATGCCCGGCTCCTTAGACAGTGAGTCTTCACTCGAGTGAAAAAAAACAGACTCTCTAGGTTTGCCTGTTCTAGTTGCTTGGGTATCACCATCTCTTGGTTGACAAAGACAGGAAAAAATACAACACTGCAGAAAGAGAAACAGTATAGCTTTGTTGACAAACTGCAAACAGTATCACAGGCTTTTTGCTTCTTACTTGGGTTAAATGCCCACCTTGAAAAATCTTTCCATGCTCTCAAATTGCTCTGCTGCACTGGGTGGAAAGCTGTACACCTTGGCTTTGAGAGCGCAGACGTGGAGCAAGTGCAAGTTGTCTTACCCAAAGGGCTCCTGCCCATCTCAGGGTCATAACTCAGGAGACAGAGATCAACTCCAGGTCATGTGACGTACTTTAGCAAGACACCCTGGATTCCTGCTAGCCAGCAAGAGGCTTCCCACCTTCATGTGGATCAGTGGGGAATATGAAAGAACATGGGTTTATGTAATTTTTTTTATATCACTCTTCAGGTCCTACAAAACCCACTTCCTTGGCTTGACCAGGAGAAGGCAGCTCATGACTAATGAATGCGCCAAGTTTTTGCACCAAATCTTTCTGAAAGTCAGAGGCTATGTGGTCTGCATTAAACAGGACACTGACAGCAAGATTTTGACAGGGGAATTTGCACTGTGGTGACTGTTTACCTCTTACTTTCAGGTCCTTACAAAGTATCAGCAGATACCTTAGTGCAATGGCCAAGAGGTGGTTGTGCCCACCACTGGTCAGGTCCTTCTGTACCAAAGGACATAGTTTGCAGTGCCTCCATGTCTGGGTTCCCCTCAGAGCAAGGAAACATCTGTCTGATCCAGCACCCAACAGTCCAGGTACCCTCAGTCTCCTCAGTTTACCTGCCAGAAGTCTGCAGCTATGATGTCAGTGTGTTTCACAGCAGGCCCCCACCACAGCCTGGCCACCAGCTGTGTGGTCCAGTGGACCAAGCAGCATGGTCATCACTCATCTGATGAACATCAAAGGGCCACATCTGCATGGTGGAGCAGAACACTACAGGGCATGTGCTGCCCAGCACTGCTGGAGAAGAGGGGTGGCAGTTGTCTTTTCTCCTCTGTTCAGGCTTTGAGGAGTCCTCAAAAAACACATAGGCAGCGCAATGGTAGGAGAAATATCACAGTGCCTGACCCCTTTGTCCCTATGGCAGGCTTCTGTGCTGTGGAATCACAGATAAAAACTAGGCTGGCTCTTCCATGCTCTCTCTATGGAGCCCTGGGGAACGGTCGATCTCACGGAGTTGCAGAGCTGACAGTGTATTGCTTCAGAGCACTTACTAATCCACCTCATTTAAAAAAGGATGGCACTGTGCATGGTGGCAGGTTTATCTTATTACAATTTTCCTTTTGAATACAGCAAGGATTGACATTATGAAAGCAGAGTTAGCCTGTCTTCTCTCCCAAGTGAAGATAAATGGCACCATAAAAATCAGACATCATGTATCATATATGTTATAAATAATACCTAGTATTGAGGTAATAACTTAATTTTAAAGACACACATACACACAAATCCATATATCTACAGCTCTCTTTTCTGTCATATTTCATCATTGTACTAATTAAAAGGAGCCTGCTATACTATTTTTAGCCCAGCAGTCTCAGCCTAGCTGTTTAAACCAGTGTAGTTTTCCATCTGCTTTAGAAATTATTTAATAATCAGATAGACAGAAGCTTAGTTCTCATAAGCTGAGATGATCCTTTGGGGCCAAGAGAGAAGGAAAATATATTTTAATGAGTACATTTAGGGGAACGACTGCTGCTTTTGTCTCACAGAGGAAGCCACCAAGTCTCTGCCTAACTTGTGCTGGTAGCCATTTACATTTAATAAAGGAAGAAACATGAGGGGGTTCCTTTGTTGCATCTTGAGTATTATCTCTAAAAGCAGCAATGGGTACTGCAGCAGTAAGAGGGATTAAACATATGGATACCAGCCTCAACAGGTAACTTAGATAAGCCTGGGCCATAATACTCAGACTTTGAATTCAAACTTTCCTACAATGGCTAAATTTCAAGGAAGGAATTTCCACTGTAAGAAAACAGGTGTTAAAATTTCTGACTCAGTATCAAGGTGATGACTCAATGTTGAGATATTTGCGTTTT
This sequence comes from Sclerurus mexicanus, assembly GCA_013396755.1. NCBI lineage: Eukaryota > Metazoa > Chordata > Aves > Passeriformes > Furnariidae > Sclerurus > Sclerurus mexicanus. The sequence goes on along the minus strand of VWZF01007071.1, from coordinate 531,356 downwards.
ATTCTCAGATGGCATTTCTTGAAGAACAAAAGGCATGCACACACATGTTACCACTTTTAAGAGGATCAGAGCTCTCAATCTTTGTGCTTTGAAGGACAAGAGAGTGGCCAGACCAGTGATCTATTGTTTAGGCAGAAGTTTTACAAATTCTGGCTGAACCGACTGATGTGGGACACTGTGAAGTGTTACATTCCTGGACTGAAAAAGGTCTTTACCTGAAGAAAGTGAAGAAGCTTTTGAGTGTCTCTTCCACTGCCTAGGACAGAGAGAAGAGTTGCACAACCTGGGAGAAGCAAGGAGTGTTTGCTGTCCAGAGGCCCTTGTGAAACACAGCCAAAGTGATGGCAGGACCTGTCAGCTCCAGACAAAACCAACAGTGTCATCCAGAGAGCACTCCACAGGACTAGGGAGGGCAAAGACACAAATGCCAGACTTCTGGTTGGATATTGGAGACTGTGGGAAATACCTCTCCCTGTGTTTTCTCTGCTTCCTTCCTCAAGCTATAGTGGTCCAGTGCAGTGGATACAGAGGTGTGATGTGCACAGGCCTGCCATGGCTGCCTGCAGCTTGCATGTGCTACACTACAGGCTGTGCTTTATCCTTCATCATTACAGTATGTGAAGCGTGTAGTACTTAATGGGGAAAGCAGCTCTTCTGCTAAGTTCTAGAGGAAATGTGAGCATGTAGTGGGACTAAAAGACTTGGGATATTTATTTTAAAGTTAACATACGAGAAGACATCAGATACAGAGGAGAGATGTGGTGTGAAATGTATCAAGGAGTTGGGTATGAAGAAACACAAAGCTTTTCCAAGTAGTAAATTCAACTCAGTGCAGAAAGAGAATAAAGTGAAGGATGAGATGGTCTGTGTTTGAGCTGTGTGGGAAGTAGACTGTAGATTAGAATGTAACAATGAAAGTTTTCTAATTATTTAAAGAATCCTGGACATTATGGATGGAACATTTTATATGGAACAGCAAGTCAATGAAGACTGAAGATTGTCTCAGTTCTGAGGCACAGAGGAAGAACTGAATCAACAGACTGGCCCAGCTTCATTAACCATAGGAGGCAGAGGTGCAGTAGGCAGAGGGAGAAGCTGGTAAGCAGGTGCTGCTGTAGTCCCTGTGTTAGCAGCAGCAGCCTGGTGATTTTGTATTCTGATCCAGAAGCATTGTAGGCAAAGTCCCACATTGCATCCTTAACGGCTGTGGAGCCAGTGTCCCACCTGGTTTCTCATGCAAGGATGACTTTTCCAGAAACAAGAATAGTACTGGAGATCTTGTATTTAATGTAGTTGTCGTGCTCAGTACCCAGGATGCTTTCTGTCTGGAGAATGCCCTTCTCCTTGCAGTGATGCAAACTGGCATTTTCATGGTAACATTTCCTCTGCTTTAGTTTTCTGGTATCTTTTGATAATTTCATGTTGAACAATTTTAGTCTCAGGACTGTAAGTGCTTCTCAAGTCAGTGTTCAGAAATCCAAAATCACGTTTAGTTTCAGTTCCATATGTATCTGCTTATTGGCATTATACAACTTTGAAAGCCTTAGCGTCTACCCTGTCCGCCTGGCTGTCCCCTTCTCAGTGTTCTCAGCAGTCTCCCACCTCCATGTTGTTACCTTTGTTCTTCCCTCATGCGGCTTCCCCATCTTTCTGATCCTGAGCTTCATCCCTTGGCCACTGCTACTGCCTCATGCTGTTTTTATGTCCTCTTGGTTTGTCTGCTGTTGGATCAGAGTCCAAGTCACACTCAGTCTTATTCTTAATTCATGACTATGGTGTCATACACATGAAATGTGTTGATGGGATCTTATCTTTCTCAGGTGAACTGTGTGATATTTTGCACAGCTGTGTGTCACTGTGATGTATTATAAATAGTAACCATGAATGCAGTGAAGAAGGCATAAGGCTGGAGAGAGAATTGCTGCCTGATACCATCTTTTTAACTGGCTCCTTGATAATCTCATAAAACTGTCATGTATTTACCAGCTTTCCTACTTTTTCACTTTCCCAGCTTTACCAGCTTGCATAAATAGATAACAGCATTTGAGGGCAGGAAAAGTATTCACAACCTGCAATACAATAAAGACAAAGGTTTGAGCCATTATTGGTAGAGAATAGTGGTTGAAAAACTGGAAACTTTAAAAAAGTGATATACTGAGATGCTGGTGAAGTGGCTATCAGAACAGGCAGTTAGAAGGGAAGGATGCAGGAATGGATTCCAAAGTTTCATAGATTTGGCATCAAGAAAAGACATCTGGGAAAAGGGTTATTTTTATTTTTGGAAGATATTTTAGTTTAAAAGAAAATGTGCTTGCTCCACTACTCTGGTCATTAAAAAATAGTGGCTTTTACTGAGAAAAGGAACTTGCATTACTTAGGTCATGGAAAGCATGAGAAGGTACCCGAAACATAAAGGGGATTCAGCCAATGTTTGCAGCCTGTCATCTGATTGTTCTCTGATGCACAATAACTAATCAGTGTCTGCCCCAGTGCTGTGGAGGACCAGGAGCATGGCCTGCACAAGGCATGTATTCACTCGTCACTGCATGCTTGAATGTGTCACATCTATTCTTGGTATCACCACAGTACCTTTCCTGGTTTGGTAAGTGGTAGGTTGCATGTATTACACGTATGCTGAGTGGTCTGTTTTATAATACAGGAGCTCCTTTACGGATAAGTATTCATTGTTTCTAGTGGATAAGTTATTCTTCACTTCCCTTCCTAAAAGCACTGCTGTGTAGTGCTGCCGGGCACAGGATGGCCGCTTCCTTTTGCCCCTGAGTGGGCAAAGTGGGTGAGTGATCTTTGTGCATATTGGTTTCTTGAACTGCTTGAGGATCCTTCTGGATGAAAGGCACTATACAGAGTTCAGAACTTACTTACTACTGATTTACTGTATTTTATTCAAGCCACACACAAACTCTGGAAGATAAAAGTTGGTATCTTCCCACTATAGACGGGTCTAGCTGCTAGCTGCAGATACTAAACCATGACCTTAGCAAGGAGTTTGGGGGGTAGAGTGTGCTTAGCCCCTGCTGTGATTTCAGCCAAGTTTATTCTGATACTTCAGAGGAGGTTGATATTTCAGTGATGTTTGTGTTTTCCTCTGTGCAAGGTATTTATAGATCTGGTTCCCAGTCATGCTGAAGGCAGTTAAACAAACTGAGTCCTTTGCACAGAATCACACCCTGCCTGAGAGCCAGACCAGCAACATGCAGTTTAGGGCATTTTCTAAGGTGTCTTGGAAAAAACAGTGCTACACGGTGAGCCATTTGCATTTCTGTCTTCCCTTTTGTTTGGCAAAGGCAGGAACAGGTCCTGCATTTGCAGTCCATAGGCAGCTTCAACTAATGCCAAAATTGGCTCACTCAGATACAAGGAGCCCCTGCTCCACAGCAGAAGAGAGAGGATCTTCCTCGTGGTGCTGGTGGGAAAGTACAGGAGAAGTCCAGCCATTATGAAGTTGTGCTAGGACTGGGTGAATACAGAAGTCTTTGTTTGTGCACTGGTGTTTCTCAAAGCAAAGTGCAATGCCTTGCTTAGGAAGTGTAGGAAATCCTCACATATAAAATGGGAATAGATGACACTGGTTTTAATTGGACTGTGGCTCTGAACTGTTCCCATAAGTGATATAAGCTGGAAGAGGAAAAAGCAATATCAAATGTGGGAATATAACTCATGGTAGCTGAGCTTCGCTGTGATCAGCAGTAAAGGTGAGAAGCTCAGGTAACATGTCAGTGAAGTCTTAGGAGAGGGGCCCACTCTGCAGGAGTTTGGGGGTAAGTCATGAGACCATGCTGCCGAAAATGGGTTAGCATCTTGCTTGCCGGCAGCATCCGCTCCCTGCTTACCCTGTACAATCCCTTTGCAGCTCCTGTTTTTAGTCTGTGTCAGTGTGTAATTGGTGGTGTTTTCCACCTTATTTTGTGTGCTATGTTATTTATGTTCATAGTTTGTCTGTGTTTATTTTGTGTTGAACTAAGTTATTTTCCTGTATTGCTTATGTTTTTAATTCTGTTTCTTCATTATGTTATGTTCATCTTATGTTTGCAATGTATGAAAAAAATATAATAAAAAGAATATTTTTAAAATGGCGCAAAAATAAAGTCTTCCCAAAATCTGCAGTGTAATATAACACTGAAAACCAAACAGTGCTGACAGGGCTAGGCCCATGGCAATCTCTTTCTTCAGAAGTAAAATGTGGTTGCAGGACATTGTTTGCCCATTGCCCAATTTCTTGTAGTATGTTAGCTGAAAGGTAGGAAGGCTGGGCAATGCCTGTCACTACGTGAAAAAACTCAGATTGAAGCCAATGGAAGTAGGATTTGCTCCTCTCAAGTGGAAATGCAGACCAGTCCCAGTTCACTGCTGAGGGTCTTACAGCGGGATGGGGCAACAGTGCACCCTAGGAGATGGCTTCTCCTTCAGGAAGGTGATGCTTCTAGCTGGAGCAGTTGGGGCAGCAGACTGGAAAAAGCAGAGCCCTGAGTGGAAAAGAGCAGTAGAAAGCAAGAAGTGGAGTGATCTATAGTAGACAAAGTTCCAAGCTGGTGGGTGAGAAGCATGGAGGCGAGCAGCCAGCATGAAAGCACTTTGGTTGGTAATGGCATGGCAAACAGGAGCCTGTGCTGCTGCAGCCACAAAGCTCCTTATGAGAGAAATTCTGCCTGGGAGTTCAGGTAAGTTGTTGATGACATGCGTGGGAGCACTGGCTTGTGCATGCTGGTGGTGGTGAATGTCTGCATGCTAAATACAAGAACCACGCTGTGCTGGGCAGAGCACATTAACATTGTGTGAAGCCACATGTACTGCACAAAACTAAACTTTCCATTTAAAATTATTTTTAAGAGGTAGTTCCCAGCCTTTGCCTTCTCTACCAACTATGCAAAATGCTGGTTTTGGTAGATAAAAACAAAGAGTAAGATGGAAACTCTGGTGGCTCATACAGGAGACTTGAAAGAAGTGTTGTCTCCTTTTTGTGTCAAATCCCAAATGCTTTTCTTCCTCTGACTTTTTGCCTATGTTAAATTGCTGAATTTTGCTTCATTAAAATAATTGCTGATTGCATTTTACACTTTAGTTTATTAGCTGTTCAGGAAAGGCTCAGCCATTAAAGTTGCTAACCATCTCCCATGACCTACAGGTTAATCTTTGTTTCACTGGGCCTTGGTGAGCCCTGATGGTCCACAAATGCTGAGGTCCAGTCCTCTGCCTGACATGTAGCCAAGCAGTAGGATGGGCCACATACTTGGAAGTCAGATTCTGGGGGGCAGTTTCATTAGGTTTATGAAGAATTCGCTGATATTTTCCTTAGATAAATCCAAATTCAGATTTTACACTGCTTTTAAAAACTGAGGCTCCTGTCATGCCAGTGTTCAGGGGCAAAACATATGATTCATTCAGCTGCATAGAGAGAACTGGACATTACCTTTACTAAGGTACAGTGGCGCTGCACATCATCCTTGCCTGTAAGCTGTGTAACAGCTCAGCTGCTTGCCGGACGTGAGAGAAAAGAAAGCCTTCCTGCATGCAAGATGACACAAAACATATGCCATACAACATATGCATACTGCTTGTGCTATGCTGTTTGAGTGACAACAGTCTGGGCTTTTAGTTGTTGTAACCCTAATTAGTTGTGACAAATATTTTGGAACTGGAGGACTGGGGATTTCTTTGTAAGCTTTAGATCCCGTGTCAAAAGTTTACTCCTTGCATCCACTCTAATCTTGCCTTATGTTATTCAGCATATACATCTGACAGAGTAAAGGAAGTACTGAAGTGTCCTGAGCTTGAGACTGTATGCTTTCCAAATCCCCTGCCAGCAGAGCTTAGATGAAATTTCTCCTGGAAATAAGGCAGTTGTTGACATTTTCTTTCAGTGGTGAAAGGAGAGGTAGAAATGTAGGGGCAGCCACTGGTTTCATGCTAAACTAAGACACATGGAAGGAAAAAGTAATTTTTTTGGTTGAACATTTTTAAAGAAAGCAGTGGTTCTTTGTGCCAAACCTTCACATAGTAATAATCTGAAATACCCTTGCTCTGCCAGAGATCTCCCCAAGGGAATTCCATCCAGGTGGCAGATAAGACCCAACATGTCCTCTTGGACCTGAACTTTTTTGGCCTTTATTGCACCCAACTATGAACTATTCTAGCCATCTCCAGCTCCTCAGAGCAGCCTTTCACCTGACTGACTCAGGCACTCACGCCATACCAGCCTCAGGGAAGGGTTGTGGTATCACAAAAAATACAGGGATGCACCTCACCTCTGCTGTCTTGAGGTGAACATAGGCCCACCTTCCCCTGGTTACCTGGAGGCCTCTTTTCCGGACTGTAAGCAGTGACACTAAGGCATGCTGTTGCCATCCTGAACTCTTTGGCTGTGGACACCCTCCTGGCAAGCTGGAGCAGGTAGGTATGGACAAGAGTGGCTGGGGAGAGTGCTGGCTGCCTGGGGAGTGAGCCGCTGCCCCATCCCAAAGGAGCCATTGTGTATGTGGCTTTTCTCAGTCAACGCAATAGTGCAAACCTTCTGTGTCTCCTGATTGGCGTTGTGCCTTAGAAGCACTGGAGGGCTAAACCTGAAACAGAGATGCCATGGACCAGCCCCTCAACTGGTGTAAATCAGCAGCAGTTCTGTGAAAGCAATTGAGTCGTGTTGATTTATATCAGCAGGTAGATCATGGATCATATCTGGTTTTTACACCTGTAGCACAATGGTTTCCTCCCTTCTTGTTCATTTTAGTAACAGGAAACAGGTACCAGTTTTCCCTATGAAATGCGTTTTTTTCTTGATCCCCTTTGTTTTTATTTTAACGAGGATGTCTAAGGTGAGAGACTCCCAAACTGGACACCTGCAGCCCACAGCTATTCATACTGCTCAGATCCATGTTGTGAGACGGACACTTGGCCCTGCCTTGGGCTGAAACAAAATTGCCTACATCAGTATGCCTATAGTTGGGGGATCAACATTGCACTCACAGTCCCAGTGCTTTTCCTTGTACTCAAAAATGTCAGAGCATTAATCCCTCTACACAATTCCAGGGATCCTTTTACCATCTGTCTTAGCACAGAGGTGAACACAGCAGCCAAGCAGGCAACATTGCTGCCTGCTTTTTGCGGTCTTAAAACGGAGCTTCTTTCACCCATCTGTTTGCACATCCCTGTGCACAAGGCTTTTCCTGGCACAGTTATCCTCCCAGACAGACGGGCTTTCCACTGGGGACTCATCCCATCCTGCAGGCGGGAAGTTTGCTGCAGTTCCCAGGGTAACGCCTTTCCCATGAGATGGGGAGCTGCAGATGGAGGCCACTGCCTTTCCCTACAGCGGGAAGCAGTTTCCACTGGGAAACCTATGAGCAAGGTTTTGCTCTATGCAAACCACAGGCACTGGCTCTGTTTCCAACCCACCACCGTCTGCAGGGCAGCCTTTCTGGCAGCTATCCCCTTTCCTCAGCCTGGCCCACCACCAGCACTTCCCCCTTCCTGCTTTGAACACTTGCATGTTGAAATTGGGCCTGGATGTGGAACAGCGTTTGCTCCTCAGCCCCGCTGGACCCTGATGCAGGGAGCTGGCATAGCCCCAGGCCACCTGCCTTTGAGAAGATAACAAGAGAAGCTGCCTGTCGAAGATTAGTTAGAGTCTGACTGAATAGTCATTATATAAACCTGAGGATTATTTGTTTATTTTTCCTAAGGAAGTATCCAAATATTGGTGGAAACTAACATCTTGTTTCTAAACTTAGCCGTGTTATTCTTCCAGAAATTAACTTGCATCTTTACCTTTTTCTTCCTATAAATAGGATTTCGGAACTGATAATTCCTTAACACTCTCTGGTATTCTTTAACAGCAGCAAAATGACAGCTGTGGTTATAGACCCCCAAGCACTGCCACGTTGCCCTGCAGAGGACTCAGCCATCCCCTGGGGTAGCACTGGGCCGAGCTTCACAAAACTGCATTTAAAAATAATAGAAAGAATTTGATTTATAGTAAAAAAAGAAAAAAAAGGCATGCATGTCTTAAATGGCAGTTGTGCTGGAGTGTCTGCAGAGATCTGACCATTCCCACGCCAAGTCCTGTGTGGCAGAGCACAGAGGCACAGAGCAGTGACTGTGGGTTTCTTGTCCCAGGCAAGACAGTCAGAATGATGACACTGTTTCCAGCAGCCGATCACTGATGTACAGAAAGCGGACAGATTAGGCCACATGTGTTCCTGTTGCTGAGCAAATTATCTGGTGAAAGTCACACATCTAAGTAATGAAATGAGGCTTCTGTAGGGAACGGATACATCCTCCTGGAATAGTCCTAAAGGGGAAGAGATTAGAAATCAAAGGGAGGTGGGAAGTGTTTCTTTTTTCTTAGGGTGTTAAAAAGACTTATTTCAAATGACCTGCTAATTTTTGCATTTCAAATTTTGTCTACATTTTGCACATACTCATTTTCACTGTATAATCTGGTTCTCTTGCTCTTTTTATGTCTCTTTCTTTGAAACAGCAATTAGTAAGACTTCCTATTGCAAAGGAAACCTTGGCTAAATATAGTAATGAAGAGGAGGTTGTTCAAGAGCTGCTAGGTATTCTACAGCTCTCTGGTATTCCCTGAATGTTTATTTCAAGCAAGACTTTTTTTCTTTTAAGAAAAACATCATTTTTCAAGAGGAAAGCTCACCAAAGAAACACAGCAACTGGTGCAATACCTGAGACAATTTTTCACTGTTAATCAGTGACTGGAAAACCATCAGTATCCCCTACGGGGATATACCCTTCCTGCTGTCTGCAAATGGAGAAGACTGGCTATAGGTCCTCCTCTGCTCCTGAAAGCAGGCACTGAATGGCTTGAGCAAGTGAAGGGGGTCAAATGTGCAGGTGACCTTCTCCCTGGTCCTTGGTCTCACCAGTCAGTGGGAAAGCTCATGGGGATGCCAGCAGGGCACAAGCAAGTCTGCTGTGGCCACAGTCCTGCCTTGGCAGCTTGGAGGAGAGCACAGGGAGGTCAGGAAGGCCAGGTAGGAGTAAACAGGCACCAATCCAGGAGACAAGAGACCAAGGAGTGGGCAAAGACAAGTGACAGCAGGGCAGGAACAGGCTAAACTGTTTCTGAAATGCTTTTGGTGGACACTGTGCAGGTGGTATGTATTCACAGGCTGTGGGAAGGTCATCCCAGCTTTCACCGCCACCTTGGTTGTGCATCTTTCCCTAAGCTGGGGTAGTGCTCTGCACTGGCAGGACAGCACTGGGCAGGGCAAGTATCAGCGAGCATAGGAGAGGGCATTTGTTTTCCCTAGTTCCCATGTAACTGGAGAAAGGAAACATCTTCACAAGACAGTGTCTCAGGGCACAGCCTGGTGAGCTTGACAGCGATAGCCACCTGGACATCACTAGGCACAACCCCTCCTTGCCAAACTACCTGCCTGGGGCAAAACCTCAGGTGGCCAAAATGCTGGGGGCAGGCTCACCCCACAGTGACTGCCTCCCTGCTTGTGCCCTGCTTGGGGGGAAAGCCCCTGCCCCTCACTCCTGGACAAACCATCCCACGGCATCACTCACACCTCTGGGTCTCTTGTGTCTGTCTTGTCTCTCCAGGGAAAGTCTCTGGCGAGCAAGCGCCTCACGGGCCTGATGCAGTCCTCCTGACAGCTTCAGCCGACCGCCCCGCGGGACAGACATCTGGGACCGCTGCCGGGGACGGGGCATTTCAGGGGGAGCAGGTCCCTGCAGAGGAGAGAGCCTGAGCAAGTGGAAGCAGAGAGCCACGTGCCAGGGGATCACCTCTCTTCATAGTTTACACCGACACTTTCCTGTCTGCACAGCTCCATAAGGACCCCAAGCTCTGTGCAGGTACTTTGGTCCAAACAACGTTTGGAGGAGCACGCTTCACCATACATAGGAAGTCGACAAGGCAAGGGCTTGCTGTCTTTTTGTTTAAGGAAAGAAACCCAACCACAACTAGGAGAAAGAACAGCTGAGAGAGATTGGTATTTTTATGCATCTCCTCTCTCTCTGGCACAAACATGACTGTAATAGATGGCTCCACAATCTCACTTGCTCCCTTTCTTGTGGCCGTCTGGATCCAATAAAATATCTGCTGGATGCTGCTTCTCCTTCTCACAAAATCTCAAATGCATTTCTCCTGCAGATTCATTGACTTTAACTTTGTTTTATTTCCTATGTTTCTCATCCTTTAAAGCAATGGGAAAAAAAAAAGGCATTATTTAAGTTCATCACTTGTCCATCCAATAGCATGTAGCATGTCCAGAGATGATGGCCAGATCCTCAGCTGAAGTCGAGAGCGCAGGAGTGGTTTTCATCACCTGAGGATCTGCCCCATCAAGTCAGACTTTGATACTGGTATAAATCCTCTGATGTCGGCGGAATCGCTCTGCATGTGTGCATAGTGCAAATGTGATCAGACTCTGCTTGATGCTCAAAAAGTCATGTTTTAGATGTGCAATGCACACACAAGTATACACACACACACACGCAGTATTTTAAAGTGAGTTGTTTTATATTTTATTTAATTTTCTATTTATTTAAGATTTTGCATACTTAATCAATGATGGATGTTCAAGCTTTACTCCAAGCAGATCAAACTGGACTCCAGTTCCAATCACAGAGGGCCAAAATCTGCTCACAAGTATACAGGGAAAGGCAACTCTGATGTGGGCAGATGTCAAAATTCAGTCTACAGTGAGGAGGGAATTGATGGAGATTGGACCAGCAGAAGGAGGGTGTGAATGGGCAGGGCGCTGGGTGCCAGGTGACCCCTCCTAAACAGCAGCACACCCAGCTGTGATACCATGCTCAGATAACTGACCCTGCTGAGAAGCATCATTCTGAGCATGAAGTTGTACCACTGGAAGAAAAGAGCTTCCACTAAAACTCATCTGACCTACAGCACGTGATTGCAACAGCAAGAGATGGCCCAGTAGCTTGTTTCAAACTGTTGGGAGTATGGAGGTTAGGATGAGGGCAGAACTGAAGTGACTTTAATAAAACCCCCACTTCTACTAGCTGCAGATAGGAAAACGGCCTGCATTCACATAGAGAATGTGTGTATAATATAGACATATATTGTCTACATATGAAAATTTCAAGACTTGTTGCCACAAAATCTCCTGTATTTTGCAAGCAGTTCAGATATGAATCATATGTGAAACTAGATGTTTCTTGGTCTTCTACACTCATGCCAAGGCAAATTGGCTTTTAGTACAGTTGGTAGCAAGTGCTACATGGCTACAAGTCTGCATTCCTACCTAGGCAAAATTATCTAGATAAGTAGACAGCTGCCTATTGACAACATTCACTTCTGAGGCAAGTATTATTCTAATATCTAAGGCCTACATATGCACAAAAACATGCCAGCATAGTTTCTCTCAGAAGAAGGACCTTCCCTCTTTACCTGTGAAAGTTCTCATTCTGATATCTCTTTTTTTTTTCCCCAGAAAACTTCTATTATTGATATACCTAAGGTCCATACACCTGCATGAATGTACAGTAGAATACTGAGTATGATGTTTGTTCTTTACACATGCCTATACCTTAAACACCTGCTGTCTGAGGCCTTCAGACTAAATTCATCCTACACATCCTACATACATGACACACAAGTGAGTTCCAGGAGTGCAGAACCACCATGGATGTGCCTGGACATTCTTGTGGTGCTCTGCCTCTGAAGGGGACATTTGGTCCCCTCCAAATTGCCACTTAGCTCTCCTTGCAGGACCCATTTGTCCTCTATTGTCCACCTGGCCAAAGGTTCCCCTCAGGAAATAGCAGGTCTTCAAATAAAAGGCTCACTTGTCCATTCATGTATATTCATACATGCCCCCTTAGTCTTCCCTAGGAAAATGCAGAGGTTAGGTCTTCTCAGAGCCTTTTAGACAGTGCTTTTATCTCTTGTGAAGACCCGCATTACCATGCGTCACTGGGCTCTGTAAACCAACAGCTGCTTGAACTCCAAGCTACTCTACTGCCAGGGCTGGCCAGCCTCCAGGCCTTTCCCACCGGAGGTCTGTCTTGTGAACCCTCCAAGTGGTTTGCAGAACATTCTCGAGCAAGATGTACATATCACGCATGGTGTGTGGCAAGGAGTAGAGATGGTGAAGTGTTACCAGGGTGTCTCTGCTTTGCTGACAGAGTTCCTGATGCTGGAGAGGTCATCTCCTGGGGAAAGGATAGGGTAGCTCCATGGAGATACTCCTCAGGGTCCTGCAGCATGAGGGCACATGTGGGCACGACTGGAGGATGCTGGCAGGTGGAAATTGAGTTATGGTTGGTTCAGAGAGCAGAAATGCCAGACTTCAACTTGGAGATGTGCTGCTGCCCTGTGAGCAAAGCACCCTGCTCTGTCTTTTGGCTTCATTCCTGCAGGATGGTCACGTCGGCTGCTGCAGTATTTTGCCTGTGGGGAATATTCTGTGTTTGAACAGTTGAGTGCACGGAGGGAATTCTTACAGACACAGAGAGCATGCATATGGGCATGCATCAGGGGGCCTGGATGCTGAACAGCTTGCCATTTAAATGCACACTCGTGCAAGCTAATCTGCTCAGTAATGGCTAGCTGAGCGGACAGAGCTGCATATTCTCTGGAGGCAAGAAAGCTCTGCTCCTCATTTCCTGACTAAATTTCTCCAAAACAAACATAAGAGTAGACAAGGCCTCCTCCTGGGAACACATATGAACTGTTCTTCATGTGTCTTTTACTTCACATGTGGTGATACTAACATGTAAGTATTTCCACATGAACCATATCCTTGAATTATTGTTTTTTAATGACACTGCTCATTCCAAGTGATGCTACTCTTGTACACCCAACAATATCCCACTGAGCATTGGAAGCAGTAATCTGCTGCTTTATCAGTGTCCCATGTCTTCCAGCTACCTCATCGTGCTGAAGATGAGTTAGGAAATTAGCTTTCAACCTCTGTTTATGTTCTAAATGGTATTGTTTCAAGGAAAGACAGTCTGGAAAGCTTTTACAATGTCCATGCTGTGCAAGAGAGTTACAAAGCTTCCCATACTTACAGGGCTATGGCTGTGAAATATGGCTGTACACTGTTATTTGGATAATAGAGTATCCCAAGCATTTGTGACTATTGTGGCAAAACAGCACCCAGGACAAATACTAGGGAGGTTTGACAAGCCTGTGCAGACAGCGTTAGGCTAAAGCAAATGGATTAATGTACTCTCGGTATAACTCAGCACTAAGATCCCATAGAGTACTGTAATAAAATGGTAGCAGGGCAGCCATAAAAAGTGGCAGTAAGCTGACATAATAATACCAGAATAAATGTAGCAATAAGGTAACACAGGCCGCTGCAGTAAAGTAGCATTTTGATAATGCAGCAATAAGACACAACAGGATGCTGCAGTAAATTAGTTTGGGGAATAAGGTAGTAATAACAGTGTGTATGGACAAACAGTGGTACATTTGTACCTGGTACTGCAGCAATAAAGATAACACAAGATGTCCTAGTAATAAGTTACTACAGTAACAACAACATGATGCACTGTAAAGTTATACCAGGATGCTTCCATGCTGCCGTCAAATCCTACAAGAGGTGGTAGAGAGACAATGAAGACAAATTATAGTCCATTTTGGACTGCAAAACTTGAATCAGTTTTCTGCACCATAATTCAAGTTCTAGAATGATCTCAGCAATACCAATCCTCTCATTCCCCATTTTCAAGGAAGCTGAGGCAGGAGTGTTCCCCCATCCAGACTATTATTTTGGTCTGAAAATACAAAATTGACTCATTGTCTCTTCAGCCAAATTGTCACAGACTGTGGTGAAGTTCTTTGTTTAGTCCTACTCAGATGAAATCCTGGTGGTTTTGGCAAGTCCTTTGCCTTGGAAAGGATTTGGTTTTCTCATCTTTTGGCATGGGTGATGCTTTTAGCCTAAAATTATTTCTGTTTTGGGTGGGGGAAGGGGAACCCAGGTACAGAACATCTGACTGTAGTAGTCTGTTTCCTGAAATGCACAAATAAATTGAGCATCCTGGAAAAGTCTAAGCAATGAGGACCAAATCTCTTCTGTCTGTCCTGCACTCAAGCGCATAAGAATAATCCTCCTGGAATCAGTGCAAGCTCTGGATGCATCCGTGGGCCAGGTTTGGCCTAATCCTGTTCTCAGTGTCTCCAGCAGAGTGACAGAAGCAGTGTGTCTTCTCAGTTTTGGGGTTTTTGTATATTCTCTCCTTTCATGCTTTTCCACATTTTTTTTTTAATTTCACCTCGCCCTCTGTATGAAAGGGATGGCCTTAGAAAAAATTAGTTTGCTATAACACAATATGCAGCATTGTGGGCAAGCAATAGGTCCGTCCATTTGCTGCCTTCAGTAGAGGGGTGAACCATTCTGGAAAATAACCACTGTTACACTCAATAATCATCAGGTATAAAGGTTTAATCAAAGCATCTACATCAACAACAAGATTTGAGTGGCATTTGTGTTCTAGATAACAAGCTGGTCTCTTGGGAGAAGGATGTAAATAGGGCACCACTGCAGACTCTTGACTAGCAGGAGCAGCTCACAGCTGACTCTGGCTCATTCAACTACTCCCAACAGATATATGAGTTTTCTCCCACACCTTTTGACCTTTTGCACAACTTTGCTATCCCTTTATGTGGGGATATGTCTCTAGCTGACTGCTCAGTTCAAATTTTGAGTGCTCTGATACACCTTGGCTTAGATCTTGCCTTAAACTCCTTGGCTTGCTTTTATTGTGGTTTAATGATTAAGCAGGATTATTAAAGTAGAGCTCACAGTAGGGTAAAATAGGCTAGGTTATCATGATTTCATCTTCTAAGCTGTGAGCAATTTTGCAGCTTCTCAACACTTTTATAACCTGAGCCAGAGAACAAGCAAGGTGGCTGCTCAGCAGAACAGTGAGCTGGTGAACAATACACTATCTTCATGCCCACACGTACTTTAAACTTACTGGTGGGGAGAAATGCTTTGTAGTGAGAAAAGTAATCTCACGGCAGGGGAGAGTCAGACCTGATCAACTTTTTCACATGACACAGATTTTGCTTTGCCAGCCCCTAGCATCTGCAAAGCTCGTAGCTAAGAGCCAGTAACCTAATCCTGCTGCTAAGCTTTGGAAACAGGCTTTTGAAAGGCCGTCTTTACACAGCAATGCTATTACTTGAAGCCTTTTAATGTGAATTTATGGCTATTGCCACAAGTGTTGGTGTAGTTGCTCTCTGTATTTGCAGTAAGAAACTGTGGATTCGCCCCACACAGGGGGTGGATGGTAGTGGGCAGAATTCAGGGATTTACCAGTGTGTTCCTGTCTGGAGACCCAGAAGACACACTGAAACATCCTGTGTGGCAGAGGACAGATCTCCTGGGGGCAATGGCATTGTTCCTTGGATATTTCTGTCTGTCAGCACAGATACTAAACTGAGCTTCTCTCTTTCATCTTTGGGGACTTAAACCATGCCATCCTTGCATAAACAGTATGTGACAGCTAGCCCTGAGCAGCAGCTTCTGTGGATGGACTAGGAAGTCTTCATGTGGACCAGGATTTCAGGAGTGGCTATTCCTTTTGGATATCCTCAACAGTATTTCTCACGTCCATGCATGTGCAGGCCACTCCTGCATGCTGCATTGCTTACAGCCCAGAACCACGGGCGTCTGATTCTTGCCATGGTTCAGCGTGAGCCCCGTGCCTACCACGATTCAGGCACACGGGATCAAAAATTCAAATTACGCCCTGTACAACACATCACTTCATGTGAAAGCATCTGGGATTCTACAATCTCTCCGGGGGGGTCGCGTGGGGCCAAACTGTGGGATTTTCCCCTACACGGGAAAGATTCCTGTCGCCGTGGTGTGGCCGAAGGCAGCCAGCGGGGCGCGGCGAGCGCCATCCCCGGGCACTTGCCCACGGCGAGTGGGCACTCGCTGCTCCTCCACAGGGCCGTGTCCTGCTGCCGGCAGAGGGCAGGACCCGGAGGGCGGTGGGGAGCGCCATGGGGGACAGCAGCAGTGGCGGCTGTGGCGCCAGGGGCAGGGCAGAGGGTGGAGGATTGTTCCAGCGGGCAGATGGGCTCTGTGAATCCCTGCTGCATGCATGGCGGGACAGCCCGGCAGGCCACGGGACAGGCTGTGGGACAGCCCGGCAGGCCACGGGACAGGCCGTGTAACAGGCTGGCAGGCCATGGGACAGGCTGTGGGACAGGCTGGCGGGCCATGGAACAGGTTGTGAGACAGGCCGGCAGGCCACAGGACAGGCTGTGGGACAGCCCGGCAGGCCACGGGACAGGCCGTGTAACAGGCTGGCAGGCCATGGGACAGACTGCACAACAGGCCGCGGGACAGCCCAGCAGGCCATGGAACACGCTGTACCCCGCACACACCGGCTCCGACTGCTCTCCAGCGCTGCGGGAACGTGGCAGTGCCGCAGGGTGCTGAAGGCGCTGGTTCCCTACAGCCTGCGTCCACGCTGCTGGCAGCCGCGCTCTCCTCGTGACCCTCATCCCTCTCTCTGGCACCAGAACTCTGGGAATGGCCAGAGAGCCACCTGTCAGCGAGCCGAATGCACAGCTCCACAGGAGACCAAGGCCTCTGGCTCTCAGGTTAGGAAGGTCCCGGAGCCGAGCGGCATTTGCAGCCTAAACTCTCCTCGTCAGCATGGTGAGCCCATGCCCGGCTGCGGAGCCACGAGGTGTGACTGCTGGTGACCCCGCTCGAGGGCTCTGCTGCCCCCCAGACCTGCCTGTGACCCCCATGCTGTGCCCAGCCGTGGGAGCTCGGGATGGCTGGGCTACATCCTTCAGAGCATCTCGTTCTTCTCTGTGCCATGTATCTCTGCAGGGCTTGTAACATTTGCAGGTTTTGCAGGACAGGACCAGTAAGGGCCAGGGAAATGGGTATCTTCCTCAGCTAGATCCCCTGCTTACCACACACGGAAGTCCATCTTTAATATCTTGGGAATCAGACCAAGAGTTGTGATGTGCAGTCCCTTGTCCTGCAGGACAGGCTTATTTCTTTATCTTCAAGCCATCCTGCAGCTCTGCTCATCAGAGCATCAGTGCTCCTCCACGCATCATGCTGCCAGCACACCACATCACTATTACAGTGGATCTTCCCCTTGCTTCAGCATCTCTGGTTCTCAGCTGCCTTTCCTTAACACTTGTTTTCCCTGAGCCCATCTTAGAGAGGCTGGTCTGTGCAACTCATGAAGGGATTGTCAAACTAACATTTCCCTGCGTAAGCTGGCTGAAGAATCAGTCTCTTCACTAAAAGAAGTACTCCTCAAGGGCTGCCATGTGTAATGCTACTGAGCTCTATACCTGCTCTGAAATTACAGAAGCAGGGGGAGGGAGATGTGGATGTGGTTTGGACTCACCCCTCTTTGAAACTCAGCCCCAGAGCACAGTTTGGCCTGTTAGCAGAACTGGCACATCCTGAGCTCAGGCAGTGGCAGCACCTTGGCAAAAGCAAGTTTGTAGCACTTGCCTGTACGCTCTCTTCAGTGGTGCTTGGCCATGCTGTCACCTCTGGGCAAGTGGAATCTGACACCATTTTCTTTATATATGTCTGTCAGTGCAGCTGCATATTTGTTTACACAGATGGTAAGAGGGAAAGCCTCAAATCATTCCCTCAGTTGATGGCTGATACAGTATGTTAGATCCTCCATGCTGGGGCACAGACAGATCTGGGGCATGGTCTGGCCAACTCAAGATAATTAGAGCTTTCTACAGTCTAAAGAAAGTTTGTCTTGCCAAGGCCCTCAGCCAGCCCTGTTCATACACACACACACATCCAGCACGTGTGAAAAAGAACGTCTTTCTGTGCTTACTATGATGGATCATCTGCTGTGGGCCACCTGCACACTGCAAGCCCTGTCTTGGAGCCAAACTCCTGAGCTTCTGCAGGTCATGCATTTTGGGTAGGTAGCTACCCCACCCAAAAATGTCTGTCCTCCTGTGACAACCTGCCTCTGAACATGGAGACATTCTGCCATAATGCTGAACTCCTCTGATGCACTCTGCCTTTCCCTCTGCAAAACAGCCTTCACAGCCAGAGCCAGGCACAGCTTAGCTACCTTCTGCCATCCTTTAATTAGAGAGTTGTCAGAGCTTTATGAAAAGCAGCACAGTAAACCACAGGCTTCTTAAACATGGAAGCAACGGCAAGAGCAGTGCTAGAGCTACCGGCATCAAGTAGAAATTAAATTGGTTGTGTGAATTTTCTCTTTCTGGGGTATTACTGACCTAATGAATATCATGGCAATTCTGCATCACTCTAACAGTGGTTTTGGTGTGACCTTTTTTCTCATCTGACAGGGCTTTGAGGTCTCTAATGGGTCACAGGAGTGCTCTGGCTGCAGGTGGAGGGACCTGGATCAGCATCTTTCCCTTGGCTCCCTGCCTGACTGTCAGGGCATTGCTACAAACCACTCTCATGGGACTTGGCCTTTCCTCCTGACTTTCTCTTTTGACCAAGCAAGCAGTTCCCAGAAAACAGTCAAGTTACTGTATTAAGGTGATTCCACCCTCAGTGTGTCTTTGTTTCTGGGGAGTCTTAAGCAAATCGAGTTGCAGAGTACACACAGAACACCACAGTCTCTATGTCAGATGAAAAGGACAGTCCAAATGGAGAGAGAGGGCAAGAGAGAAAGCTCTGTGTTTGCATTCAACTCTGACATGATGGATTCCCCCTTCCTGGAAGCGGCCTTGGCATAAATAAAGCCAGTAAAGGCTTTTATGCAAGAACTCCTTTCACTACCAATAGTCATGGAGTCATAGATAATAAAAGACCTGGCAGCTCATCTTGCATTGCTCCCTGTAATCAGCATGATTTTCCCTACTGAATATTCACTGAGGTTACTTCATCTAGCACATCTAACACACCTCTGAAACATCCATGGATGAGACCTTAGCAGAAGCCATCAGGAACACATTTTTCCATACTCGAAATATTCTTACTGCAAGGAAAAAATATGTCTGATACACAACATAAAAAGTAATCTCTGTGTAAGTTTAAAAACACTGAGAGCCATCTGTAGGCCACAAATAGCAAAGGTGTTCAGCACGGTAGATTTTTTTTTTCCCCTGAATATTTCCCTTAATGTCTTTTTTTGCATTGTCTTGAGTTTATTGCACTTTATATCAACATCCATTCCCCGTCATGAAAAGTGTAGGTATTTGTGGGCTATCATGTCTCTTTTCAGCCTTATCCCCACCTCAGACTATAACAGCTGAGGCTTTTCTCATATGCCTGTTTCTCAAAGGCTGCTATTGATTTTCCTGCCTTTCTCTTTCTTTAAAAAATCACTCAGGAAAAACATAATAATGTGAAGACAGAAGGGCTGTACTTGTCCATAAGGCACAATTACCCAGTCATTTGCGTAAATGAGGTGTCATCCTGGCATTGTGCTCTTCGTGGAAAACTACATGCATGTGTCACACATGTTGTGGTGTAACATATTTGTTAAATCTATTTATTGCACATCTTTGACCACTTTACCTACCTTCATCCCACATTGCCATCTGTTCTGTGGCTACCACCCCCCATCCACTCTCCCGAGTACCTATGGAGGGCTGCCAGGAAAACGGTTCCTCCTTTTCTTGCCAAATTTGGAATTTCAGTTGCAAATTTACCCTAGCAAGAGTGCCAAGGGGAGATAGAGTCAATGCCAAACCCACTCTAGCTTTCCTGTTGGGCACATTTTCAATTCTGTCACAGTAGCTGAAAAGGGGAGCTGACTTCCATCAGAAAAGGGGTCATGCCCAACCCTACAAGAGGAATCAGCAGTTGTTCCCAGTCCAGCAAGAGCTCCAAAGGCTTTAAAACTGTAAAATCTGTAGGATCTGAAAATAATTCTATTATTGACATGCATGACCATCTCAAAACCCTGCACATTTGTCTTCATAAAAACTAATGCACCTGGCTGCACTGAGTGAAGGTGTTTTTTGAAAACGGTTCCAATAAAACATGTTAAAATCACCTACATTACTCCTGGAATCATTTTCCCACAGAAAGGGCTTGTGTAATATCCACAGGGATTTTTTGTTTGCATGTAATACAACCATCCTGCAGTCATGTTAAGAGAAAGCTTTATACAACGCTGTTGTGTAAAGTATTGACCATCATGCTTGGTCAATACATACACACAAACACACATTCCCAAAATCAAGTACAGTTTTCCATACACAAGTTCCCCATAAAATAAGATAAATGTGTTTTTTCCTATGTTGTGCCCTGCAGGAGCTCTCATAGGCAGATGCTGTGTGCTCCCCTCAGTGCTGTACTAGCACTGCAGCCAGGCATGAGACATTGCTGAGATTACCACCCTGCTCCTGGTGACTCATCCCAGCTGAGCAGTTGTGTGGGAGTGCACTTGAAATGATCCAATTTATTCATTTTCCTGAAAGACCACAGGAGCACCCACTGCAGTGGGATCTCTGCTGGCAATATGGACAGAGGGAACAGAGTTTGACTTGGTAGAAACAAGGCTTCATCTCAGCAGGGCAGAAGGTGCCCCGCTTCGGCTGATGGAAGGTTCTCATGGGAGAGGAGGTTGAGAAAGAGGTTCCAGCAAGAGCCCTTCCTGCTTTCTCTGTTCCCATCCGTGGAAGCAAGGACCCAGCTGATGAGCTGGTGACTCAGAAAGTCCTTTGATCTTCCTGACCTGCTGCCCTCTCACCATCTCAGCTCCTTTGAGGCTGCTGAGCTCCTGTGTGTATAAATCTTGGCCATCACCTCCTGCCTCTCCAGCGTGCTTGGATAATGGCATGGAATACAAGATCATTTCCTTAAGATACCACTTCCATCAGGGATGCAGTTTATTATTGTCACAGAGGGGGATACCATCATCCATACTAGGCTCATTGCCTCTACACAACAGTGATGATGGGAGAATGCCTTGAAAATGCAGGCAGAGCACAAGGTGTTAACCTCATATGTGCTGAAGGCGACCTGTCCCTGCACCAGTCGTATCTTGAAAGTTCACATACCAGATGACCTCCCAAGCCAGGTGGGACCACGCACCAATTCTATGGTTTTACAGGAACTTCAAAGCACAGTGCAGAGTCTGCGTGGGTCCAGCAGAGGGGTGAATTTGCTCCCAACAGGAAGCATTTTCCTACCCCTCAGCTAAACTGTAAATTTAAAAGCAAACACAAATTGCAACTGGCCGTTTTCAACATCACATGCCAAAGAACTGTCAAGGTCTGTGATACCAGGCACAAGTAGCGCCTAATATTAGAGATAGAAAATTAATTTCTATTAGCCTATGAGTCTGTCATTCCTGGGCAAAGAAGTTTTTGACAAATTCCATTTCTTCTGGTGTTAACAAATTACCTGCAAGTAGATTGCAGGACCTACAGAATTTTTTTCACTATTTGAATATACTTGCCAAATATTTACTTGCCAGAGAGTTATTACTGGGGAAATTGTTGATCTGTGGCTCATTCACAGAGTTTGCTACTGACATTGGATAGTTGACATGCAAAAAACTTTGTTTAGTTTTTCTTGGACGTGCTGGTCAACTGGTATGGTCTCTGCCACCCAAAAATATGGATAAAAGTGTTACAGTGGGGTTTGCTCAATCTTTCTCTGATATTTGTTTTAATTCTACCTTCTATAAACATTCTTCTAAGTCAAGTTCTAACTCAAAATATTTCTGGAAAGAAAAAGGGTGTGAACACAGTCAAACCTAAATAATTGTTTATGCATTTGCTGAAAAACTGTATTCAGTGTCATTCAATGTGCTCTGGATGTAGGTGATATACAGGGTTGTATCCAGCTGTAGGGTAGGTTCCTACAGCATTTATGCAGCCAAAACTTCGATGAAAGTTGTTGGAGTCTCCTTGTTTGGGCAAAATCAGCAAGCCTATATTTCAGCCTTACTACCCAGCTGTTTTTTCATTTGGACAGATAATTGTATCTTAGGGCTACTAGAAATAGCCAATCCATAATTAAAAGGCTGCTGGGTTTAATGTACCACCCTACCACTCACTTTAAAAGTATAGAATAAATCAAACTGCATTTTCTTGC
The DNA here is from genome assembly GCA_013396755.1 of Sclerurus mexicanus. NCBI lineage: Eukaryota > Metazoa > Chordata > Aves > Passeriformes > Furnariidae > Sclerurus > Sclerurus mexicanus. The sequence goes on along the minus strand of VWZF01007071.1, from coordinate 509,349 downwards.
CAGTGGCTAGCACTTTATTTCTCTGTGAGTTGGCACCACTCCAACACTCAATTTTTAGGAGGAAAAGAGCAATTGCTGGCGCCTTGGACTTAATGGAAGAGGTGGTTCATTATTTAAAAACAAAAAAAAAAAAAAACAAAAACCAACCAACCAAAAAAAAAAAAACAAACCAAAAGAAAGAAACAAACAAATCAACCAAAATGCATTCCATCTGTTAAAAACAAGCAACATGTCAGGAATTTCAATAATTTCTTGTCTTATTCCAGCCATCCATCCATCCAGCCACGCATTCTCTACTCAAACTTAGTGCAGGCACCCATGAAGGAAAAGGACCTCTTCTCTCAGCATCTTGACCAAAAGCATGTTTTTCCTTAAGTTTCTTTGGAGTTAAGTCTGGGTATGTGTGCTAATCCATTTGTGTGTGGGGCTAAGAGCTGTTTTGTAGCTATGTGCACGTACTGCTCATGTTTTACTGGAGCAGCCAAAACTAGCTGACTTTTGGTATGTAATCAATGCCTATTCCCATTTGTTACACCATTCATTAAAGGGATGTAAGACACAGTTTTAATTAGGGTTGTGCTGAACCAGCAGCTGAGCTCTTGACATTGCGATCAAGTTTAGTTTCAAACAAAAGGCTGAGATCCATGGCCCTTCCCTGGCAGAGCTTCTTCTGGCTGACCTAGACCTGCTTGGTTCCCAAAAAGACATGGCAAATCCTCTTGTCAATACAGACTTACAGCCCTACACCACTTACCTGTCGTCAGCTGTGTACCTGAACTCCTCCTGCAGAGGAGCATACACCCTTCTCCTCCCTGTAATTAGGAACAGATATGTTTTAATCTTGGTATCTAAAATAGATATGCTTGTTGTAAACTAGGAGAGCTTTTACAAAGACTCCACCGGAAGGCCACCAGACCATATAGCTGTTGCATGGTGAAGCTGGCTTATTTGTAAAAGTGGAGGGTGCAAACAATGGAACTAAAGATACAGCCTTGCCAACTGGAAAAATGGAAGGAGCAGCACACCCAGAGTGACTGTTTCCCCAAAACTGAGAAGCATATAAGCAGACTCCTGTGAGTTAATGGTGGACAAAGAATTTCCTTCACAGAGGAGGCAATATGTCTTCCTGAAGGTTCCTGTACCCTGGGCACGTGGGAGGACTTGCCACAGTTGCGCGTTGCAGTGAGAATATGAATAGACGTATCTCTACAATATGCACATAGCCTCTATAGGCTCTTTCATGAGCCCTCCCCAGCAAAGCACCCACTTTATTCTTCCTAGAAGGGGAGCCAACACTGGCCACTCCTGCTTTTTAAGGTATTGACCATTAGGTAGAACCAAAATGGCAAATCCTCTTAATACCAGTGCAAGTGTTACCCCAGTCTCCATGTGACTAGTCCCCACCTGGAGACAGTGCTATTCTCCATGGTTCCCCTTTCTCCTTAAACTTCACTGGTGAGGCAATATCTAGACCTCCTTGTCCTTGGGGATCAGTGCTCACAGGTATCTAGAAAACAACCGTGTGTTTCCAGGGCTTCCACAATGATGCCAACTGCACAGCCTTTGGTACCAGCAAGGCAGAGAGGTGTGACTCTTGGGTTAGCTTGCTAGGGGTGGCACATGTAGTGACAAGACTGTGTGCCTGCATATGCTAAAGCATTTAAAACCTTTATTTGGTTGACATACACTGTCAGGAAGCATGATTTCAAAGAGGTTTTTAACTAGAAATTTTGTAATTTATTGGTTGCATTTCAAGTAACTCATTTCCCTAAGGCCTCTGAAGGCAGCAGGCACTGAACCTTCCTTTCCAAGTTTCCCTGTAAAAAGTAATATATTTAATATTATTAAAACATCAGTATTTTAAAAGTTTCATTATTAAATGTTTTTTACTAATATTCAGCTAGATTTTCACTCCCTGTTCACTCCCTGTGGACCAACGTGCTTGTTATTGTTCACCCCAGAAACAGGTCACAATTGGATTCTGTAGAGCTGGACAGTGTGTTTAGGTACCATCTGAATATAATCCTCTATGAATAGTAGCCTTGGCTTAACTTTCCTGTGCCATTCATACAGCAACTGGCTGGTAGGGGAGGCAGCATTGGTACAAGAATGTACTCTGCAGTAACACACCAGTAAAAACCTGGATTTGCCAGGTTTATGAAATCATAATTTGATTTAGGAGTCTGTGTCCTGGAATACAGAAAACTCCTAAAATGAAGATTGTGATTGTGGACATTTTTGTATAAACAGAGCTTCAACTGCACTGTAGGTGATGGACCAATATTTATTTCACCTGAGGATCCAGGAGCAGGTTGTAAGAGCTGATCTGTAGGAGCCTGTTTGGGTGCCTTTGTTACCTGAACCACCAGCCACCCAGCAGACTGGCCTCTCCAAGTCTTGTCCTGGTATGCTCTCCCTTCCCTGGAAGGGGAAGCATTTCAAACAAGAAGCTGCTTATTATTTCTGAGGTTGTCCTTAGGCTGATTAATGTGTTCATTCTTTTAGAGGAATAAACTTACCTCAGTTGGAGGCTAACACAGATTTTAGGGAGCTCCTCTGAATAAGTGGCACAGGTTTCCAAGGAAGTGCAGAGATCAATTAAATCCTAAATAAAAGTTCTGTCAGCATCACTGCTTATGCAAAAAACCTGTGCCAGATCTCACCACCTTTCACATACATCCCCCCCTCCAAATCACAAACACAAGCTGGCAAATCATGTGAGAAGCTGTGCAGGAAAAAAATGACATTCAGGTGGTGGTCCAGATGGTGCCAATTTTGAGGAAGACATGTTAGTGCATAATTGAGCCCTGCACGCTCTGAGGCATGAAGGGCAGTCCACTGCTGCCAGCAAAAGGGACCAGCAGCAGCCGTGCATGAGGCATCAGGGGGAGTACCAGACAAGAGGTTCAGTGGGAAACTGCACTGCAAAAACGTCTGATTTATATTTCCTTAGCCTGCTAGTTTTTTCATTGGCTTTCTCTTCCCTAAGGAGACACTTTTACTTGTTTGCTTCTTTGTCCTGCTGCACCTGTAAGACAGCCCATAGTTGGGGGTCAGCATTAACGTTCCTGCTGCCTCACAGCAGCCAGACAGGGCATCAGCTTGAAATCTGCATGCATCCTAAATGCTTCATCCTTCCTTTCCCTCCTCTCCTTCGAACATACTTCTTCTGCATTCCCAACTAAAATGGAGCATGGGACTCCTGAGTGGGTTGGTGAGAAGCCATGCAGAAAAAGTGTCTTTGAAGCTTCACATCCAAGCAGAAAGCCAGTTAAATGAGGAGTCAACATGGTACCAAACCAAGAGCCATCATTTCTGCAAAAACCTTGTACATTACGTAGGGATGAAGTTCCAGGAAGAAAGTCAAAAAGCACCCAGGGAGACTTGAAGGACTCTCCTCGGTGTGTGTCCACGTCACTGAGCCTTTGCCCAGCCAGCTGCTCTTGCAAATAGGCAATATGCATGTCTGAGTGATAAAAAAAGGATGCTGACCTTTTTGTAAGAGAAAAGGTGAGAATTTGGTCATTGACATTTTTTTCTAGATTTATACATGTGTCTGTTTTGATCCTTTATTAATAACTTTTGAGTAAAATAATAGTAAAAACAGGAATATCTCAGCAAATGCAGTGGAGGAAGTCAATGCTCCAGGACTCAGCCTCCTGAGGCTCTGATCGTAACCCAATAATTTTCCTCCGCAGGCAGAAGTTCATTTCTGGTCTGAAGCTTCATTGTGCTTCCTTACATGTTCTGTCATGTCTGAGCAGCCAACAGCAAGGTCTAGAAGTAAAAGGCATTCAAGAACAATTTTGGGTTTTTAAGTGCTATCTCTCCTTCACCAATCTTCCTCTGTTGGAACAAGACACACCTTCCAGTAGGATGGACAGAGCATTCCCCTCCACGTAAGCAGGAGAAGGAAGTTCAGTCAGGGTAGAAATGGTTTTTCCTCACCAAGTAATACAGAAATCTTGAAATTTCACTTCTCAGATTACTTGAAAAGCATACTTTAAAAAAAAGTGGTTATCAATTAACTGAGGTGTTGATGATTGTCAGCAAGTTCCTGACAAGAAAAATCACTTGCTCTTCTTCTGGTTGCCACCATGGCTCACTCAATCCCTCATCTTTGCTGAGTCTGGTTAACTCACTTCATAGTCACTCATGACTGAGCAATGATATGGAAAAATGCAGTATGTAATGGAAACTGTGACCTGTCACCTCATGTGGGCTGGTGCCAAGAAGGTTGCTAATTATAGCCTAACATGTAAATATTCCTGGAAGATGATTGTACTTATTTGGACTACTGCAATATTAATTAAATACTTTGATTATTTCTGAGGTAGACTTTGGGAAGGGGGGGGGGGGGGAATGTTGTCAAGGAAATTAACCTTTAAATGTCTGTGAATAAAGTTGTCTTCCCCAGAAACTGCAGCAGAAGGCTATGTTTGAGTTTTGCTCCCTCTTTTCTCTGTCCTCCTGTCTTTGACGTACTGCCATGAGACCTCCCATCATTTATCTGCTTGCTTTTGGTCTCCCCTGGCTCTGTGCCCATGCCAGTTTCTCAAGATCATGACTCACCTGCCTCCTCAAGCAGGGAGAAGCCTAAATGGGAGGGATAAGGAACAGCTTCTGGCAGGGAACCAGGGTGACTCTTGTCTGAGGCCAGAGCTGCCCAGCTTTCTGCACTCACAAAATTTCCAGCCCAGAAGCAGCCAGCTTCTATCTCCTACACAGAGTTCTCTATGGAAGTACCAACAAAAATCATCCCTCGTGGCTCAGGTTGCCCTGAGCTGGGAGAGGGAAGGGGAAGGTGGTGCACAAAACTGCAAACCAGAGATGCTGGGACCACCTCTGCAAAAAACTACTGAAAACTTCCGTGGGTTCAGAAACGTCAGGGTGAGATGCCACTGCCTGTCTGATTTGTCCTTAAGAGTAAACAAACAGCAGTGATGCTGCATACAAGAGGCAAAGACAAGAGGAGGAGGAGCGGTGAAGCCAAGGAAAATACACTTGGCCTTTTACTTGTGCAAGACACAATGCTAAGCTCAGGCTCAGCTGCAGGCTGTCTAAGACTGATGAATGTTTCATAGGGGTCCTGGATTTTTGGGGAGCCTGGGGCTGCCCTACAAGCAAGTCTGCTAGGGTGGAGGCAGGCTGCAGTCAGCACTGGGCAAAGCAGACTGCTCCCTGCAGCTTGGCTTCCCGGCAGGCCTCAGGCCACATTTCAAATGAGCTTGTTGTTACCTTCTGAACAGCTCAACAGGAGATGTTGAGTTGTTGAGTCCAGAAATATCTTTCAGTGACCTTGGGGACAGCATTTTCCATCAAGTCCTGCATTTCAAGTGAGCCATAGCTTTGTGTTGAATGATTCCTCTTTTACACTGTATAGCCTTGGGACAGTCACATGTTCGTGCGTTCACCATAAACTGAACCTGCTGTTCCTGCACCATACTTGAGGCACCCCACAGTGTCCCTCAGTTTCTCTATACACTGAGTGCCTGGGCAGTATTCCCTGTGTTGCACATGTGCAACACCAGAACAGCAGGCAGCATGGAGGAGCCAGTCTTGTACCTCCAAGGGATTTTGTGCCCTGAGGAGGTCCTGCTCATTTACACATGGCCCAAACAGGCAACTGGCACTGTTCTGACAGTACCAAAACTAACTCTTCTAGTTGTCAGCAATGTACTTGGGTGGGAGTACCAAGAGGGAGCTGAACCACTGCTTCTGTAAGAGAGCGTGACAGCTGTGCTTTACTCAGGTAATGACCCTGGTCTCCTGTTCATCTTTTCATTGCAGTCTGTAGGACTGCAGAATTCAATCTCTTATCTGGAGCAGCTAAGTAAGAGATGGTTGTGGGTCAGAGCTGCTACTAATGCACTCTCAAGGACTCTCCACAGCAAGACAAGCATTGTCTTGAAGATACAGGGGAAGGATGAGTGTTATTTCTGCCCCAAGAAGGCAGAAGACATTAAATCAACATAATGAGAGCTGATGAGAAACAATAGAGGCATCAGGACAGCACAAAGGGAGAGTTATGAGACCTGGATGCTGTGAGCCCAAGAGGCACAGGGACATGCATGCTAATGCCTCCTTTCTCCTGCACTCCTATGGCCCACTGAGTGCTGCTGGGCCATTGACCCTTTAAAAACAGTGCTGCTGGGAAAGGATGGTGCTGTGCTACTGCCAGCTGTACCCCTGCGAGGGATAGACTGCCAGGACCACCTGCTGTGGCAGGATTTCCAGCTAGGGGACATACTGGGGGATGCCCTGGCCAAGGGAAGGCTGTAGAGTTCTCTCCCCTCACCCACACGTGAAGCACAAGTCCTGGAGGCACATGCCGGGGTGGAGGACATATTTCGGTGCAGGCAGCAGAAGCTCTCCCTCTGGATTGCAGCTTTGGACCGCAGTGCGTTCATCAACCCCCCTGAAAACACTGAAGACGTGCAGTGAGAACAGGACAAAGCACAGGAAAACAGTACAGGCCAAAGACAAAAGCCCAGGCTCAGAAGGAGGTGAAGAAATACCAGGAATAAGCTTGGAGATGCCGTGCTAATCCTAACTGCCTGAAATGGGGAGGTGGAGGGCAAGAAAGGTTTTTTCCACATAGTCCTTTTTCAGGGAAGAGCAGCCTGAGTTTAATGGCTGGACTTGAAGTTAGAGGATTAGAGCCTCGCATAGAGGCAAATAAAAACACAAATTGATCCAAGCTACCATTTTTTACCAATAACTTGTTTGTTCAGAGTCACTAGCCACTCTTCATGCTGATTGTCTCAGTGCATAATCACCATTGGCAGCTTCCCTCACCCTCTCCTAAAGATCCTCTGCATGGATTTTTTCCTTCCAATTGCATTTCCGGGGACAATAAGAAAGTTGCAGCATAAATTAAACAAGACGCCTGGAGACTCTGAATCAAAAATAATGTGGAGGAATTTCTGAGTGTAGAGGGGAGGAAAGAGGGGAGCAAAATGCAGTGCCTGCGTGCTGGCTTCTCCCTTGCTAGGCTCACACCAATTAAGCATAGCAGCGCAGACAGGGTGGCTAGGGGAACACCTTTGTGCACACATGCTAATTTGCTCGCAGGCTGAGGTGCACAATTAATAAAAGCGCTTCTCCACACATTCCCTGAACCAAAGAAGGAACATCTGGAGGCACAGTGACTGGAAAGGATACACACATGGCTGGATCAAAGGCAAGCTGGATTTAGGGAAGATTTTTACTGTTCACCTGGCACTTCCCCTCAGGATCAGCAGGCACTACAAATTTAACACCTGTTCAGTCATTCAAAACTTTATACTGCACTTACAAAATAAGCAAGGGAAGAAGAAACTTTTAAAGGCAGGTGAAAGAAGTGCAGGGACATTGAATTTAAATCCAGGAGAAATGGGTCTTGCAAGTCTCACACAGAGTTCTAATGTCAACACGGGTTAGAAAGAGGACAAGGAGGTATCCATCTTAATAATAAAATACTAACTTTAGCTGTGATGCATGAATGGATGGATGGATAGATAGATAGATAGATAGATAGATAGATAGATAGATAGATAGATAGATAGATAGATAGATAGATAGATAGATAGATAGATAGATAGATAGATAGATAGATAGATAGATAGATAGATAGATAGATAGATAGATAGATAGATAGATAGATAGATAGATAGATAGATAGATAGATAGATAGATAGATAGATAGATAGATAGATAGATAGATAGATAGATAGATAGATAGATAGATAGATAGATAGATAGATAGATAGATAGATAGATAGATAGATAGATAGATAGATAGATAGATAGATAGATAGATAGATAGATAGATAGATAGATAGATAGATAGATAGATAGATAGATAGATAGATAGATAGATAGATAGATAGATAGATAGATAGATAGATAGATAGATAGATAGATAGATAGATAGATAGATAGATAGATAGATAGATAGATAGATAGATAGATAGATAGATAGATAGATAGATAGATAGATAGATAGATAGATAGATAGATAGATAGATAGATAGATAGATAGATAGATAGATAGATAGATAGATAGATAGATAGATAGATAGATAGATAGATAGATAGATAGATAGATAGATAGATAGATAGATAGATAGATAGATAGATAGATAGATAGATAGATAGATAGATAGATAGATAGATAGATAGATAGATAGATAGATAGTTGTTTCTCTACTCCCTCCCTGTTCTTTCCCCTTTATTAGCTTAAATACTGGGGTTTTTTTAAAGGACAGGAGCAAGTAGAAATTAAATGCTCACTCTTAAAATGAAGCTGACGTGAGCCTCTGGCTTTGAGGATGGATTAGTTTTGAAGGCATACCAGGCACAAAATGAGGCCAGCGAGGGCTGGTGGTGGAATTCCCAGTAGGGACAGGTTCCTTTAAAACACAGATTAAACAGGGAGGAAACGCACAGCGTATGAATATGAATTGATGCTGGGCCTTGCCTGGTCTCGCTTCATTTGATAAAGCGCGTTTCCTTATTGCATGTCAATTATTTACATTATTTAAATATGTATCATCAGATGAACATGTCAGCTCTGAAACAGATACACAGATGCCCACAGAAAAACACACACGTGCACCAGAGCATGAGGAAAGGAGTCACACACAGTCCATCGGGCAGATAATGAGCAGACACTCCTGTGCTCAGTGAGCTGTGAGGCACGAGCACCCCTTTGCCCTCATGCGTTCCTTTCGCTGCCCCTGCAGAAGAGTTGTCTCTCCCCAGAATAATTTGAATGCAGTCTCTGCTCAGCGCTGCGGGAGTGTCAGCACCCGGCAGGAGCCCCACTCCTCGCCGGTGCCTCTGCTAATCTCCAGTACGTGAAACTGCTTGTCTGCAAGATAGTTATTCTTTATTTCATTTGCACAAGTTTGCAACAAAGGAAACGCAGGAGAGCTACATTTAAATGAGATAAAATCCCTGTGCCCGGCAATTCTCCCAAGTTAGTATCATTAGTAAAGATGTTAGTAGTTGATATTGCACTATTCTGGCCTCTACCAATGTATAGAAATCTGTTCTGAATTCTCCTGAAACAAAACTGTTTTTCTTACGTGATTCCCATTTTTATGAGGAATTTCTGTCTATGGCTTCTGTTCCATGTATACAAAGGTCTGGGTATGCCAGAGGCTTTGTAGCAAGCACTGCCACCTCCCAGTTCTGCTATTTGCTTCCAACTCATGAGACAAAGTAAAAGTCTGCTCTGAATACCCTGAAAAAATGTGGACCCAAATTTTGCAGTTTGACTTGGCTGCACACCCTGGCTACAGAGGGAGTCAAGTTTTTCCATTTGTGCAGTGCAAGGGCCAAGAGCACTGTATGCAGCTCTCGAAACATGAAGGCTTGGGCAAGGATGAACTATGGATGCATGGACATGTCCAAGACAAAAACTGGATCCTCCTGAGCTGTCCACTCTGTGATTCCTCTGCCCCAGTCTCCTCCATCTCTGACAGGGTCCAGAACAACAGAGATGTTGACTGGATTTAGCTAGCTCTGCTGAAATGTTCCTAAAAGAGTAAATAGGGTCCGGTATAACAGGTAGTTTTGCTGGTGTATTACACTTTTACTAGTGAAAGAAGAACTAAACACTTCCCTCAGCACAAGATTTGATGGGTCAGATTTGCGGCAGGTGTGAGACAGCGTAGCAGACTCAGTGGAGGTACTCCAGTATGAACCAGCTGATGTGTTTACCAAAAGGGCTGACCAAGGCAATTCCATTGACTCTCCTGTGCTCTTGGCCTGGTGCTGCCCACCATTACAGTGGCTGCAGCAGCAGCATGGGGAGCAGCCAGCCTTCCTCTACCAAAACAGTAAACCGGAAGAAACATACAGCTGATTTGCAGAATTGATGCAAAGCAGCATCCCACTGTACAAATCCTCTCCCTGCAGTCAGGTAATCTTCCACACCCCTCCTCGTCCTGCAGTTTCTTCTCTCCCACTTTCCATCCTGTTAGGCTTCCTCCTACTCACCCATCATTATTCCTCTTTCCCACACAGGCCCTCAGCTCCTCTTCACACCAGGAACCTCATACCTCCATTGCTTCTCTCCACCTCTTTGCTCTTCCAGCCATCTGCCTACAATTCCCACTGGCAGAAAGAAGATCCATGAGAAAGAAGGACATTTAACTACCTAAAATGGAAAGGAAGTGAGAGACTTTCAGACATGGTCATTACCAATCTCAGCAGCCTGCCAAACCCCCCAAGGGAAATAGCAACAACATTTGTTGCTACAGAAACCTACCTAGAGGCTGCAGCCATTGGTTTCAGATGTTGGCAAGATGACAGTCATGTGTGGCATCTCAAAACACAAGGCTTTGTCTGGGACTGAGCAGTCAGCATAGCCACACAGGTGGCTGTTCTTCCCAGGCACAAGCGCAGCTGTCTGTGCTCTCCTGAGGTCAACCAGTAAGTGATACAGGGGGTATATCAAAACTTTTTAAAAAATTTTAAAAAGAACAAACAAAACCAAACCGATAAAATAAAATAAACCTAAAGAATTAAGAATAGCGCTACCATTTGTGCTTTAAATTCTGTGCAGCTATGGCAGGCCAGGTCTGGAGCCAGCACGTGTCTCTCTACATTCCTCTTTGTTAATAGGCATCTCTGCCTGCCTGTGCTCAGTGCCTGCAAACAGCTGGTACGTGCCCATGTGTTGCACTGACATCTGTCCACAGCCACCTCCTTCAGCTGGAGAAGCTCAACTCCTGTTCATAAATAATTGCCCATGCAGCTGGCTGGCAGCCCTGGGGAAAAGGACTCAGGAAGGTCGCAGAGCAAATGCAGAGCTTCCTGCAGAGCACAGATGTGTTGTGCCCAGTGTCTGAGGTATAGTCACTCCTCCAGACATCTTACTGAGGCATAACTCACTCACCACCAAGGGCGATAATACGCTCAAGTCTCCCACTCCTTGCATAAAATACAAAGACAGGCTCGAATGACCAGCACTGCTCCTGGTGGTGCCATGGGAAGGTGGCTTTGGGCCATGCCATCACGTCCCTGAGGAGCAGAGGCTGGTGCTGTCCCAGGAAGATGCCAAAGGACAGCATGGCCCTTGCTGAGGGTCATGTGGCGACCTGTGTTTGTGGTGCTAAGAACTGTCACCTGTCTCCCCATCGGAGCCTCTCAGATAGTAAGAATGGGAGATCTCCCCTACAGAATGAAATGCAGCCTTTCTCTTCTGTCACCCAAACTGTTCTCAGTTCAGATCAGCTCTCAAGCATCTGTGGCCTTTTGCCTTTCTCCATTCTTTTAGAAGCGCTCACTTAACCTCACGCTGCTCAGGGGAGCTGGTGGGACTGGGGCTCGGGCGAGGGCTGGCCAGATAGAGGACAGGATCTGACAGAGCCTTCTGGTGGGGTGAGACAGTGGGTACAGGGGAGACGAGCCTGTGGACTTCTGCCTGCTGCCTGTGTTTTGGGCTCATGAGCCTGAACCTTTCTTAGGCAGAAGAAATGGAGATCCTTGCTGCTGGGCTCCTCTCTCTGGCCAGGTATCCTCTTGGAGGTGAGGCTGCCAGGGGCTGGCTCTCTGAGCCATGTCAGTGCTGCTCAGCAGCTCAGTCTAGCTCTCTGGCTGTCAGAAGCACTGGGGATTAAATACACCATCATGTGTAAATCCTGTGTTTAAACAAATAATGCTCTCAGAATAACAGGCAGGCTTTTCCATATGAAGCAAAGCTGACACCTGACTCTTCACCTGGCTTCTCCCAGGAGAACATTTTAATGAGGCCCACAGCTGTAATATCACACAGAGAACATTAACAATGCTAATTACCTAAAGTTTAGCCTATGAATACTCAAACAACCATACCTTGGAGATGAATTGCTTTTTTGGCCCAAGCAAAGCACTGATGGCTTGCACCAATGGTTTGCAAAGTGAATCGAGGCTTATGAGAGCATCAGAAACAAGACGTTAGGCGCACAGCAGGGCTGGTAAATAAAACATGTGCCTGGACACAAGGCAAATCTGAGACTACAGAGAGAAATTGCCTTGAGGTAGCCAAATCCCTCCTGAGAAAGAACAAAAGGTGTCTCTCAGCATCATCTCATACATGATCTGTGTAGAGAAAGGGGGGAATATTGAAGGAATTCTGTGCCAGGCAGCTGTAGCTCGCATCAAGTGAGCCTTGCACTGTGCTAGGAGAAGCCAGAAGTCCACACAGATATGCAACATGTGAGCGAAGTCCTGCCTGGAAGAGATCCCAGGCCTTTGATTCTCACCATATGCCCAGTCATTCTGCAGCTCAAGGTCACCATGGAGGTGCCCGGCTGTGCTGGGATGACTGTTCTGACCCAAGCAGCTTCATGTGCTCTGCTCCCAGTGCCAGAGATCAGTTTGTGGCACAGTAAGTAGAGCAATGTGTACTTTGTTGCATGAAGCTCAGCCACCTCCTCTACCTTCAGCTCCTTATCACAAATGCTGCAGGGCAGTGCACAACAAGGGCCATCATGCAGCAGAAGAGCAGGCTTGGTCCACCCAAATGTCTCTTGGAGGGAGATGGGAATTTTTAGCAGTCTGTGTTGCTCTAATTGAGCACAAAAGCATCACATGACAGGCAATAGCCCATTAGCAACACTGCGTGCTGAGGGGCCTTTTAATTATTTTTGTGTTCCCAGAGGACTACAGAATGCTCCTCGTAAGCATGGCATGGGAATGCCAATTAGGTGGCCTCCAGCCCTGCTAGACAAGGTCCGGTCACATCACCTTGCGTCACAGGGTGAACTCTGCCCTCCATTTTCTCCCCAAGTCTGCTGTTCTCTGCTGTGAAATATTTATTAAAGGGAACTGCTGGCTGCTGCAAATGTTGAGTCTCCTGTCTCCTTGCCAAGGTCAGGCTGCCAGAGAGGTACCTTTGCTCTCTGTAGCTTCTCTTTGACACTGTCGGGTCTTTCTTCCATTCAGCACAGCCAGCCAGCCTTGGGAAGGAGGCTCTTTTAATTCCTATGGATTCTTATTTCCAGGGAATAAGGTGGGCATGTAAATAAATCACTAAAGCAGAGGCTGCGCAACAGTGAGCTATTGTGGTATCAGAACACAAAATTGCACTAGGGCATTTCAGGAGCACATAAGAAAAAGCCACTGAATCAATTTCTGCTAGGACAAAGAGCCACCTTCAGTCTTTGTAATCGTCGTATCTTAGCAAGCTTCTACACTTAGAAATGAAACCCTGGTTCCACAGAAGTGGATGGGATGTTCACCCTCTACTGATGTGGTGCTAGGTTTGCATCCTCTGAGTTTAGCTGTGGCTTGCTGAGTTTGGATTTACTGTTTCATACAGCTTTTGTATCACAAAAAGGTGAAGGCTTCAACCACAAGCTGTTTGATAACCTTTTGTAAAATGTACTGAATGAAATAAGCCGGCACAGCTGAACTTGCCCAAGAAGAACTATAGTTCAAGTGTCAAATAGATTTTCTCCCACTATGTACACATACTACAGGGGTAGGAAAACATATCCAGGATCAGGGATAAACTATATTAAAACAAGATGCAAGAACCAAAGTATGGGGTTGGCTGTGGAAATAACCTTCCCTAACAATGACCTCTAAAGGAAGTTTCGGGGCCAAAATATGAGTACCAAGGTACATATAGAGCATGCACCCCACAGCTGGGCTGTGCCTGCTCAGCTGCAAGGACCCAGATGCTTAGGGATGTCTGGGGCTGGAAGTGCAGCTTGTTCTCTGTGCCAGCTGGTTCCTAGCAAACCTGCAAACCTGTCTCTCATCTGCCATCTCTCTTGACAGCCAGTAAGTCCCAGCACATTTGTTCTCTCCTCGCTTGGAAGCTGCCCCATAGTGCCAATGCTTTCTGGCTGGTCCCTATGCCTCTTCTGGCCCCTATGCCTCTTCTGGCTCTTTGGGTGTGTGCTGGGCTGTGAGGATGGGAGGGTGGGAGCAGGGAGCATGGAGAAGCTGAAAACACTACCCAGCACAGGACCATGCCACAGATTTATGCAGGAACATAATGATGTTTTCTGTTTTCTTTTTTTTTTTTAATCCCCTCCTAGTTATTCCTAACATTTTACTTGTGTTTTTGACGCCTGCTCAGCCTTGACCTGTCATTTTCTCAGAATTAGCAACAATGCTGAGATCATTTTCCCGTGAAGTGATGGCTGATTTAGAGCCCCTTATTATGCATGTATAATTAGGGTGGCTTTTTTTCCCCAGAAACATTACTGTGCATTTATCGACAGTAGATTTCAACTGTCATTTTACAACCCAGTCTCTCATTATCATGAAAAACTTCTGCAGCTCTTCACATTCAACTCTTGTTTTGACTGCCCAGAATAGTTTTTCATTCTCAGTAAACTTCTCACCTTTGATCTTCTTTTCCAAATCACTTGTAAATAGATTAAAAAATACATGTCCATCTTAGATCTCTGGGTAATTTTCCTCCTCTATAAAAACATATTGTTTATTTACACCTTAATGCTCTACTGCTACAAAGACTCTGTCTTTTATTGGAACCATCATACTGGCAATCACACTGTTATTCAATAGCATTGCACTGGAAAAAGTATGGACAGACATTACAGAAATAAAACAAGCAGCAGGCCCATTTTTAGGATTTAGCAGACAAGCTATATTTGTTTTGATCTGCAATTTTAATTATCTTGTAAATTCCTACCACTAAATTTCATCTCTCACTTTAGTATAGTGTGTAATATATCTTTCTTTGTGTTTTCTAAATGTATCACCACTTTAAAGTTCATTAAGATATTCCCAGAGACCACAGCTGATAAAATTCTCATCTGGATTCAAGGTATTAGCAGAAAGACTAACTCCTCAGGTCTCTGGCACTAAGGCAACGTATTGTCATAAACCCATAGGAAACCAGATTTCATTAGTTCCCTTGGTCATGGAATTAATTGTTTGCTCCAGTGCTGGGCACCTGATTATGGCTGTGGGCAGCAGGAAAACCAGAGGCTTTTTAATGTTGTTCCTCTGCTGTGTTTTACTTGATTTTTGTGTCAGGATTATGAGATGCCAGGGATATAAAACAGCTACCAGGAAGACCAACAGCTGCCAGAAACACAGCCTTCTGTTTTGTACTTTGAATTGTGCATACCATCTAGAGTTAAAAAAATAGTGCTTAGAATAATTTAAAGCAGAAATCTGTTACGTTCCTTCAAAATTACCCGTGCTTGGTTTAATAGATGCTGGATTAATTGCGTGCTGTCTGAGAGCTTTTGTTCCTCTACGGAGTGGCTGTGGTCTGTGCCACAGAGGTGAATGCTACTCTACTGTATGGCAAATTTGACATTGAAGGGCCCTTTGTAGAAATAAGACTGCCATTCTCTCCCATTGTCCCTTTGATTAAACAGTGCCAGCAAAAGAGACAGTTTTGATGGTTGTTTTCATATTATGGGCATCTGGCTACTAAGAGCTGGGCTGAGATCACCAAATCACAAGCCGCTTGAGAGATGTCTGTTTATGCACGCTGATCCCACAGTGATGTGATCCAGAAAAGTATTTGGATATGCACATTGCGGGGGGCAGGGAGGCGGAGAGGAGGGAGAGACAGTTTCTGGGATGTGTGGGGAAGACCATTTGTTGCCCGTGTGCTGCTGTTTTCCAGTACACCTCCTCCAGTACCCAAACCCACAACTTAACCAGTACCCTTGAAATACTCCTGCACTGTGGATGCTTTTCCTCCACTTTTAAATCAGCAGACTCCCAGTGACCTCTGAGATACTTTGTGATAAAAAGAAAGGAAATCTAACATATTACGCAGTGGAGTAATTCATTAACTGCTCCCCGGGTGCAACCTCTTTGTAGACACTCACATCTGTGTGAATCACCAGTTAGTGATGGCTTGGTGTTTGGTCAGGCGCTTTGGCTTCAGTTGCAGGGACTCTGCAAGATTATAATGTCTTTTGGACTACGTTGCTGACATGTTCTGTTTGTTGAATAAACTTTAACACCCAGAGTTCTTCCCAAAATTTTGACCATCTCTTTTTATTAGTATCAAAGCAAACAGGGAAGATCTTGTGAAGAGGGCATTTCCGTCTCTTTCCACAAATCTGTTATCCAGACAGATACAAAGGTACAACAAAAGCTACAGGAGCATTTTTCCTTGTACTTTTAATTGAAGTGCTTTAATATAAAAAAAAAAAAAAGTACATACAAGTTCTAAACTCCTGTTTTCTGCAATGGTTTACACTTTTTCTAAGTTGCAACAGAATATTAGCTACGCAGGTAGTCAACACAGCTAACAAACTACAGTACAAATTACTAATAACAGTACAAGATGCTTGGAATACATTCTTGCAAATGTGTATGAATACCAAAGAATTCCTGTGAATTGAGAGGTTTCCAAAACATACCGCCCTCTCCTCTCAAGCCCCTGTAGGACTTCACCCACAGGTTTCCTAGCCACCAAAACACGGAAGGGCTGATCCTTGGCTGGTGCAAGCTATGGTGACTCCATTAGCATCCACAGAGCAATGTGAGTTGTCATGATTCACTCCGTGCTCAATAGACACCTTCAGACGGGGGTGAAACATCATGCAAGTTTCCACGCATGACAAACTGATGGGCCTTCTTGGTCAGGGCTGGCTTTGCACGTTCAGCAATCTATTTTTTCTGAGGGTTTCAAGGCCAATATCTTTCTCCAGGAAGCAGTCAGATCAGGACGAGTGAAGAACAGTTGTGAGCACCCTGGATTCTCATGCTGCTCTACATAAAGCTGGGCAAATTTCCCTCAAAAAAAAGCCAAGTTTTGAAGCCACCCCATCACCTCTCCTCCCCCACAAAAGGCTGGCAAAGCTATGAAGCACTTAATAAAACTGAATGTGAGATAAAAAGAGCAAAGGTCCTCCACACAAGCCATGTCAAAACAAATTTCTACATACACACATTGTAACGATACAGTCAGTTCAGAGTTCAAAAGAAAGGTTCACACTTTACGAAGGGGGGAAAGGGGGAAAAAAGTAACACAAGAAGCTGTCCTTACAATTATGCACTGGTTCCCAACCTGTAACCTTAGTCTGTGGCCACCAAAAGTAAACGGTTACCAAGCAATATAGTGTAAACTCCAATGAGGCCTCACAGGGTGTAGCAACAGGCAATCTGGAGGTAGTATATGTGGCTGAAAGGGGATTTGAGAGAAAGACGAGCATTTTTCTCCTACTCTGCTATGTTTGCAAAACCGAAGACACAGTGACAAACACACTACATAAATGTGTCCCTCCAGCCTTGTGAGTCCACCTATGTGCCACCCAGGATTCGTCACAGAAAGGCTTTTCCTCTGAAGTGAGAGTGGTATCTGGGGTTTTCTTCAGGCAGGAGCCCTTATTTTTTTCCCCTCACTCAGTTGTTTCAGCTTGCCTCTGTACTTACCAGGTGCCTAATAGACATTCAGGTTCATCTGAGATCGCTGGGTTTTTCTCGCAAGCATCAATACAAAACCTCCTTAGCACTATTGCCCTGAAGACCAACATTTCAGTGGCACACTTCAGTCAGCACCCAAAACTCCTCCAGGCTACTCACTAGTTGTTGCAGTCTTAGTTAAATGGGAAGGATTTTTAGTGAATTTTTTTCATACCACGATGTAATTTGGAGTGTGAGGGGGACCATCCGTTGTCCAAAATGGATCAGGGAAGGCTGTCCCCAGCATCTCAGAACCTGCTAAAAAGGGGGGTCCCTGAAGTGAAGCATCTCAGGAACTCAGGAGACGGGCGATAAAGGCAAACATGTGCTAGAACTCTTTTTTCTTTGTACCTGTATCTTTTTGCTCACTGGAGCACCACTGATTCTTGGAGCCTTTTCCCGGGGACCACTCTGCCTCAGCTGTGGTATTTTTCGCCTTAGCCACAGCCATTTTCCTCATCAGACCAAGCCCACCCGAGCCCCAGCACAATGTTAGGTCAGCCCAGCTCCACCATTGTCACTCCATATGGTTTGCTAAGTTGGAACCAACACCATCACCTCAGTGGCATAGGACTTTCCTTCCTTCCAGGTTTTGTTTTAACCTAAGGGGAGGGGCCTAGCTGGGAATATTTTCTGCTATTGGGGTTTTTTTGTTTGTTTCTTTCCATTTTTAGTAAAATTGTTATTTTTCCTTCCTTGTTCAGACTCCTCGTAATTTTTACATTGTCTGTATTGGGAGGGAGGGAAATATATAAAAAAGGAGAGTTCATCTCACTAGAGGTCTCACCTGCTGAACATACTGTCATCAACCCAAGACACTGGCTGGCATTGGATTATTTTGGTGGGAAGCTACAGAAGTTGGTGAACCCATGACAAGGTTAGCTTTCCAATTTATCAGAACATTATGAAACGACTGAACACCAATGGCTCCAGCTCAGAGTATAGACACAAAAGTCAAGTTCACTTCTGCTGCAAAGAGGATAAAAAGCTATTTAGGGGATACAGAGGTTGGTATATGGTGCTGGCTCACAGTAAGAACTCTTCAGCTGTATTGCCTTTTCAGTGACTTTGATTTTCTATTCACGTTAATTTGTAAGTATTTATGGTTTTCTCCAACCGTAAGTATTTATGGTTTTATCTTGACACCACAGTTATTGCATTACAAAAGCCACTACTATGCAGTCACTCAACATACACATATATCATACATAGGTAGGGGTATGTACAGCCAGGAAGTGGGGCAGCTTCCAACTCATATTTTGTTGTTTCCGTAAGGCAGGCATATCCCACTTAGCTGAGCAGAGATAACCTAGAGTATCCTCAAATGCTGAAAAGAAGGCTATGAGGATATGAGGAGATAGAAACCCCAAAAACTAAGCAACAAGAATTAATGCTATTAGAACATCCCCTGCTTTGCAGCTCTAAAATGACTCTCACCACAAATAATTTTATGATGAAGAATGTGCAGTACATGCAAAGAAAAAGGTACTCTGTCCCCCGTGAATGCAGGGAGTGGATGTGCTTTCTCAGTATTGCCTAGAAGTTACCCAGTCCACCTGCTCTTCCCTAGCCCACTGTCTTTATAACAATGATTCTTTTGCTTGAATGCCTAACAGGTAAGACTAGACTATTTAAATACAAACAAACTTCAAGGTTAATGTACTAGAAGACTGGAAATAGATACCCTGATACTTTTAAAACAAATAATGCATTGTACACTTAGTGCTTCTCTGAATTCTCTTTCCACAGATTAAAGCCTCACAATGGCAAGATTTCCAGCAGTTCTGAGCTGGCAGAGCCAGTTCTGAGAATTAAAATGTAGATCAGTCCTTCACAGTCTTTGCTCCCCTGCCCCCCAGAGAAACCAGTTCATTCTGAATATTTCTGTGATGTAGACACTTCTGCACTGGGATCCACAGCAGGTCATCACTTGCTCTTATGTTGGCCAGAACATTTTTTTATCATTTTCTATATTTCTTAAACCATGTGCAATAAAAATACAACTACATACAATAAGTTTGGAAGACCCTTTATCCCATAGCCAAATTTATCTGTTACAGTAGGGAGGACCACATGAATGTGCTCAGTTCCTCAAAAAGTTCTCAGAAATCAAGTCAGGAGCCTCTCATGTTGTGCGATTTTTTTTCATCTTTATGCTGAGCCAAGCTTTAGCACACAACTATTGTGCATGTCACTGACTTTGCACTGAAAGGGCTTTACACATGAAACAAACTTTGCTGATTTCATCACTGCAACATTGAGCATCATCCTAGGTAAGAGACTCTCTGAAGACCAAAAGAGCCTCTCAGGTACATTTGTCTAACAACCTTGACTTCAGACCACCCTGAACCTTCCATGACCGTTATAGAAGTCCTTCAATTATTTGCAAAGGGCTTCCAGGACACAATCCATCAACAGGGGGCAAGCCACAGAAATGGGTGATACCGTGTCTGGACACAGATTATGGTTCCATAGTCTCTGATGACAAGAAATGGGATGGGAAGAGCCCAGCTGGACCCCAAAGCTCAAAGCCAGGCATTGTCTAAAATACCTTTTCATTTCCAAATTGAGGAGATGTGATAACAAAATCAACAAGGTACCTCAAATAAAAGCCTTCAAGTTACTTTTAGAAGTGATTTTTAGTGATAAATGAATGCTAGATAAAGGACTAAGCCTCTGAAGTCAGAACACACTTCTTGGATGCTTTGCTCCCAAACTGAATTATTCTTTAAAAGGGGGAATAACCTGTAAGTCTTTACAGTCTATTTTTAAATGAGAGGATGTTTTTCATTTAAGTCTCTGTAACAGAATGATTTGAAAATAACTGAGGAAACGATGCAATCACAGATGGTCTGTGTTCAGTGTACTCTAGTGAAGCTGCTGTGACTCCACTGCATTAAAAAAAGACATACATTATTCTGTAGCAATTGTCCATGACACTGAGGCTTACAACATAAATATTGCAATACCTCATCCAGTTTCTGTATGACACACCATGTTTTATTGCAGTAATGTCTCATAATAGATGAAGGTGCTGCAGGGTCCTGTTTGGCCAATTGCTATAGGACCCTGGAGTGCACTTTCATAAGCAGGGAATATCTCCCACGAGAAGGGAGTTAAGATGAGGACTAGATGTCAGGAGAACCAGCTAAAACCTTCACATACAATCCTAGACAAATATTTTTTGTGTCTCACGCCCCCATTTTCCCCCCAGCACCTCCATCAAATGGGAGGTTCATTTCCTCACTTGCAGATACTACTGGACGCAAGATAATGGAGCATAGCCCTGCCATGCACAGCAGAATGCCTCTAAATCAAGAAGCCAGTGTTTTTTGCCAATGTGACAGATTGAAAAATGCTTCTGGTACTTCCATGAGTGGGTTACTAAGCAACACTTTGGCTTCCAGGGAGTAGCCCTGCTGGATGTGATCTCATGCGCCGGCAGCCTGACCACATCCCCAGCTGGAGCACTGGGAAAGGAGGGCAAGTGTGTGCCGGCAGCAAGGCTGCATGGCTTCACTTGGCTGTAACACAGGTTCCTTTGAAATGAGCTGTAACCACAAAGGAATAATGTCACAGAGGTAACGATGGGCCCACTCACAGGATGGTTAAAAAGCAAAGACATACAGTCAAGACATATTGTTGGGAGAGAAGATTTAAACACCACTCGGTAAACCCATGGCATATCCTGGGTGCATGTCTCAAAGCAACGATGCTGAAGAAGACTGACTCCAGGGAGAGATGCTAAAAATGAGAGGGGCCAGAAAAGACTTCCACGTGAAGGGACAGAGAGATCAAAAGGACTAGAACAGATTAGAAATGGGTGAGGGGAGGTTAGAGCTGAGTGAGGTGAGGTCTGATACATGAGAGGAAAATAATGTGCTGCTGTCCACTGTTTCCTGATATAGCAGTACGGGGTTGTTTACAGAAAATCAGAAGGCAGTGCACTGAAAACAGATGAATCAAGCTCAAACTCCATGAAGTCAGAAAGAAATTTTCCCTGGTTGCTGACTGCTTCATCATTATCTTTTGCTGAGATTTCTCACTCTCATTTGGAGCCTGTGACATGGCATCACCAGAATCATGCTGAGCCAGAACAGAGCACAAATACACCAAACTCATCTGGGAAAGAAATAACTGTTTTCTTACATGTGTTGGGTGTGCTCAACTGTTAAGCAGCACACATCTTTTAAAAAAGACTAAAGCCTAAGACTACTTAGACTGGGCCTCTTTAGGACACCAGACCAACCTCTTGACTTAAAATCAATGGAAGAATGTAGATTGAGAGCAGGTGAAAATCAGTTCCACCTTTTAGAGTATTGGTACTCTTTTATGTGTTGATAAATCATGCTCCAATTAGGATTGAGATTAAGTTGTAAGGGATAATGTTTTGCCTTATTTTGTTAGAATGCTGACAAACCTTTGCAAAGCAAGTAGGATATTCTCCTTCTTCCTTCTTCTCCTTCAAGGTGAATAACAATTATTAGAGGGCTCTAGATCTATTCCTGATAGGTGAGCAAAGTTAACAGTAAATAACATTAATATGACATACAAATATATATGTATATATATTTGGATATATAACTTAAAGTCTCTGAATTAAAAATCCTTACTATAGCATCACACAGCAAGGCTCTGCCAATGTATTAATGGGAATGCCACTATTTTGAGATTGTTACTTCAGCATTTTAAAAATGCACTTAAAAATTGATGACAACGCAGCTTTTATCTGATAGAAGTGCTATGATGTTGCAGATTTATCCTGCTTCTATTTTCCTTTTGAATAATGGGGACAATGTTTTCCCAAAGTCAAATAAAGGATCAACTTTGCTCAAAGGAGCAAAGATGGAAACTGAAGTCCTCCTCACCCCAGTTTTAATTGTTGATGTTTTTCTTTGCCAGCACTTCTAGTGAAAAAAAGTGTCTACCAATGGCACATTCAGTCTGAAATGGCAGAAGAAGAAAACGTGAACCAATAAATTAATATGTACACAAGCTTCTGGTTCTTAGGAGATTGTACTGTCTAGCACAGATGACAATTTACTTAGATGCTCTTGAGCTTCTCTTTACATCTGCAATTCAATGCAAAAATTATTCCCAGGCCTATCCCCGTCACTTCTGACCCAGGCTGCAGTGCTGGAAGAAAGTCAAATAAACAGGAGGACTGCTGATCTCTGCTGCAGCACAAAAAATGGAAAGCCATCAAGGAAAAGAGGAAACATTTCTCCCTGTTGGTTTTTTTATTGTTTGGTTGGGTTTTTTTAAATAACACTTTATGACTAAAAAGTCTATGTGAACTATTTTATGACCTTAATGCTGAAGTGGGATTAAATGAACACATGAGCTTGAGTCTCTGCAATGATCAAAACCTTATTGAACACATCCAAAGGAGAGACAAAAGCTGATGGTTTGATTTGGACTTGTCTCTATTTCTAAATTCCTCATTCATTTGCTATAGCCTTCCCAAGAGGACGCAGGGGCACACCTCTAGTGTTATACTCCAAGGAGAGGTATGAAGGAAGAGTATATTAGGCATAACATACATGTCTTGTTCTTTGATTTTCAGCAGATATTTCCCTTTTAGTGTCAATGGCAAATTTTGCTCTGGTAGTGCTAGTGAACAACAAAACAGAATCCTGCGTCCAGCAACAGCAAATGTCAAGGCTGGCAGCAGATCTGTGCTCCATCAGAGTTCATGTGCACCAGGGATTTGGCCTTCCAGGCAGAAAATCTCTAACAATCAAAGGGAAGTCCTTTCCCTGATCTTCAGAACTGTAGGCATGAGGATCCTTGATGAGAATTAGCAGTTTCAAAGTCTTATATGACAACAGCAGGAAGAGTCCTATTCAAGTGGACAAAATGCTGAACTGTGTTTTCTTATACACAGATGAGATATTGCTAGCACAGACCCTTCAGACTGCTATAGAAAGGAATGCTCTCCCAGCCAACCAATTCAGTCATTCAAGACATGGAAAGGAGATGAACATGAAATGAATGTGTCATCCCTTATCAGTCTTTCAGAATACAAAGAATAAAACCTGCCCTTCTCTCTCCCTAGCTCCTGAAAAGTGGGAAGAGATTAAATATTTCCTGAGTCACTGTGGAGGTGAAACCTATAGTTTGTTACAGTGAACTGAATCAGATGGATGACTAGACTGACAAGAGTCTGAAAGAAAATATCAATACCTGAAAAATCAGCAATTTTCAGGTATGAAGTGTTTTATTGTTAACTTCATGCACACAAAGGGTAGCAAGCTGATTTGAAAGTATTAGTTTCCTCATTTCAAAACAGCCGTAACAACATGTATGCACTAATGTAAGAATATGCTACATTTTCGTCCAATATGACAGAAATACACAGCAAATACTAATAAGCTATTGGCTTGTTTCCCCAGCTGCAAAATGCCTGGCATTCTCACTGGCATACAATAAGAAGGTAAGCCCTAAAAAGCCTTCTGTCCCCCAGAAGCACTTGCTGTTCTTTACTTCCCCCCCCTCCCACTCAGTTAAGTACCTCAATGCACAGTGGTGGTGGGGCTAGCCAAACACCCCCGTGGTGCCACTGGAGAGACAGGACAGCAATGTACCTCTCCTATACCCTGCTAAGGCTTGACCACCAGGACAGCAAAATTGTGCTTGTGTATCCTGCAGCCAGGTTCCTTCAAGACAGCCACTAATCCCAAAGGACCAGGAATACTGCCCGGGAGCATCCTCACTCTCATCCTTGTCCGCAGTGCAGTGAGACCTTGTGCCCCAGCTAGCACCACCAGAGACAGAGATGGGACAGTGCCAGCGCTCTCTCTGCAAAGCTGCTCCCCGGGAGTAGGGTCTTGATGCTTTGGCCCCAGATGATGGCACCAGCAGTGGTAGAATGGGGATGCTGCCTGAGCCTGCACTGCCATGGGGACATGACAGGGAGTGGGCTGGGCAGCTGCACTTGTAAATCAGTCCCCTTCAAACCAGACACACGCCTCCCTCCTCTCCTTTCCCCTTCAGCAAACCTGAGTTCATCTTATGTAAACCAGACCTGGTTTGGTGCTTGCCCTGAAAAGCCATTTAACTGCTGCTGGGGCTGGAGGTCATTGCTGGTAATTATATCACCATTGAAGATGGATTTGGCTGCCTGCCAGTTCCAGCTCCTGCCCCCTTTTACCAAAGGAGAAGCCCAGCCACAGTAACTAAACTTTTCTGTTCCTTCTGCAGGGCCTCCTGGCCTATCACCTGTTCCTGTCTCTCAGGCAGTGCCACAGACCTGTGGCTGGCAGAAATAAATGATGTAAGGAGCAGCCCAGAAGAATTGGTTCTTCTTATTCTGCCACAGCCTGGGTCTGCAGCACTGTGGTAAATAGCAGCACTCAGAGCTTGTGCACACTGTTGGTAGGCTCCAAGTGCTTTGCAAAAACAGCTAAGAATTGCCATCCTGCCTTTTCTCCAGAAGCAAGCCACGGATTTGAGCACCTGCCCACAGCAGTGTTGCAATCCCTGCTGTAAGCAGAAATAAACCCCGTGCTTTATAACTCCGCATAGGTGTTATATGTCCATGTGGGTGGGCAGCCAGACACAACCCACAGCACTGCTGCACAGGCTGTCTCTCATTCGAGTCAGGTGCTGTTAGCTGAGGTCTAAGCTTGGCAATGAGTATGTGAGCATCTCTGCCTGTTTGGCCCCGGGCTGTTTCTACAGACACCTCTTGTTGTGGAGGCTGGGGTAGCACCCTGCTCAGCTGCATACTTCTCCTGTCCTCTCATGCAGTGTATCATGCAAAAGTATGAGATGCTAAGATCATAATGAACCCAGACTGGTTAGAGAAGAAGACTTTCCTGTCCTGTCTGCCTGCCCCTCTCCACAGAATTTACTTTCACAGAAACGGAGAAAGGGTCAAATGTTAACATGTCCGGTGACCTCCTCATGAGCAGCCCACAGCCTCCCGTAACAAAATTGACATGACAATCCGTCTTTTAATCATGTCCCCCGTAAGATTTGCATTTTCTTCCCTCACAGACTGTTGTCAGATTTTTCCTAATATAAGTTAACTTTAAAATTCAAATATGGAAGTGATTCATTCTAAAAAAATTGAAACAATCATTTTCAACTCTTCTGATATTTCCCCCATACTTTTTGTAGAAACAATTTGCCAGATTGGACTTGGATATGTGAATAATTATGGTTCTCTCAAAAGCACATTTTTTAAAAATAAATTTACTCCACACAGAAAAATCATGCCCAGCCCTACCTGGAATTTTCTTGCCCACAATGCACACTATCCCTCTGGCTGTGACAAGCTTAATTAATATTCCTTTCTACCTCCATCCACTCCTCACCTCCCAAATGACCCCTGTCAAAACACATGCTGTAGGTGTAAAGAACATGGAACAGCCCCATAACACTGCATGGTGTGGGAGGGTATTCCTTTGGGACAGAATTTACTACGCTCCTTTTAAAGAGAAATGAGAAATAATTATTTCAAAGTCATTTAGAGTAACATTTGCTTCAAACGAACACACTTAATGGTGGCTTTCCTAGCTCGAGAACTGGCTTGAGGTACGTTTACAGAAATGCTGTAAACTCAGTGCAATGACACAGCTATGGAAGTACAGTTTGGAGGCAGATTAAGACTCATCTCATGTTTCTTAAACATATTGCCTTTTCCAAGCTACAAGGGAGGCTCTCTGATGGCAACACAAGTTCACCTTCTCAGTGGTACCCTTTGAATGCCCCTCCTTTTGGGGCATTTCCCTACCCCTCTGGTTTCTGAGGGTGCCACTGCAGGTGCTCCCCTCCCCAGAGAGTCTTCTCACTGTGGACTGAAAACTGGGCAACACAGCACACAAACGTGATGGAGGGAGAGCCAGAAGCAAGCCACGGTTTCACACAATATAGTCTGAATTGCTGAATCTCTGGAACAGCCTGAGGTAGCTAACACCAAAGTAGCTGCCATTGCGGGTATGAGAGAGGTAATGCGCAATTTACTGCATCACTAACAATGATTTTCTATCACTGACCTCTTTTAGGTTATCCAAAATGAGTTAAAATTGAGAAGGATCACGTGCATATGTTTGACTAACATACTTTAAGGCCATTATGCAGACACTGCTTGTATTTGAATATGTCCTCTCCCACAGTAAACATCTGTTTTCATAATAAGGCCAGGAAGAACAATTACATCATCCAGGCTGACTTCCTCTGTAACACAAGCCTTTTCCAGTCAGACATTCCTGTGATTAACTAAGATTGCATTGAATTAAAATACATCTAGGAATCTGTCCATTCTTGAAGACTTCAAGGCATACAGGATCTACCATCTCCCATGGTAGTTTGCTCTGATTTGTGCTAAAATATTGCTTGTCTTGCCTACACAGAAGAGTTTTGAAAAATGCCCGAGTTTGTTCACCTCAGGGGCTGCCAACAACCTTTCACATCTTGCCATAGCAAGAGAGGGAGAGCAGCACAATGAGCCAGAGTCCTCACATTGTTTACTGGCCAGAGCAGATCACTGCTATAAGATTTGCCTGACAGCGGATGGTGTTGCCCAAGTCATTCATCCCAGCAGTCATGCAGGGAGACCATCCCCAGCAGGATAGCAGGTGACAGGGAATCAGTCACCAGAGTTTCTAAACGCCTCTTCCTCACCCCCGTGGTTGTGCCACAACCTCTCCACATTTTGGTAAAGCTGGTACAGTGTTGTTCACTGGGGGGATCAGTTAGTATTTCTAAAGTGTGCCAAGAGGTATGGCTCTGAATGCATACTAAAAATGTCACTAAGCGGTCCATTCCACCCCCTGATCTTAGACCCAGCTAGTGAAGAAGGGAGGCTGTACCTGCAGGAAGTTCTCAGCATGGGAGAGCTTGCATCTAGTCTGCTGCCAAAGCTACCTGGAGCTGCCTGGCTACACAGCACACAGCACACAGCTAGAGAGATGAAACACAGCTGCTCCACTGTGGGTAAGTACACGGTCACACTGATCTCAGATGGCAAACAACATTTTGCCATTGAAGATCTAGCAATCTCTCCTTCCGTCACACCACATTAGTGATGAAACTTCAGCAAGGCCACTGAGGAGTATTTCTGAACATGAAAGATACTGTTTGCTGCAGAATGGTTGTGGGGGGAGAAAACAGTCACCACTACGGATCAAAGCCATGAAATAGGAAAGCAGGTGTGCATGGAGAGCACAGCTCCTTTAGCAATGTCTCTGTCACAGGGATGGAGAGCACTGAAATTCTGCAGCAGCCAGTCCCACCAACTAGGCTACCTGAGACTTGCACGATGAGCCACCACTGTCTACTTAAGACACAGGCTAAAGCAACATGCTTTTTCCTCTCCATTTGAGAATGCAGACATTGTCCTACTCCTCCCGCAAAGTCAATGCAAATACCAGGAAACTGGAAGGTGATCACCATCTTTATGATGGAACTGTTGGATCCCAGCAGGGCTGGTAGCTGAGGACCAGCCCAAACACTAACCTACATCTGCTGCTCCCACTGCCAGCACCATCACAAAACTTTCCTCCAGCATGCATATTTCTCAGCTCCAGTCACTCTTGCCAAAACACCCGTCTTCCGTGAGAGACCCCAGTGGTGTCTCTGGTGAATACATACTTGCACTCCTGGCTACAGCAGCAACAGAATTTGTGTCAGACTGAACTGCGTGATGGTCCCGAAGTGCCAGGTCAGCAGGTTCAACCACACCAAGAGATGGGTGTAAATGCTCCTGCAGATGGGCTGTGTCCTCTAAGTGCTCAGCAGGACCAGGGCAGTTCCAGACTGGGAGGAAGATGCTTTATTTCACACGCGTTCTAGAGTTTTGTCCCAAGAGGTACCAGACACCTAATGCAGGTGTACGGGCTTCGACTTTGTTCTCCCCACACCTGATGCTCAAATTTCTTTGTGCTCTCAGCTCATCTGAGAAGCTGCCACATGGAAAGCCTAAGATACTGAATGAATTTCAAAGGTAGTCAGTGCAGCTGCTCCAGGAGAGATTTGGTCCAATATGATTAGGATAAATACTTTCTGAATCTTTTCTTAACAGGTTAAAATACTACTGATGCAGCCTGAGAAGAGGCTGCAACAATAGGTAGGAGAATCCAGCGGCTGACACAGCTACTTTCAGTGTGCAAGCTGAACAAAACACAAAAGGGGAAGAAACTATCTAAATAATGAGGGAAAGTGCATTAGGTCAGTACAGCTCATTCTAGCTAAGTGTAATTAGCAGGACAAGGAAGAGAAAAACAGCTTACCAATATTCTTTCACAATGTCTTTCAAGTGTTCAGGGACATTTAATTTTGCAGAAAAGTTTCAACCAAAATAAACATGCCAAATATAATCTTCAGTGTCCTTACCTACTTGTACGAGCAACATGAGTCACATGCTGCTTGGGACTCTTATAAATCTATATTATAAACCCACTTAAATCTATGCATAGAAAGTAATATACATCATACCCAAGAAAATGGTTATTCTGGGCTACTTGGCAGTTCAGGGAGTGGCAGATTTTTAGCTTTAAAGATGTATCTTGCAGAAGTTATTTGATATACTCATCCTCCTAGCGATGCCTTAAATTATTCAAGGAGACTCAACTGCAATCAAATATTTTCAAATGATGCTCTCACTTAATGTTTTTTCATTTCACATGTAGAGGTTTTTTTAAACAAAGTAAAACTATTGCTATTTAAATTTTGAAATCATTATGAAAATCCGTCTTTTCATATTAGGTTCAGTAAATTACTCTTTGCTTTAGAGCTGGAAAAGTTTTTATGACAAATTATCTCATTTGCCAAAAAATGCAGCTGTAGAGAATTTGGGGGCAAAATTATTTGGAAATTCAGTTAGACCTTGCTAATTACTTTGACAAAAACCAGTAACACTTTGGAAATGCTGGAAGTCCTGATGAGGCAATTCCCAGAATAAAATGAAACTTTAAGTTACAGAACATTTTAGTTTAAAAATTTCAAAAAATTAATCAAAAGTGCTTCATTTGACCCTAAGCCAAAGTTGTTCCTTTTTGCAGCTTACTTTAGATTGCTCAGAAAATTTACTATTTTACTTTCTATGATCAACTTAGGATGACATTTTTAATTTTGTTGAATTTTCTGAGATAAACAGAAGTCGGTTACATACATAACCATTCAGAATTTTCTGAACAAAAAACCATAAAATTATGAGGCTGGACTGTATCCTGGCATTGCAGTAGGACAGTGTGCCTGAATATTCTGAAATACCAAAGACAGTAGGCTTCTCTAAGCATCTGTGTGTGTACATACCGGTGATGCTCTTCCTTCAGATACACTAAAAACAGATTCCTAAAGATCTGGCAAATCAAGGCATTTGATCCAATGAAAAAAGTGTCACCCCCCAAAAGTTTAGATCAGTGCTTCTCTCAGTGAACTGGGGAGTATTGAACTAATTGCAACTCTCAGAACACCCCTCATGAACACCCATTCATGTACAGAGTGGTTTCCATAAAGAGATTTCCAGCCAAGCCTGTGAAGAGAAACATCTGGTGCTGCTCCTAGTGAAAGTACTCACCAATAATTCCTTGGGAGATATCTTACTACTTTTTCTTTTTAGAAAAGACTAAACATAAAGCACAAGGCCACACAAAATTGACTTCTCCATGTCGATATAACAACCCTCCCCCCTCTATAATGCATGTGAGCCTGTTAATGGCAAGCAGCAACCATGCATAGCAGTGAAGAGATTTCATCCGGAGCATCAGAAAAGTACACAATCCTTCTAGTAGAGCCCAGGAGGTATGGCGTTAGTGACAGTGAATATCACGGATACCTCTTCCTCTATTTGAGTGTCTGTTCATTTTGATGTGGGTTGTGTCTTTGTGTTCTGGATGGGAATTGTGTGCTGGTATGGCAACACCAGGAGCAAAGTGTTTCTTTGACTGCTGGAGCTCCTCAGGCCTGGTAGCCAAAAGCTGATGCTCTCTCTCTGAGCAACTCCTGGCACAAGTGACAACTCCAGCTACCTGCAAATGAAGAAATCCTTCTTATAGGAATGACATCAAATACAGGCACTCAGAGTGTATGTCAAGATTGGCTTGAATAGGTTATCAGGTATTCCTAACACTGGAATTGCCTCTATTTTTTGTGAAGTGGTCTCTGCTGCCCTTGGTGTTGTGTCCATAGGCTTCCTACATAAGCTACAATGCTGCTGGGGTGTGCATTGCAACAAGGTGTTCACACTTTCAACACATCACTTCTCAGTAGAACAGAAAACTTTAGCTAATTATTTACTGCATTTCAAATTTTCCTCTCCTGACTTAGCTTCCTTTTTACCAAAGTTACAAACATTAGCTCCTGACTCCATGATTGATTTGTATTTATTTGTGTCTTGCCCTTCATGTAAACCACAGTCATGTCTCCTTCTCCAATTCTACTGCTCTCTGCAGATTTTAGCCAGAGGATCTATAATGGTAAGAGACTGATTCCTCTGCTCCACAGCCCAGTGACAAACTACAACCAAATATAATACAGACTGTAAAACTCTGACACTGCTGAGGCAGAAACAGATCATAGAGCAAGAAAAGTAATTCCTCTTAATCCACTCTCCTGACAACGGGCTCTCAGGTGCTCCAGAGAGGACCTCCCTGTCTTTCTCTCTGGGACTTTGACTTCTTAGGAAGTCCAAAGACATAATTCAGAGGAGCTCAATTCAGTTGGCTAACCTGAGGAGACCAAGGACACATGGGACATTCCAAGGTCCCCAAGACCCACAAAAGAGTCATGTCCTGGAAGAGGAGGTAGAGACCAGGCAAGATTGAATACGGTATCACAGATCACACTACCCTTCAGATCTATTAATTTTCTTTCTTTCCAGTGCTACCTGTCTCTACTTTGCTACTGCTTCCTTAACCCTTCATGGCCCAGATCGCCTGTCTGAAATTCTTCCCCACTCCACAAGGATTATTGTGATTTTCAAAGCAGACTTCCAACATATATTACCTTCTGGGGGCTCAAAGACTGGTGGATTCAAGCAATACATGTGATAGCCACGGTCACAGTCATCACAGAAGAGCAGCTGGTCCTGAGGCAGGTTTGTTGGAGAGACAGTAGGGAAACAGGGAGAGAAGGAGAGGAAGAAAGAGAAAATGATGTAAATTAGTCTCTTGCCAAGAGGAAAACATAAGTATGGTAACCAGCAGTGCTCAGCTAGGAATGCAGAGCTGCAACACAGAGACTAAGAGACTATTTGGAACGTAAAAGGCTACAAGCATCACATTTGTGCATTCATGATCAACCACCATATTTCTGAGAGGCTGCAGAAAGCCTTTCTCATCACAAAGGCAGTTGAGTTTCTAACTAGAAAAGCTCTGTGAGAAGTGGAGGACTTTCTTTCCAAGGTGGCCTTATGATGCAGGAGTAAAAGCTGTTAGGCTGGGAATATGCTGTCCTGAGAGAAGTGGACAGGCTTTGCTGGGCTCCAGTGTGACCATGTGCTGGATCTCATCCCTTCAGAGGAAACCTTTGTCTTAGACAGTTCTCCAAAACTCAGCTGAGTAAATTCTTTGTGAAACAGATGGAAATAACATGACCCCACCATGTGGTCTGCAGCTCTTTCATATAATTTGGGTGAAAAGAGCTGCTCTGGAGTATTCCGTGTTTCTTAAGGCAGAAGAGCTCCCTGGCTTCAGATTTCCTTATTTACTGCTAAAGCAAAACTAAAATCTCAGGCTTCAAAATTATTCTGCTATAAGGAATGTAGTGTTAGCTAATTACCTCCAAAGTTCTGCAGCCACTGTCAGTTCTCCAAGTCTTCCCCAGGCCACCAAGGACCCTTAGCATCAGATTTTAATTGAAAACCCCACAGAGAGATATTGCTCAGCTGCTCACCATTTGGAAATCACTGGAATAGCTGACTAGGTGAGGCCTAGCAATCCCAGTTCCAACGCTTTCGTGTTTACCAGGTCTTGTAAAAAAATCATGAGAAGAAAGTAAGGAAAATCAGGGAGAGGAGGAACATTCTTGGGTTATCACATATTCACATCTATCCTGACTACCATATTAAAAATACTACTCTCTCGCAGTGCCCTGCAACAGGAGTTTATGGCCCCCACTAATTTCTATCGGATAAGTAAACAAACTACAAGTATTGCCATCTTAAGTGGCCCTATGTGATACCTGTGGTAATTTCAGCAGAGACCAATGGCTGAATAGAGACACTTGGGAGAAGCCCATCTCCGCTCTTCCTTGAAGATGTACGGAAGTAGCAGTGACACAACCCACACCATTGCCACATGCTCCTCAAGGTGGGCATGGCAGCAGCTTGCAGTGACGCTTATTTGCATGAAAAGATAAATGAACTCACATCGTTTTCAGAGGTCCCACAAAGGCTGCAGGATTTGCACTCAATGCATTGCCACTGATAGGTTTTAACAGCCTCAGTCATGTTTGTGGTGAACTGCAGGCAGGTCGGGTGTCCTGAGGAAGATTGGAAACAACTGTCATTGTTAAGGCTTACTTATTGCTTGTTAATTAAGCGGTATTAAATTTGGGAACAAAACACACATGGACATGGACTGGTCACAACATGGGCTGCAACTAACAGATACCAAAGAGGAAAGCAGGCATTAACCCTTTCGCTGCCGGGCACAAGAGAAAATCAGAGTCATCTCCACCCATTCCCCACTGGCAAAGCATTTTTATTCAGAGCTCTTAAAAATGGTTTGACTTTGAGTTGCTTTTTGTGGGGATTTTTTCTTTTTTTTTTTTTTTTGAAAGAAAACAAGAGAAAGGATGAAATCAGAAACAAACCCAATTTCAGAGAGAGACCATCCGTCTTAATAGAAATTGGACTACAGTTTCAATTAGCGTTGTTTCGACCGGAACGAAGGACCTGGTGGAAATGAGGTTATTATCCATTTCACGGCTTCCCTTCCTGGTGTCCAAATGGGTGGAGCAATTCTGTAAACTTTGCTTAAATGGAAGCAGTAGCGTACAGAGAAGACGCAAGACAGGACGGAGGGATATAGCTTTTAATTTTTTTAAGAGCTCTGCCACTAAAGTTGGTTGGCACAGAAGAAACCAAATTGCACAGCTAACCTTCCAGGATCAAAACAAGAAACCAAAAGGAAAAAAAACCCAAGCCGACTCCCACAATGAACTAAATGAAAGGAATAAAGAAGGGAAAGCTAGCAGAACAGTCACATCTAATCGGGAAGGACAAATCGCCAGAGTTACAACCCCCACCCCTACATGCGTGTCAACTCCAGCTTTGCAAAACAGCAGTATCACAGTAGCAGGGTCAGCAATGGGCTTTCTGGAGGGGAAAATACAAACAAACAAACAAACCAAAGGTAGGATCAGTGTTCCTTCTGCAAAACAAAACAAGAAAAATACACCGCTGAAATAAAGTACTGTACTTCCAAACCACCCCTATCAGACTGAGAGATTGCCTAAATCACTTGCAATAAGCTACTGGTGGAAAACCACATATTTAGCATCCCTCTCTGACACACATAAGCATTAACACTGTGCATAGTCAGGCCAGGGACAGTCAACTGCTCATCTATAGAAAAACTAGAAATACAAGTACACACATCCAGCACTACTGCCTGCTGCTTCTAGAAACTGGCACATCGGGTGCATGGGGGTTTTTCACCTCCAGCCAATCTGCTGTTCTGAGACTACATCCAATGGGTAAGAAAAAGTCTTTTCCACTTCCACCAGCCTAAGCGTCTTTTTAAGAGTGGAGAAAGAAAGGCTGCTTCTCCAATAAGAAAGAAAGGCATATGGTAGATGTGGGCAGAGAGATGTGCCATCTTCATTACCAGACCTATCAGCAGTGTTTTGCTGTGTCATTACACCACACATCATCACCCTACAAGAGGTTTCTGTATTTTCTAGCTAGTGAAGCAAACAGTTACTGAGAATTGCCAGATGAGGCAATAATGCTGTACCAAATGTTTTAATGAGGATTTTTATTCATGGTTGTGTTACGAAAACTAAGCCTGTCCAGCAAAGAAGTGTGTATACGTAAGTTATTAAGGAAATTGAATAGAAAATAAAGGAGATATTTAAGGGGGTATGGATCAATGACATTGTTTGTATCACTCTTAAGCCTTTGAATAAAGAAATGCCTTGGCAATACTGATGAGCTCAGATGGGTTAAGAAGATCACTGGGTTTTGGAGCCCTTGAAATGTCAGCGCAAAACAAGTGCCAGATTTTACTGAGATTTACAGTGGACCAAGTCCAATCTAAAGTTCTGGGGACCTTGAAACTGCAACTGTGCAAAAGGAGATGTGACAAGATACCTTTTCTTCCTGAGAGGACCTCATACAATTTCTGATACTACCAAACTAGCAGGACTTGACATGACACTGAAATGTTCCTCTAGATCTGATTTACAGTAAATACAAACCTTATTTCAACACCAGTAAATAGAACAAATGGGCCACACTACACATCGGGGGGAATTCATCCCAGCACCAGAGAGTTGCTTCCAGAATAGTTATACAGTGCTGGAATATATCACAGAAAGCAACTTATACAGGGAAGTGAGTTAATCAGAGTTAAATAGCTTCGGTCACATTTGAAAAGAAACAGAAAGAATGGAATCAAACTTACAGATATAAATCACAGCTAAATGCATAAACATCTTCACATGCTCACTTGCCTGTGTACATACATTGCTCACTGCAGAGACTCCAGCTAAAGACTCTTCCTTTCTCACATGACATGAAGGTCACGTTCTGTTCACTACTTTATCTCTGTCCCTTTGCAGCCATTCCTGCTCTCTTCTAGCTATCAATCTTGACTGTCTTGTTACTCATTTGCCTCAAAAACACCTCTGCAGGTCTTCTGTGCTGCATCTTGTATCAGTGGGGCCTCTTCCTTGAAGTGATCCATCCTATTTTGCAAGAACTACACCTACCACAAGCCTAAAAGAAATGGTCTCTTGTGGCCTGAGGATGCCTTAGAAAATATTAATAGTAGAGCAAGGGCCACAGTGGTTTTGCTACTTTTAGTAGCAATGAAGAAATATTTTGTAAAACTATATCAATTTATTCACTTCATTAGGCTCTGTTTCCAAGTACTGTGACTACAAGAGTAATGTCTGCATAGCTGCAGATTGTTCTGTGTTAATCCAGAGCTTATGCCATGTGTAAGGCAAAAAGAATACCTTGTGGACATGTCTTTCTTCGACCTCTAAGTCAGCTTCTTTCACATTAAGCAACATCTCTTGTGGTACCATGACCCTAACCTAATGTCATTGGAAACACTACTTTTACTTATGCCAGCAGCATGATGAGGCACTGTAATATATGGCAAGCATGCCGGTAGATACATTAAAATTCTTTTTCCTTCCCTCCCTGCTTTCCTTCTTCACAATCTCTCTGTTTTTCTGCTATTTTCATTCAAAACCCAGTGTTTAACATCCTATGAAAAAATCCACACAGCCAAGACTTCCTGAGGCAATATTAGTGAACATCATCTCTGCTCCTTATCACAGAACTTCTTAGCATTCTCTCTGTGTCAGAATACCTGAACACAAAGCCCTGTAGCTGCAAGTGGCAAACTACAATAGGTAAACTTAAATTCCCCTTTTTATTTTTTAAGGCGTTTTGTTTTGTTTTAAAGGCTAGTTCAGCCCACAGACAATTTTCTTTTACACAAAGAGTAGTCTAAAATATGGTTCAAGTTACAGACACTATGGCAGGGCACAAGCCAGAGAGCTGAAAGTCTTCTTGCTTAATTTCATCACTTATGTGGTTAAGATGAAGAAACACTCTTACTTCACCTAAACTTGTAAACAGCATTTGCTATGGCAAAGGTGTGCAGCAAAGGATCTGCAGCTGGGACTCAGTTAATGATTCAGGTGGTGGCTCAGCCCTGGGAAACCCTGGATCACTCTCACAAGTCTGTATCAGCTCCACAGATCTAATAGGAGGAAGAAGTAACACATATTTATGGTGTCACCAAAGTCAATAGACAGACCTCTAAAACACACCCCGGGAGCAGTTCTGTTGAAGGAGAAGGCAATATGTTAACACTGACAGTTTCTAATCTACCATAACTATTCTCTACCTAAACTTTTGCTATGCTGCAATATATATAAACAACATAGACAATAAAACTTGCACTGAGGTTTCCAACAGCTCATCCCTTTGTCTTAAAACAATATTTTAAAGCGTAGATCAGGTTTGAAAGCTCCCTCATCTTTGTCAAAATTCTCCTCTGGAACTGAACTCTGCAACTGAGACCATATTTTATAGTGACATCCATGTTTCACATGCCACTGGTTTTCATTGTACACTATGCCCACCAGACATCTGGTCAGAGGACTGGGGAGGTGAGCACATTCAGAGACCAATTCTTCTCTCCTGCACCTGGTGCAATTGCAGGCTGATGGGAAAGATAATTTTAAAATAAATACTCTAAAAAAAACATCTAAAAATCTCTTCAGCTTACACTGGCTGTATAACACTGAAGACCAAAACTGACATTAAAGGGCAGGAGCAATCTGCTGCTCCCAGGCGCTCTGTGACCAGTGAAGGCCTTAGAATGGCTCATTAGTGCTTTTTCAATAATGGATTCTGCATTGCAAGATTAATTGCAGCCATGTGCTCTGTCACACCCGCCACAGACTATTTAAGTTAACAATCCAATCAATAACCTTTTTCAAACAAAGGCAGAGATTATCTTGAAGAAAAAAATAAGAGTATTTTTTTAAAACAAATGTGAAATTATTTATACAGAGTAAAAGGAATTTTCACTCAGTTTTCAGTTCCTTCCCATATCTTCATTGTGCAGTGGTGGGTTTTTTAATCAACAGCATGATGAAAATTCACAGGGCTCCTGGCTATATTGCATCAGAATTTATTCCATAAACTATTCAGGTCTTTAAACAACTATAAATACGTATTACAGATATAATGACTTAAGTCACAGGAATCCCATCCAAATAATGGAAGTTTTACATGCAAAGAAATGGCATAATTTCCTTCTGCTAAGATTGAATAAGGATTGCTGTGACCACTGCCACCATTAGACAGAATTATTACCGTTATCTGTAAAAAACAAGGGAAACCTGTGATTCTAATAAGTGGTATGATTTTATGGCTATGATATAAAGATCTAGCCCTCATTCTTCTGTCTAGGAAGGCATGCTTACAGACATGTAGTGTCAACAACAGATGGATTAGAAAAGGGCCTTAAAAAAATCAAACCACCCATGCGCACCAAAAGGCTTGGCTCTGCCAGAATCCCAGGTTCAAGGGACTGCAAAGCTCAGAAAGAGACTAGACGTTCCTAAGGGATGAGAGTGGAGAGTTCTTGGCATTTTTCTGGCCCTTCCCATCTCGCAATGTGAATGTGTTAAGGTGTAGAGACATATGCCTGTGTGCTAAAATTGAGGTACTCATGAACAGAAGCCTTCAAAAGTGTTTGTGGGGTGAGGATCCAAGGCACCACCTGCCACACTATCTCTGTGATATGGAGAAGAAGGAGTATTTCATTACAGAAAAATATAATGACATTTACTGGTGGCCAGGGCAGGGGTAGATGTCAGAGGCTGCAGCTGAAGAACTCGTCTCAACCCTTTCAGCACAGGGCTCTGCTGAATCCAGCTTCTTAAGAAAAACATACAAACAAACAAAAAAAGGAAGTCTCACTCACAGGCACCATTGGGTTTTATTACTATTAAACAGAAGAGGAGAAGAAATATTACCACTGTGAATTTCTGTGTCCTGATGGAAGTGGGAAAACCTGGTTTTTCCTATGTTTCTCCTAGTGTGTTCCAGCACTGCCAACTCTGCTAAAGAAGTGAGTCTGTAAGGACTCAGTGGCTTCAGTGAATAGTCTGGTTGGTCTGGTTTGGTCAGAGACCAAGTCTTCTCTATTCTAATATGCCACAATGTGCCAGTAATTGTGAAAGAATTAATGCCTTTAATAATTGATGGATCTCTCAAACCATTCAGCTGCAGAAGAGCTTATAGTTCCTATTATTTCATTTTCTGGCCCTATAGTTGTTCTGGCCAGCATGGACAGAGCTTAAACTGAGCCTGCAGAAAGGGAAGGGGCACTCTGCTGCATTAGCACCATAACTGGCAGCCAGCTGCACTCTGGAGGAGGTGGTTTGCTTCTCAGTACTGCCAGTTCCAGTGGAAGAAGTGACATAAATTACAAGCAATTGCTCGAATATTCAGCACTGGTAGAAGGAGCCCATTTTAATTGTTCACCCAAGGGACAAATAAAACCCCTCTGCAGAAGGTAGTGGTTCAATCCCAGTTGCAGTTTGGCAGGTGTAATTGGAGTCAATGGGAACTGAAAGCAGGACAAACCCCTATTTGAAAGCAATTAGCGCCAGAGATTTTGAGGAAGTTATAAAATGGTGGTGGTTATAAAATGGCAGGTGACACCTGCAGCTTGTTCTCCTGCACTGCCCTGCCGTTCCTTTAGCCATGCGAAACACCAAAGGGCATGGGGAGCAGAGGCAGTGAGCTCCTGCTGAAACACCCCTCAACTCCAAGCAGTCCCCCGAGAATGTCATTGCCTGAGGAAAGTGCACCCACCAGCTCAACTCACACACAGATTTGACTCTACCGTGCCACATAATTTGCTTTGAAACATTTTTAAGCACCAAGAGCATCAGCTAGGACAAGGAGCCCAGGTTAGAGAGGGTACATGAAGAGCAAAGCTTGGCTCAGGCTGCTCATGTGCATAAACAAAACGAAAGGTCTGTGCCTACACAACCCCACAGACAGGGAGATAAGCCAGGGACAAGGCAGTGGAACTCTCTCTGGCACGTGGCGGAAGGAGGAGCTGGGTGGGATTAAGGGGTGACCTCCAGAGCATGCAAAGAGGAAAGCCAGAAGTGACTTATTCTGGGCTTCCTAATGGTTTGTCAGTCAAATCACCCCACACACACCATCCCCTTGGTAGTAGATGCCACACACCTTACACAAAAACTTCTAGAGAAATGTTTTAAAACAATTCTACTGCAATAGAATTGTGTGTGCCTCTCCCTGTGTAACTCCCCCCCGCCCCATCTCATCATGCACAATCCAGCCATACACATCTTAGCAGGGAGAAATGAAGAAACAGAAGTTACAGCTTTTAAAAGCCGCTAAAAACTACTGACAATTAACTTTGGTGCAGACCAATCACCACAGGGAGAAGACCCTGTTCTGGGCTGCTGCAGCCAGGCCCTCTGCTCTGTGCTCAGGTTTGCCACGGGGAGGACGAGCCCTGCCAGGGTGTCTGCTGCTGTGTTGGCCCTCCGTCCAGGCTGAAATGTGCACCTCTATTTCATAGTTCCCGGGGGTTCGGGCTGGGGCAGATCTGGGGCACAGTGCTGTTCCTCTGTCTTCCTCTCTGAGGCCAGGCAGCAGGGATGGGGGCACACCCGACACACGCTGCTCAGTTCGCTGCAAAGATGCTGTGATAACACGGAGGTAAGGTGGCAAGCCGAGTCCAGTGCATTTGCAAAAGAGGGGATCAGAAACAGCCCCCAGCTGTAAAGCCAAAGGAGGTGCCACATGCCGCGATGTCTCATCTCAAAACCAGCCAGCGCTCAGCTCCCTCTTCTTCCGGACCGGCCCCCATTAACCACCGTTGGCCGCTAGACAAAATGGCTGTTTCTTGCCTAAGAAAAATAATGTCGAAGCACTCAAATAACCTTGCACTGAAGCATCAGCTTGTTAATGCACTGGTAAGCCATGCCAGCGCTGTACAATTCCTGGGGGTGAATTAGGTCAGAGTGACCTCCAGAGAAGCCACCAGTGCTGCATTATGGGTAACGATCCGCTAATTGCCAGGAGGCACTCGGGCTGCTTACCAACACCAACAGGAAGGAAACCTGCCTGCAGGCACCGCGCGGGCTCCATATGCCAGGGACGCAGCTCCTAATAACGAGAATAAGCCCATTTATAGAAGGTGAACCCGCCGTGAGGACAGGCCACGCATGCTAATGGTGCCCGGGCCGTGCAGCTCGCGGGGGGCACGCACCCAGAGAGCCCGGAGGGGCACGGAGGGACAGGCCGTGTCTCTGGACCACAGGGAACCAGGGCTGAGAGCGTGGGCATGAAAACGCGGGAGCGGGAGGAAGACGAAGACGGCTTATCCAGACAAGATGAATCACCACAGCCTGGAAAGCCAACATCCCCTTTGCCCCGGGGGCATTTTTGCTACCCTTCAACAAACTGCAGTGGAAAAAAACCTCCGGCACCGCTCCGACCTCGTCGCTATGCACTGCAGGCTCCCCAGCCAGGCCAGCTCACACACCACAGAGCTTTCAATCAACTGGCAGGCTCACTAAACCCTTTCAAAATGAGCAACCAAGCAAAAATACTTGGCCATAAACACTAAAAATAGGAATGGAGGATTGGGTTTTGTTTTGCTTTTTAACTTGGTGAAGCCAGCTCTTCCTAGTGCATTAAATCCACCTCCCTGGCAGCCCATTTAGAACATCTCCTCCCCCCCTGGGAGAGCCAAAATCCCCAGCTATAATGAGCAGAGTGGGGCAGTATTTAAACTGCTAGGGAAATGGCAGCCTGAACAGCCTCCCAAGAGCCTGTTGCCTTTGTTAACCCCCCCATAAAACAAGATACCGGCTCTGCCCCTCCTCCCCTGCCTTTAACACGAACAGGGACTCTGCTATCTGCTTGAACACACACCTGCTGTCCAAATACCTGGTCCTTCCCCAGTGCTGCTGGTGTTAACCTGCCCTGTTAACACAGCCAGACAGATAGCGGAGTGCCTGCGGGGACCCCCAGCACTGCCCAGCGCTGCCCGCGGTATCAGAGGAGCATTCCAGTGTTTTCACACTGACCCGACAAAGTGTGTCTAAAGCTGGGCCAGTGGCAGCAGTGGATGGGAGATGTCATTTCCCCAGAGCACTCCAGCAGGGGCTTCTCAGCTGGGATTATGAGGGAGAGCATGATACAGGCAAAGTGTCATGACATGGACACTTCTTCATTTAAAACATGCCACGTTCACCCAGTCAGTTCAGGGAGCATTAAGACAACCCCAGTGCACCACTGTGGTCCTCCTCAAGCATCGAGGACTGTGTGGGAAGAACTTCAGAGGCCATTTCACCCATGAGCCATTAAACAGCCATCCCATAAAACCCACTGTCAGTTGGAAACAGTGTAGGCTGGGTTTATACTGATGAGAGGAGTGAGAGGAAACAAAAGGGATAAAGGAGAGAATATTACTAATCTCTGAACTAACTTTCTTTCTAGAAAGATTAAGGAATTACTCTAGAGCAATTCCCTGCCAGCACAGATTTGAATTTAAAATCAAATGGCAAACTCCAGAGAAATTATTTTAATATCATCATTTTAATATTAAAGAAACTTAACTACGCAGAAGACACCATGCCGTTGCATAGACATTGACCTCATTGCTGTTGCATGAGGTAATGTATCATCTAGGTAAAAAAATTCAGCACATGATGGGTAAATGATTGATAATTGATGTGAACATGCTGAAAATGCAAGCGGCCTGACTTTCTCACACAGGCATAATTTACACTGTTGCTAATGTAACTGTATTTTCAGACATAAGTAGAACTGCCTCACTCAACAGAAACAAAACCAATTTGGAGCAAGTTACTTCAGTCCCTTTTTGAGTTAAAGAAATCCTTTCAGCTGCCAAACAGGCAGTGATCCCCATGCACACTCTCCACTGTTTGTAATGCAGTGCCAGAAGCTGGGAAAATCCCATCGACTACTGATTTTATTCCTGTTTGGCTGGGAATTTTTAAGTGCCAATAGAGATTTCATCAATAAGGCAGCCAGGCTGCACTTCTTTATCAAAGTCCAGGCAACATCAATGTCTAGAGAGAAGTAAGAGCTATAACTGCATACTGCAAAGCATCAGTATGAGTGTGGTAGGAGGGAGTGAAATGTCTTTGTTTACTCTCTAAAAAATGCAATTTCAGGGTGACCTAAACATCTGAGTGAAGGAGTGAATTTGAAAAGTAGTTTCAGTTAAAAGCAAGTGGGAGGGGAGGAAGGGTTAAGAGATGGCAGAGGAAAAAAACCTGATTTTTCAGGAAAGGTGAGACATTTTGTGCCAGTGTCTCACAAACAAAAATTGGACTTTCATTTTGGATCAGTACCTTGCTTCAAAAGTGAACTTGATGGAATGGCTTTTAAGAAAGAGAAAAAAATAGCCACAAATGAAATGTTTCATTCAGGCCTGTGTACACTTGGCAGTGGAAAAGGGGATTTTCATTGAGAAAAAGAGAATGTGTTTCATTTTGAAGGAGGAGAAGAATATCACCATGGTCCTTTTCAGTTCAGTTATTTCATCGTCCTTTTTGAGTAAATGTTCAATAAAATGCTGCCAGAGATCAAAACAGTAGGATTTTTTAATTTGTTTTTCAGTGGGAAATCACCAGATTAAAATCTGTGATCTCTTTCCTCAGAGCTCATCAGACATTCCACCCTAGATTAGTCAAAGTGCAGTCCATTCCTTAACCTGTAAGTGAGTAATGCTGTTCTAACCTACACAACCAGTGCTTCATGGCAACTAAATGATGCATCAGATTAAACCAGAAATTAGCCAGTTCCACGATAGCCGATTCTAATGGGGACTAGTTCTTCTTCACACAATGCCAGACCCATAACCATGTAAACAGTCACAGGGGAACATAAAGGGGGTGTGGATGTCCTCAGGAAATTCATCTCAACTTTTTTCTTTCAGGTCACTATGTACTTGTAAAATCTCACCTTTAATGGAAGTGAGGAAGGGGTCTTGGAGAGCTAGTTAATGAACAGACTGACCTGACCTTGCAGGGGAAATAAAGCTCTCTAACCCAGGGAAGGTCCTCTTCTCCAGATGAAGGAATACATGACTCTGGACTATCTGGATGTTCGAAGAGTACAACAGCAATCTAAATTCAACCTACAGAGAGTTTGTGGACAGTTAAGAACTCTCTTAAGCCTCCAGGCTGATCGACACATTCAGAGACACAGTCAGCACAGAAAGACCTGAGAAGAGCTGGGACCTGTTCTTTAAGAAGCTGAAGTCCAGATATCCCAGCGATGGGTAAGACTTCTGAGCCAGAATCCACTGCAGAATGCACTGCACTCTAAAACAAGTTGTTGAGCCTGGGGGATGGGCTGGGAAGACTTTAGTATTGTTCTACATATTTAAGCTACTCCTAGCAGAGCACTAATGTGAAGCAACTATGATTTGTACCAACAGGAAAATTAATTTCTCAAAGATAGACTGAAAACAATTCTATGTAAATTCCACTGCACAAAGTGCTACACAAACTTGAAAGCTGTGTCACACTGGCCAACACTAAAATAAAAGTACCCCTTTAGTGACAGCACATCTTTCCCACCCAATGACTTCCTCTCATCTTGAGAGCTGGCCTCAATACTGATTACTGAAATCATCATATGAAGAAGTTAATGGCTGTTGGCTAGTGACAGAAATGCAAATTATCAAGCTAAACCTTCAGCAATGCTTGACTAAAGTATCTCCAGCATTATTTAAAATCTCTATTCTGTTTCAAAAAATGAGGCTGTATTGGAAAGACTGGACATGTTCATTCA
This sequence comes from Sclerurus mexicanus, assembly GCA_013396755.1. Lineage (NCBI taxonomy): Eukaryota > Metazoa > Chordata > Aves > Passeriformes > Furnariidae > Sclerurus > Sclerurus mexicanus. The sequence continues at coordinate 465,443 of VWZF01007071.1, read as the reverse complement.
CTTCCTGCAGTCCACAATGAAGTCACCAACACCAGGACACTTAGCAGCAAAGACTGAAGAAACTTAAGGAGAAGGGGCTTCAGTCCAAGTGAAAAACTACTCTTAACACCTGTACAAGCCTAGATATAATCTAGACATAAACTCTCAGATATAAACTGAGAATTGATTATGGAAGATGAATAGCACTGAGAAATGAAACCTCACTCCAAAAAAACCCCAAACCACTCAGCATTAAGATATTGCCTCTCTTAGGCAGGCAGCAGGAGTGCAGAGGGCTTCAGCCCACAGCCCAGCTTCAATGTTCAAAGTGTATTCCACAGCAGTGCCATTGTTGGTTTGTAGATTATTCAGAGTTACCACAGCTGTCTTAGGCAACATTAAACAAAACTGCTTCTAATTATGGGTGGCAGTATTAGCCACAACACTATGCTCCAGAAATCTCTGCTTTTTTTAAGGTAAATGCCATCCTTCTCCCACCACGATCCACCCACCATGGAATCATGAAGAATTACAAGCTGCAAAGACAAAACATACTGAAATAACAGATAAGACACTATAAGTTTCTAACACACACCACAGGAGCATTTGTTGAAACAGCAGAAAATGCAGTCAGGCCTTAAAAAATATACTGGTGAAATGAAGATGCCACAGATGGATGGCTCTCATCTTACATCATTAAAATCAAAGATAGGACTTAACTGTGGCAAATGTCCAGTTTTAGTGCACTAAATAAAATACAGTCTTTATACAATAATTTCCAAAGGATAGTGGAGATCTTAAAAACAGCAAGCCACAATTTGGACAAACCCAGACAAAGCTAAGGGGAGTAGTCATTGCTTATGTGCTCTGCTATGCATGCTTTATGTGGTTGAGGTCTTACCCATTCATCTTCAACACCAGGGATGGGAAGGGGTACAGAGAAGTCTATGTCATTGCTAATGAGCATTAAAAGCTTGGTTTTAGAGAGAAAGTGTTATGGGATTTTTTATCATCAGTAGACTGATGGATCTAAATACAATCAGGGTTCACAGATCCAGGATGCAAATTTTTCCCTGAGTGCAGGCAAAAGTTTGAATAAATCTTAAACCAGTGCAATATTCTAGTTCAGGTTAAAGCCAATTAGCTGATGCCGCTTTTATCCCACCCAGAGAACTCAGGATTCCAGCGCTCAGCTTTGCCAGCCTTCAACTCGATCTCAGCCCGGGGAAACCTGGTTGGGGAGGCACCCATTAACTGCTGCAATGCTGGCAGACATTTTTATTCCCACCTGCTGCCATGTCCCACTCTTACTGGCGAGAAACATTCTCCAAATAGGAAAACAGGATTTACTTATGCTAGCATAAATCTGCCCAGGGGCTTAGGGAATAGTGGTATTTTTTTCTGTACAGATAATTTCTGCAAAATTAAGATTTCCTTTAGAACATGTCTATTTCCAGGCCTGTGGCTTAAAAAAAGAAAAGGACAAAAATGTTCAAAGTAATATGACATGCAGAGATGTTCTCTGGAGTCTGACAGCCTGTAACAATAGCTCTGCTGTGATAGGAAGGATCATATTCATCTAAACAAGGTGTTGAGAGACATCCATAAAGGCCAATTTCAACATACACTTTCACTCCTGGTTACCTTAGCAGAAATGGCTCACTCTGCTCTCTGCATCCATCACACTGGGGACAATGAAAATGACAGCTGAATTAGAAAGGGAGATGATCTACTGAACAAGAAAAGTGCACAGATACCACAAGGACCCTTCCTTCCTTCCTTCCTTCCTTCCCTCCTTCCCTCCTTCCCTCAGTCTTTCTTTCTCTTTCTTTTTCTTTCTTTCTTTCTTTCTTTCTTTCTTTCTTTCTTTCTTTCTTTCTTTCTTTCTTTCTTTCTTTCTTTCTTCTAGTTTCTCATCATTCAGCTTTGCCTTCAGTACAACCTGTCCTCTCTCTATAGGTCTCTCTGTCCTCTGTAGCACAACAGAAAGCTTAAGAGGAGCTAGAAAAATACCTACAGCAGTAGCAATGCCAGGAGCCATCACATATTCTCCCTCCCTTTCTCTGCTTTCAGGTAGGAAAATTACTTGCCCCCATGAAATCCATATGGAAAAGTAGTTCTGTAGGACTGCAACTCAGATTGTTGTAAGAATATCTCTGGTCAAATCACAGAAAGGAGACTGGAACTTGCTAGGAGGGGCTTTAAAATCATCAATCCTATGAGTCAATGTGCACACTAAGGAGACTATCATAGCTACCTTCTCAGCATGGCTCAGAAATATGGATAGCACCCTACCCCATCTTTTCAGCTACCTCTGGTCCCCAGTGCCCAGCCACAGAACAGTTGAGGACAATCCAGTAAGGAGTCCATGAGCTGTTCTGTCAGATCCCAAACAGGTTCCCAAGAGCCACAGTGACTGAGGACAGCAAAGGTAGCTGAAAATACCTTTTTGTTTCCTCCTTCCTCCAGTCAAAAAAGAAAGCAAAATTTGGTATGAATCCTTTTATATTACTTTCTTGACAAAAGAGTCTGCCTATGTCAGGAGGGAGAAAAAATTTCTTCCAATTCTAGTCTGCACCTTGAGAAAAGTTAATTCCTACCGTATGCATGGTGCCTCTCTCCAATCAAGTAAACATTCATACATGTAGACTGAGTATAAATGCTACCTGGTGAAACAAAGGATTGCATATATTCATGCTTTGACATTATTAAATTGTAGAAAGTATTAGAATGGGGATTCAAATCAGTTACTACAGGTTGCATATAATCAAATAATACAAAGTACACCTGTGGATTGGCCAAAGGCCTTCCACAAGTAAAAATAAGGTCTGAAGGCAAGCAGTGAAGTTTTCAAGTCATATTCACCTGAAAAAAAAGAGTGAAGAAACAAAACACTAATGGAATTTGAAATTACACATGTGAAAAATAAAACTTGATAGGGAAAAGCTATAAAAGACGACCAAGAATAGTTAATTCTCTGCTGCAAAGACACACACTCTGTCACACACAGATGCTAAAAATCAGGCAGATAGGAACCTATCTGTACAACAGAGCTTCATAAAAAATTACAGCAAAGCATATTAGGGAAGAGGTCATACAGAGTTTCCTAAAAAGATGGCATCTAATCTGAAACAGTATGCCCTCTTTCCACTCTATACAACCATACCATTAATCTAATACATGCAAAGGGAAAGGGAAGATTCATGCCAGCACTGTGAAATGCAGCAAAGGGAACCACAGTTTCCAGTTACTCCAGTGACTGGATTAGAAACAGCATAGGTAGGGGCATGACTCCTTAAGCAATGTCACTAACATCTATACAAACAGCTGTCATATAATTTAGACTCCACCTTCAAATCAAAATTTACTTAATGCAACTCTATTATTCTCATGAAGAAGGCTTTTAAAATACAGAGACCTTTAGGAAGATCCTCTATCATCACCAAATGATAGAAAACACTCTTCAAATGAGTCCTACACAAAAGCGCTTTTTGATTTCCTGCATACCTTCACTAAAGCAAGCAACAGGCCCAGTCTGTGCACTCCAATGAATGGAGAAAAGACTAAAATGAAGATAACTCTTGGTTAATGTAATGGTTCATTAAGAAATTTTAAAAAATCCAGGGGCAAAAGTAATAATTTACAAAATGGAAAAGGGAAACAAAATCAATAGAGGAGGAAGTTTTATTTTAAGCTTCAAAGAGAGTATTATAAACAACCGAGAACTTAGAAAAGTATATGTACAAGTATGTTACTCAACAATGTCTTTTTAAAAGAAGATTATTCGTACTAAAAAAGACCTTCTGGAATTGGTTCGATAAAGTAGTATTTACAGAGGAATATACAGTAGGGACGTTGGAAGCAGAACTTTTATTTGGAAGGAATATTACACAAACTGAACAGAGACCCTACAGTTTTCAAATCTTCATTACAGTTGTGCGTCTTATATTTTGATTAAATGCTGTTATTTTATTTTTTTTTTTATTCTCTAGAGGCAGTTCACCACTGCAAGTTTAGAAACCAACAACATGAACGAAACCAACCCATCCTGCTAAAGAGCCCAGTGGGGACACAAATTTTGTTATTTAATTTAGTTGGAGCAGAACTCAGGTCTACTGGACATCTTGTATGATTATTTTTGGCCCTATGTGTTAATCTGGGAAGAAATTGGAGAAGGGGAAGGGAGAAGAGTACAAAATCTGCTGCTACTGACACATGGCAACTTCTCACTGAGGTGAGTCTGAGTTCTGAGTGTGCAAGAAACATGATGCAGGATCAAGCTTTCTGTCAGCTTCACCTAGCCAGGATGAATTTTTGTACACATAGCTTTTTTCACTCTGAAAGCCAATGTAAGCCACATTAAAAAAACTAATTTTTTTCTGACTATACCCTGGGGGTCTATACCAAAATGGTTTGCCCTCAGTTTGCTTCTTATCTGTAACATGGGCATCAGACATCTGGCACCCCACTTACAGAGGAGAAGCTGATCTCAGAGCCAAGGCCAATACTCTTCTCCTAGGACACAAGGCTATCCTGCGTCCCTATTAGACTGCATCACACATGATACTGACAGTGCTCTGTGAGCAGATTTGACAGCCAACAAAACCCTTCAGTGCTTGTGCGAAGTAGAACACCTTTTTTACCACAGAGAAAATGCCTAACAATTCAGAATTTGGGATGTGAGCATCCCTCACCGCTGCCTCACAGCACAATTTAAGATTGCAACAGTGGGAACTCACATTCTGCTGCTGAGTAACCCCTGTTGCTTACTGCTGACATATGGGTACACCTGTATGCTTTTCAAAGTCCACTACCACTTAAGGAAGGGCTAAAATACACACGTTTTCTACACATGGCATTATCCTTGACAGAAAGATCCGTGCCAAGAGCACTTAACATTTAGATACTTCCTTTATGACCAACTCACAATGAGATGTGGGATTACCAAAGCAAAAAGTAATACTAAAATGAACAGAGCTGTTCTCATTTTTTAAACCCCTCTTTCAGCAGAAGTATTTCTCAGAGTTGCTCAAGAGCAAACCTCTTTCACCATGCAGAAGAGACACATCAATCCTATTGGGAGAAGACAGTCCTTTGAAATGGACACAAATACTGGTAACAAAAAAATTCAGCCACTGAGTCTGGTCTTTGCTACTTCAATAGTTTTTGTTCAGATTTGTGCCTAACACAGTACAGCAAATTAAGTTTTAAGCATCTAACAGGATAATATTATTAAGGAGAAAGTAAACCAGAACAATCTTCACTTACCACATCCAATTTTCAAAAAACAAAGATACCCAGCACATGTATGAATGGCTTCTTTAAAGTAAGAGAGAGAGCAGAGTTGACCTTTATTTTCATTTAAAAAAAGTTTTTTCCTTAAAGTAAATATTCAGTCTTTATTTTACAGTAAGTGCTTTTTAAAATTTCATGTCTTCACAAAAATTGCATTTAAAATTTGAAGTAAAATGTATTGCAAACAAAAATACTGTGCAACTCCAGCACTTCTTTTCTTTTTTAAATATCGAAATAAATAAAATAGTTGTCTTTTTCAGTTTGTTTGTTTTTCAGTCAGTTCTACTGTAGATCAATTCCAGTTTGACCTGGGTTTATACACACACTTAAAAGAAAGTGAAATCAAAACTTCAAAAAACTTCTTTGTATTGCACCAGCTTAGGGCATCCCCAGAACTTTTCTCAACAGTTGATAGCCAACTTCCCACAGTCCAGGCTCCTGTGCCGAATGGAACATGGGTACAGAAGAGTCAGGGTAAGGGAAGAAGTATCAAAGCATCCTGGCTTCTCTTGGTCTTCTTCTGAAATGTCTTGCTTGAAGGATGCTGGAGTCCATGAGGGCAGGGCTTACTGCAGAGGGAAAGGCAATACAAAGTGAAACTAAACAAACTCAAAAGGACAACAAAAGCAAGTTTCAGAGTAAAAACAGAAGCAGCACCAAATTTCCAACACTGCTTGCTTTCTAGTTCTTTGAAAGTGTAGCTCAACAGACTCAGTTTCAACTGATCGTGGAAGCCGTAAATTAATACAAAACAAACAAATAGGATATGAAAGAGCATATCCAAGAGAAAGGCACTGAACGCAGTCAATCTTTCTTATTGTGAACAACATTAAATGACCTTCGTCAGTCCGCTTGGATAGCTGCCTCTTCACTAGAGGCTAAGACCTTTGCTTATGAAGTCCTGCTCTGATTACCTTGCTATATTACAAATTATTTGTACAGAGTGAGAAGCATATGCAGCGTGGCACAAAAGACATTTTCAGGAGTCTGAATGATACCCATGGGGTGGCAGCAATGTGATAACTCCTAGAAAGAATGAAAGATTGCATTTTGCATTGCATTTATTCCATGAATTGATGAAGTTACATGCTGCTAAATTCTTGAATAGGATTAGATAGCAAATAAAATAATCTCTTTATTTCCACAAAATGCAAGTGTCTCCCCCGATGTCTTCATCTCTCACATCAGTTCTGGGCTATACAAAGGTCCGAAATCTTAGGAGCTGCCAGTGACCAGAAGAATAAGTCAAAGATATGAACTGGCAGCATCCATTTAACAGGGCTATCAAACTTGAAATCCCAACATCTGGGGTTTTTTTCTAAATGTTATCACAACTTGTCTTCTCCGAAATTAGTGACTTAGCATTCGGGGAAATACAGACAAGGACATGAAAATAGTTCCGACCCAATTTCAGTATTCTACGGTATTTATATAAGTTGGGGTTTTTTTCAACACTGGTGGATATCTGGCAAGGAGAACAAAGATTGGTAGGGTTTATTGTAATGGCTCAGTCAGCAAAAATTCAGTCTGGCTGCATTCCTGCACTGTGAGGGTTTGTCAAAACAACCCCATGCCAGCATGAACACATGGATGTGCCTCATACTTTACATATAGCTGCAAATTTCATATAAATAAGAAAAAAAAAAGGGAGAATATGAAATGGGTGTTTATTGGAAACATCTACATATGTTGCAGCACAAAAGACACTGGGCAGATTTTGGAGTTTTTGTAATAAGATCATTCCCAGTGGGGTCAATTCAATGTTTGCTTGAGGAATTGTTTCAGTAAAACTGCTTGCCATGGGGAAGAGGAAAATTGCATGAGCAGCCCGTCTTTGAAAGCTCCATAGTTTTATGATATTTGAACTATAATTTTAGGGCTCACCTCAAAATATCATTGTAAGAATTAACCAAAAAAAAGGCAAAATGAGCCAGAGAGAATGACACAGTCCAGATTCAGTGACTATTTTTTGTGTGCAGTTCTCATTTGCTCCATGCATCAGTAGGCAGCAAACTGAGTTTCTGTCTTCAATCAGGAGCCTAAGCTGAGGTCTGTAAAATGGTAAACTGGAACTCAAAATGAGTAACTAATGTAAAATCTCAAAGGCAAAACAATGTGGGGAAGGGATTCCAATAACATTCTGCTGAAACAAATGGCCGTCTCAGAACTTGTCTACACCATACTAGCAGGGGTATTAACAGGGAGGTTTCATTCAGTAAAAGCAATAGCGAAGAAAGCCCAGTGGTAATCCTTCTGAAGTCAATGGCAAAGTTCTCTCTGGCCCTTGTTTCAGAAGCCTAGGCTCATCATTTGTGACTCTACCACATGCATACGATGTTATTCCAAGCACCATTACATATTCAAGAAATAAATATCCACCCCACAAAACTGTGGGGTGCCTGAGCAAAGGGAGGAGAGGTAAAGTGAAGCAAATCAGATTTCAGTTTCATTCCTGTTCCACCACATGTCTCATGTTCTCCTTTTACTTTTTAGCTTCAATGCCAGAATCCTGTATTTTCTTAAAATTCTCTCGATATATATTATCATGCTTAAAATTTTATACTGTTTTTGTGTAAGACCTGAGGTCTGTCACTGCCAAAATTTCAACTAATTAAATGCTACAAAAGGGAATAGGCTAAGGATCAGTGCACACTCTATGTAGCCTTTCTTCTCCCTTATCAACTGCTCAAGCAGCATGTCACTTCCTTTTTTCTCCTGCTCCCGTCTGTGAATCAGAGTTAGCAGAGGACAACTCAGAAAACTATCTCTGTTTTCTAAGATCCTTTAGTATGGCTCAGTGGAAAGGTGACTGAGGAGATGGCTTATACACGGAAAAGTCTGAATTTAGGGCCTGAAACGAAACATTCCTTTATTCACAGTTGACATTGAGGCTATCTTATTTTGTTACATGGTTTGTGTGGGAGCACGTGTTTCAAGACAATCTTTAAACAGTTTTGTGCTAACCTTCCTGTAATAAGAAGGACATCTTTGGAGAACTGGAATAACCAGGTTTGTGATTAGTTGAAGGGCTGCAACTTTGAAGATTTTTATGAAGAAAGCTGGTCGCACTGAACTGCTGAAATCACTGGGGAATACAGAGAATCACACTCCTTTCTGATTTCAAAGGTAACTATTTTTTAGGTACAATCCAGAATTCACATTGAAAACTCTTTTTATGTCTTCCTAGTTTTGTTTGGGACCTATGTGTCCTTTAAGCTACAATTGACATTGTGCAGTTCCCTAATTATTGATCTGGCTATGCTAATATCAGGGTACTCTTTTTTTTTTCTGTTTTGTTTTTTTTAATTGCATTTATGATACCTCCTCCTATATATTTTCTGCCTCATTAACATTGTCATCTTCCCCTTGTCCTTCTGAAAGGGTCTTACGTAGCAGCCCCTTTGCTTTGTTTTCATTTTCAGCATAGGAGCTACCAACCTTCTTTCCCTGTTTCCAGCCTTCACTCCAGCACTACATGTCCTGAGAATATTTCAATTCCATATCAACAGTCCAGTCAACATTCACTGTTAACACTACTTTACAACCTAGTTTAAACAAGTACTCCTTTAGCTTCCCACTCTACGTCAACGATCAATGCCTTCCTATGGTCAGTACCACACTGCTCAGCCTGCTGGACTAAACTCATATCAGTTATCTCAGTCTAAGAAGACATCTTGAGGAATCCAAGAACTACTTTCTCTCCATAACAATGAATTAATTTTACCTTCCTTCCTCTCTCAGGACTATATTGAACCAGTGACCACCCATATCCACGTTAATGACATAAATAACAGTGATGGATATTTTTCTCTGCTATCTTTAATAAATGTCAGCTGGGAATTTTTATGCACTCTGTGAGATGTTGTGGCTTCTTTCTGAGGGTACTGTGCTACTTGGTTGTCACAGAGATGGGTGGTTTGGTTGCAAAAGGACTAAGACTGTATGCATTGTTATAGTAACTGCATTTGTGAAAATAAATCAAGACTCAATGAATTATGGGCATGTGATTATTGTTTGTATTCCAAAAGAGCCCAGAATGTGTTAGGCATAGTTCACAATGGTAAGGACTTCATTTGGAAAATATTCTATTTAGGATATGCCTGTTCTGCGGTTGATGCAGTGATTGAAGTTCTTCAGAAAGATGTACCTGGGTAGGTTTCAGCTACCTAGTTCAGGTGCTGTGAGGACTATAATCAGCACATCAGTGCAGAGCTCAGCATGGGCTGCCCCAGTGTGCAAGAAGGTGGGTAAATATAGGGCTTAGTCAATGCTGAGCTGTGGAGGGCCATCTCTGCACCACAGGCCAGGTTCAACTGGGTGGTTCCAGGTGTGTCAGGCTTACACCCCTCAGGCAGTGAAAGACAGACAAGTGAAAACTGAGTTCTTTTGAAGTCAAGATAATAATTCAAGTCTTCATTACTTCTGTACGCTTTTTCTTGTCAAAGTTTACTCTGATTGTATTTTGAGGAACACTGGGTAAAATTTAAACTTTTTTTGACCTTCTAATTTGTGTGACATGACTGCTACATGGATAGAAGAAGTAGATGCAAGATGGATGCATGAAATCATTTCGTTTGTTTCCTGTGGATTTAGAACATTCCTAGGTACTTGCTCCTTTTCTACTTTCCCTGCTGTTCATACGGGCACGTCAAAGAGTAGCAAGCAAAACAAAACAAGAAAAGTAAAGGGAGAGAATAGGATACTAATGCCACAAATGTAAGTGCAGGGATTGAAGGGCAGGAGTAGCAGAAGAAACAAATTTGAACTTCAGTTTTTAAAATCTGTAACATTTCAGGTTTGTCGGTTGAAAATCCAGGGCACAGAGATTTCACAACTGAGTGAAAGACATTTCAGTTCGGACATACCTTTCAAATCCTGCTGCATGTTTCCTCCTTTCTGAGAAAGTCGCTGGGAAGGGAGTCACTCTCTTCTCCATTGCCCTTGGAACTTTAATTAGTATTGCTTTGGTTTTTTTTCAAAAGAAGCTATTAAAAAGCAAACAAAGTGTCTCACGAGACACTACAGAGAGAAAAAACAGGGCAACACAGGAAAAAAATGCTGTGAATTGAAATTTAAAAATGGAAAGAAAAGTATAGGTGAGGTATTTTTCCATATCCTTTCTTCCGTGATTCTGCTCCATCTTTTTTGTCTGTGACGTCTATGACTTGCCATTCATATTCCATCCCTATGCTTGGAAATTGCTGTCCATGAAGTGAAAGGTGAAGGAAAAGAAAAAAAAGTAGAACGGCGTGAGAAGACATGAAGGGGTGCAGGAAGGAAGAGATCTATTGACTATAGAGGTGTCCAAAGGAGATGGAAATGTGTTCCCCAAGGCCATGGTCTTCAATGGTGCTGCTGTATTTTCAGGCTGTTAGCATAGCAGGTGTACAAGAAGAGCCAAACTCCACATGCTACAGTAAGTGCAAAATCCCGAAATGCAGGAGCCATCACATCAAGGGTTTCCTTGCCCCCTGACAGAGTCCACCCACAGTGGTTCTCTAGAAACAGTTCTATTATCAAGTAGACATCCATTGCTTTTTTTGTTTGTTTTTTTTCTATTTTTATTTAAAAAGTAGTTTTCTAATAATATATAGAATATATAAATAATAATAATAATTAAAAAAACCTATTTGGGTTTGCATTCTGTTATCCAACCCATCTGCATTTTTTGTGGTTTGCCGATATATATATTAAAAGACAAGAAAATCAACTCTGCTCACTATTAAAAAAAATATTAAATCCACTTTTTACGTTTCCAAAGAGAAAGAAGGAGGGGAGGTGGGATAAAACCAAATTAAAATTAAAAAAAAAAAACAAAACAAAACAAAACGCCCAGGAAAATCAAAACCATCTGTCTCTTCAAAGTAGTTGTTCAAGAGCTTTAAAAGCTTGTGCTTTCAGTGTACACCCCACAGGAAAAACAAAAATAACGACCAAAAAAAAAAAAACCCCAACAAAATCAAGGACCTAAAATTAAAAAAAAAGAAAAAGGTAATAATAATCTTAGTAGTAAAAAGAACATCAAATCGCTCAGAGTTTCTGGGTCTTTTTAGTTATTTTAGCAGCCGCCCTTTTTGTCTGCAGAGGGAGAGCTGCCACCACAGCCACCTCCTCGGCTCGAGAGAGGCTCTTCTGCATCGTCCTCGTCAAAGCCATGAAAGGTCGAGGTGTCGCTTTCTGACGTGGAACCGAACAAGTCCTCCGTAGTGCGTGCTGGCGCTGCTTCGTCCCTCCTGCCTTCTCTTCCCAAATGAGCTGACATGTATGATGAATATATCAGCACATGGGTTAAGCAACAGGCATCATCATTATAATTTTTTAATCATCATTTAATTATCATTTAAAAAGTCAGACTATTGAGCCCTTAGGTGTGTGCTTGTGTGTGCCCGCACACCTCAACAACATAGCATAGGGAGAACTGCAGTAAGAGAAATAACAAAGGATCAGTTTCTCTTTCAAAGAAAAAAAATCTACAAACAGCACAGGTGCCCATAGCTGCAGCAGCGAAAGGGTTAATCATGTTTTCCTCTCTTCAAAGGACATTAAAGAATTTCCTCATGATTACTTAGATAATTTTTTAAATATTTTTAGACCATAAAAGTAATTAGACACTGTTAGCTCTAAGCACAACTTCAGACTGGCATCAACTGTCACAAATTTACTGCTGTGTAAATGTAAGCCACTAGATACCTCATCAGTCTCAGGACTATTTTTCATCCCCATGCTTCACCTGATCCTAAAGAACCTCTTCTGTAGACATAATGAAATACATTTTGAAGACTATGTGAAAGTAACTTAAACCAATACTTTTATACAAATTTTATGGCATGTCCTTCAAAAATAAAAAACCCTAAAATTAATATATACAGTTCAACAACCAAAACAACTGAGATGATGAGTGACCCGTCTTGGGGAACACTGAAAAGTTCAAATATGTGTGAGTCAATCCAACTTTCAATATGGAACAGGAAATTCTTCACAGGACATCAATAACGGCAACAGCAACAACAAGAAGACTCTTAAAGAAGTCAAATACTGAAATCTGCAAAACTGAGATTTATTTTCTCTCTCAATCAAACTTGTTATGTGATTAATAGTACAGCCTTCAAATTCCCTCTTCAAGAAAGAGTGCCACAGCAAAACTGAAGTGTGAGATTTTAAGGAACAGCTATTTTGTTATTCAGAAACAGTATCACTAAGAACCAACATTTTCATCAATGCTCCAGCTACAGGAATGAGCCGTGTAACAAGTACACCGCATTGCTTGAGACACAAAGAATTAAATCCTGTTCACAAAAACCCCAAAATTGATATAGCAAAATAATTGGCAGATGAACCACCTTGTAGATATGTGATTTTACTGACTTTGTGAACAGAAGAAACAATATAATTTCCATGGCCTCTCTTTCAGTATAATGAAAATTTTCTGCATTATCAAGAAAGAGAGATGGCAGCCACCAAAAAGGTTTCATTGTTTTAGTTTAGAGATTAGTGTGTGGTTGTACCTTAATCAGTTGCATCACACATCAGTCACAGCATTGCAGAGCCCTATCAATGACCCGAGAGGGTCAGAATTTGTACAAGGATAGCATTTAATGGAACTGATTTTGCACAATTTAGGTTACATGCTGATCTACTTGTTCTATCACACTAAGGAATCAAGGCAATTAATGTATTTGTGTTACATTCTGATATAATCACCATAGCAATGTTTAAATAGCAATAAAATATGGATCCATCTCACTGTGCCATATCAGTACAATGCTGAAATAAGTTATATTGAAATATAACAATCAAGGGGAAGGGCAATGATTTTCCAAGATGGCACCACAGACCCCATGAACTTCCCTTTTCTGTTATTAAGAAGCAATCATGTACACACTAAAAGGTCCATGTCCCTGACTGCACAGCATTTGTAAGGATGCCCCTGGAAAAAACCAAAGGGGCTGCCACTGATCCTCTGATGACCAGTCAGTGTCATTTCAGAATATCCTCAGAGGTCACAACAACTGCAGAAGGCAATTTGTCAGTGAGAGTCTAGTCCTTCTCCCACTGAATGCGGTAATAGGCTTTCTATGAATTTCAACAGGAGCATAAAAAGGCCATTTCCTTAGCATGAGAACATTCCACATCACATTTCAGCCACCAAGTAACAGACATCTTTCAGTGACTACGGTACAGAAGAGCAGCAGCCATACTGAATTTCCAGGCCTCTTTGATTCTCAGATTTCCATATGATTGTCTTATCACCACTAGTATTACCACTGTACAAAAATACCACAACTGGAAACTTGGACCAAAGCTGGAATACGCAGTTGTTAAAAGTCTCCCCTTCCCTCTATCATTGCCACCACCTCCTACATGAGCTATAAATAACGGTTCAGCTGGTATCAAATTTCCAAAAAAAGAGAAAGGAAAAGAAAAAGAAAAAAGAAAAAAAAAGAAAAAAAAAACAACCAAAAAAACAAAGAAAGGAAGGAAGAAAACAACAGCCCAGAAATAAGGCAACTCAGAATGGGAAAGACACAATTGCCTACATTAAAAAGGAGAAGGGAAGAAAAGGGAGAAATAAAAACCTCTTTAAACAAAACTAATGATAGTCATCTTGTAAGAGGATAATTCTTGACAGCTACCCCCACCCCTACCCTGTAATTTCCTCCCTCTTTCTTTTTTGGATGAAGAAATGCATGAAATGTGTAATCAATGGAAATGCTTGTCATGCAACTTTCATAAATCTTGTAAGTAATTCATAGTTGTAATTGTGGCATTTGAAGACAGAAACCATTCTTTAGCATTGTCATAGGATTTTCTCCTTCCATGTGAAGAACAACTAATACATGTACCAATGTTCCCAAAAGCCAATAAATACATTTAAACTTTTTTAATTTCATAAGACACATTAACTTAAACACGTGAATCCAGCAATAGGTTTTATGACAGAAAATTTCCCAGTCATTCTTTCTCACAAACACAGAGGTAAGATTTCATCTTCTATCCCTTGCCAAATGTGCTGCCTTTCTTCAAAATCTTCAGAAGGTGCAAAAAACAAATCAAACAAATGCCTTTGTACAAGAAAGATACAAGAAGAAGTCACCTACCAGAGCGCCCACAGTCTGAGCATGATACAAGTTCCTCAGGTCGGCCACTTTTTTTGTTCATATTGGAGCCTCCAAGGCAGAAGTCACAGTAGTTATTGGGAATGATGACCCCGTCTGGTCCTTTCTGGGCTGCAGTCGGGTTAGAAATCAGATTTACTCAAAGAGAATTCATTTGAACATTTCCCCCTTCTACTTGATACGATGTTAGCTCAGTGAGTTTGCAGGCCACTGTCTTCCCAAAACGTTAATCAGAACAAAAGGTGAACTGTATAAACCACCTCAATTTTAAGTACACCCAGTGTTGTATCTCTTCTTGCCTGAAATGCCCTTCACCATTTCCTTTGTAATCCCAGCCAGGCTGCTCCCTCACAAGGACATGCTTCCAGATACGTCTTTACAGTTCCGGGACCTTGTAACATGTAGAGGCATTGAGACAACCCCTAATGCAGAATCAGACCTATGCTGTCAGTAAGCCAAGCCTGGTTTTTCAGGCAGCAGTCATCGCTGTAAACCCACAAAACACCAATTCAGAAAGGATAAATACAGTTTCCAAAACTCAAAAAACAACAGCAGGGAGATGGGGGGATAGGTACCCTTATTGGTTTTATTTCAAGTAGCTTTTTAGAGGACTACATCTCTAAGTGGCAGGGTGTCCTTAGTCAAAAAGTTGGTTGAAATACCAATGAATATTCACAGGCAAAGCTATTTGTGGGTGTTTCACCCAATGCTTAAGCCACCTGCAGCGGTCATGTCCCCTGGGACTAGCAGGGGGGGCAGCAGGTCCAGCACCACCCCAGCACCCAGCACAGGTGGAGAGTCAGCCTGGGGCAGATGTCCCAGCCAGCAGAGTTAAAAATTCTCAGCCAAGAAAAAAAGGAGGGAGATTATAGTCTTATTTTCCAGCCAGGAGTAGTTGGAAAGGAGCAAACACACACTGGTCTTAAGTAAAGGAGGAGGCAAATCCCCTAGGAAGGAGAAAAGGGCAGAGGTCTTCTGCATTCCTCTTAGTTGAGCAGAACAGCAGTGTGCTTTTTTTCTTGCTCACAATTGCCATTTTTCTCCTCTCCAAAGAGGGAAATCTTGTTCCTGTACACTCTGACTAGGATCTGGGGAAGCAACAAGGGAGTGGAGGGAATGGTCTTTGTTTCTTCTCTTTGGACTTAAAAAATCCTAGAATACCTAGCCTAAGCCTACCCCATGAAGACATCTACAAACTAGAAAATGAAGAACTTTAAACTGTATCATCTAAATTTAATTATCTTTTTAATGCATATTTTGCAACTTGCAGATTTTTAACAGATGTTTTGACAGCTTTTATTAATGGTCTTTTTGTCCACATTCAAATTTCCCCCAAAGAACAATGACATTCTAAAGGGCTTCTGGTAACTGTCCAAGACATACACTTAAAATTAAAATTTCCTCCAAGTTCAATCTGTTTTTCTGGTTTGAGTGCATCTAGTTATTCATTTACTTCCAGCTGTTGATTAGCTGAACTTTTTGGAGTTTGGTAACTGAAAGATTCCAGGAAAGGTGAAATTAGAAAGAAAATTAAACCAGATAAGGTTGCAAATACATCAGTATCTTCCTGCAGGGTCACCGAGTCTCTGACAGTATTTACAAAACAATGGATTATGCTCTGAAATGGTCCTGGTTAACATGTCCCCAGCTCTCTCAAAACCAGAGAGAAGCTCCCAGTGTTAGATTAGCATTTCACCTTTTTTGCAGAGAGGCATTTAATATATGCATGCAAGATAAGCAAAAAAAGAACGGGAACCAGGTGGAAGCCCAGTGCACCAGCTCATTTTAAGAGCTGTAACAAAATGATCATAAAGTTGCTGCTTGTACATATTCTGTGTATAAAAAGCAGATCTCCCTAGCATTTATTTTTCCCACTGCAGCCCCATTTTGAAAAAGTTAAGTAATTACCTTCTTACACTATTCTGCATCTACAGACAAGCTATGTGCAATGCAAACTCAGCAAGCTCAGCATTCAATGACTTTTTTTGGTTGGTGTCCCTTGTTACATTACTTCACCTTTCATCCAAGTGTCTTAAAGCGCCTTACAGATACTAAGATCCTCTTTTGCCATTAACTAAAGTGTTCTGGACCCTAATTAAGTCTTGTGGTGATTGGAGGTAGAGTAGTGAACTGGCTTACTCACAAACACACAACAATTCTGTGGTGAGGACACAAATGAAAACAAGCATTCATCACTCCAGCCAGCAGCCTAAGGAGAGGGCTCTAACTTCTACCACTACTTCTAATGGTATAATTGACTTAACACCCTGCATATATTGACTTTTTTTTTTATCTGGATTATGACCATAAGATCCACTGAGTGTCAAACTGGAAATGGGAAAGGGGGACTTTATGAAAATACATACGTTCATCAGTTCCTCTGTGGAGAGTGGGAGAGGTGGAGGCTCTTTGCTATTTGCTGACTGTAGTGAAGCTGAAGGGATTCTCCTAGACTATTGGCATGGGAATAAGCATGGGTTTTGATTCCTTTCCTTTCCTTTCCTTTCCTTTCCTTTCCTTTCCTTTCCTTTCCTTGCCTTGCCTTGCCTTGCCTTGCCTTGCCTTGCCTTGCCTTGCCTTGCCTTGCCTTGCCTTGCCTTGCCTTGCTCACTTATTGCTCATAATTTATAAATATGGACCTGGCCTACACAGATAGAGTGTGATAGAGATACCAGGCCTGGAAAGTCATACACAGATGTTCATGAAGTTACATCAATGATATCTTAAATTATGTATCTCTGGAGCAACGTAAACCAGGCAATGTTATTCTCTTCAATGTTGTTTTTTGGGTTTTTTTTTTGTTCTAACAGGTGTAAAAACTAAAATCAAACTTGATGTAAGCTTATTTTCTTGATCACTGCCATACAGTGAAGTAAGCCACAGGCTAAATCACAGAAGGTTTGAGAATAAAGAGATTTTCAGATGATAGTAAGCAGAGTTCTTACTTTCAAAAGACTTTTTTTGTGTATGTCCTAGGACTTTCTAGTTCTATTTTACTGTTGTTCACAGATGATGAAGGAAACAAAGCAAAGATGGCGAGATTTAACATGCAAGAATCATGAAAAGGGTATGACGCACAAAAATCCCAAACCTAATCCCACCCCTTAATCAATAAAATTACTTAAAAAAACAACTACGGGAATGAATTCACAAGTGAAAGCAATTAAATTCCTAGGGACTAATGTTGCTGTTTTTCATCTGAGATGTAATAATTATCTATGTATCCACTTTTTGCACAAGTTAATTACCAAGTAGAAGGTGCTATCTTAAGCCAAATAGCTCAGCTAACAAGTAACTCACTAGCAGTGAGCTGCATCATTTGGATCAGATGACTGCCACCAGGGAAAGTTCTGCCAGATTCAGAACCTTAAAGCAAAGGCTTGAGAACCAACTATGGTCTTGCCCTAATTTACTCAAAACTCCTCTGATTTCCTTTTACATGGCAAACTGCAACAACAGATCAAAAGCTGTGAAGAGCTTTGAGTAGTACTGCCTGAGCTAGGGCATGCTCATAGGGTGGATTTAAATCAGCACCCCTTGCCATTTCAAGTCAGTGCCACTTTAGAGTTTCATCAAAGGCCCTGTCTTCATCTACATCTTCCCCAAAATAAATAGAGTATACAATTACTTTTACAATACTTTAAAACTTTTTAAAATGGATTAAGGAGAGACATGGAAAGATTTGCACAGGTCAAATAATAGTTTCTCTAAACCTGAAGGCGATTCATGTGCAACCAGGATGCAGACTGAAAGCAAAGTCAATATTTCCAAATAAATTTGGTATTCACTTATTCTGAAATGTTTTTTTTTTCTTAGTCTAATCAAGGTAATTTCAAACTATAACGAGCTGAGTAAAATAAAGAACTATTTAAAATATTAAAATTCACAGGAGTCTTTTTGCAAAGTAAGTTCTGTAAATTAAATAAATTCTGTACTATATCATGCAATAACTTTTTTCTGCAGACAAAACCTGAAAAATGAAACAAATCAACTGAGCTGGAATATACAAAATAACTTCTGTGCCTTCTTGATTTTGAAGGCAGGGGCTCTACAGAGAGTTCTACCTTTCCTTCATCCCTCCCAAATAATCAAAAAACCTGTAAGTTATCTTCCTCATGGTTTCAGTTTGATAATAAAAGGAAGCTGCTTATAACGAAATAGCATCAAGAAATCAGGATTTTTCTTGTCTACATCATCTGCTGAAGCCACATGACTCGATAAGAACCTCAGTTTTCTAGGTCTCATGGCTGCAGAGAGTATTTTGTATGGATGGCAAGTTCAGAAGAAACAGGTTTTGTCCCTGTTTTTTAATTAGAAAATTCAGAATACAGATATTTTAAACCATTTTTCTTCAAAATCTGACACTTAAATACATACAGACAAAACCCCAAATAAACAGAACCTTATAGTTTTCCAATTTTCTGATTTCTAAGTGAAATTGTTTCGATGGTTTGGATCATAATCTTTAAAAACTTGGGGGATAGAACCAGTGCTTAAAAGAAAACCTGTTTTCTCTGTTCCTTGGTACCGAATCACAATCACATCTATTTCTTCAGCCTGTAGGTAATAGAAAATAATGCTTAACCACAATTTAAGTGTGCACCTTGGTTTGGCAGCATTTTACCCCTGTTTTTTGTCATACCCACATTACTCAGAAGGCAGTGGAGAATGTGTGGAGTACATGCCTTGCTGTTGGGGTGGGAGGCTGTGCATCATCTATTCAAATGATCACAGCGAATTGGCTACAGCCAGACATGTATGCACTTCCAAAGGGATTTTTCCTAGCACATTTTGTCCAGCTCTTACCTGTTTCTTCTGGGTTTGATCCAAAACCAATAAAGCCCACTGGACGTTTTTGATTCAGTTCAAAAGGCTTCGAACCAGGCCATTTACTCTGTTTGCAACAAGGGCCTCCAGAGCACAACAGAGACTGAATCAGGTCAACGCACCTCACGATGGAGGAAAAAGGGGTGGGTTTGCTTTCTTGGAGTTTGTTTGGGTTTTTGTTTTTTTGCGAGAGTACGATGTGCTAATTCCGTCGAAAAATGTCTTTAAGGAGAAGGGAAAAGAAAAGCAGCGCTCGGGCTGCGGCTTTCCCTGATGGAAGAGGAGGACGATGGCTGGCTGGGCACGCAGCCCCTCTGTCCCTGTCGTGGCCGGGGTGCAGTGAGCAGTGGTGGGGGATAGACCCTGCCCTGGAAGGAACACTGAAAGAAGAACATATCTATGACGGATGGTGTGGTGAGGAGCAGACCGGGAACAGCTGAAGTGCGCTCCAGGCTCTTCCCCTCTCACACAGCCGTCTCTGCGGGCTCCTTGCCGCTGGGTTCAGTGCGTGGGTTTTTCAGTGCAGTTTTCCAGGAAAAAGTGTAAGTCAAAATGAATGAGAGGAAATGGCCAGTCACTCTGGGCATGTTTACTCTGTCCCCAACACCAAGATAAGCATGTTGGCTGACCCTAAACTGGGAAGTGTTTGGGCGCTTGATACAGGACCCTGCAGCAGGCTGCAGTGGCACATCTGTGGCTGTGATGCTGTTTTCAGCTGAACAAACTCTGAACTTGGGTGTAACACTGGGAACTGGCTGCTGTCCTGTTCCCAGAGTCCTGCTAACCAGCCTGCACCGCCCGACGGGCCTCCGCTCGCTCTGGCTCCCCACGCTGCACTCCCCCGCACAGCACGGGCATTGCCCTTCGCTGGCAGCCAGGGAAGCAGGATATGCTACTGAGAGGTGCTGCAAACCGCCCACCCGGAGTATTGCCAGTTCTCCCTAGTAACTGGATTTTATCTCCTTTTTTGAGTTAGCTGGTAGTGTGGAGATAGAAGAAGCTGTTGCCTTTTTTGCACGGTTTTTAGCAACTCTGACAGGTTTGCCTTTTCTACAGCCCCCCTGCTCACAGAGAAGCACAGTCAAGGAGCACTACAAAAGTGCTGGGAGAAGGAGGTACATCTGTAAGAGTCATGAGAAGCCTCTGAATGTGGGGAAAGGAAGATCCCTTGATCATGTGTTTTACAGGAATCGATGTGGCCCTGAAGTTGAACAGGTAACGAAAGAGCTGGGAGGTGAGCTATGTAGCTGGAAGGTACAGCTAGGAAAATACAGCATCAACTGATCTGACTCAGTACATTTGGGGAGTCAGTATTCCTCTACCATACGGCAGCACTTTGTAGAAATGTCTGTGCACTGATCTTATAGGGTCTTCTGCAGTAACACATAAAGCAGGAGCCCAAACCCCACTGCTCACAGTAAATCATGGTAACTGTCTAGTGCCTCATGATGATAAACACTAGGAGATACAGAATAGGAAGACACACAAAAGAGTTTGACATGTTAACATACAGATTTCCTGACTTTGAGGGGTACCTCTCCTGAGACGTAGCCTCTGGCCACTGAAACACATCATTCCCATCAGCTAAAGGAATATATCCCTCCTCAAGGAGGGATTATAATGCCCAATATAGAGCCCTGTCAGGCAGCATCCCTCAGTATTCAAGTGAGAATGACCAGTGTCATGAATTGGGTCCCTGCAACGTCTCATAGGCTTTGGATCTGGAAATTACTCACTGGAGGAGTGTGAGAAGGCAGAGAGCACCTATTCCATTCAAATTCAAAGTTTCTACTTTGTTCAAATTCAACATGGAGGAGGGAAAAAGGGCAGAAAAAGCAAGGAGATAGTAGAAAAAGGAAAAAAAACCCAATAAATACATAAATGTTACCCTTTTGTCTCAAGAGCTGACATGCCGTTGAAGCAACACATGGTTTTCAAAAACTAATTAGTCAAACTGAAAATATTTCCCATAAACTACTGAGAAGCTCTCGATATTTCTTTTCAATGACAGTTATGCATCAACAGCAACATTTAGGCAGTATATAAAAGAAACACCAAGCTAACAAAAAAAACCCACCCCAAGACTCCAAACAAAACAACCAAAAGTCCCCTATGGGTCCCTGTATATAGGAGACAAATTTGGGATTTTTCACTATTCCATAATGCTAAACAACTGATCTGTTTTTTAACTCAGCATCCGAAAACACTTGCACAAAATTCTGAGTAATATACTGCTGCCAACAGGGTTTGAGGGAAATCTTTACACAGTTCCAAACTCCCCAATCACTAATGTTTCTTTCAGTATTCTGAGTCTTTTTCCTTATGAAAGCAAGCTCTGAAAAGAGAAAAAATTCAAACAGATTAAATTAATAAGTCAAGGTAATGTACATATTTTCACTGAAAAGCACCTGCTGCAGGGTATCGTGTTGCAAGGTGGGCATTGATGCATCCTTGCATGCAGAAGTAGCTCCCACCATGGCTCCAGCAAGGATCAGCACTGAGGCAAGGAAAAAGTAGGCCTGATGTAGCTTTTCAAATTGATGCTGCTTGTGGAGAGGAACAAACAGCTCATCTCCAACTGAGGGGCTGACTCTCGTCATTTATTCATGGCCAGCCCCCTGCCTGGATGGAAATAAAAATGTTTCAAAGATGACTGTGTGGGGGAGCTGGAGGACAGCTTGGAGGCACACTGAGGTTAGCACATTAATTTTTTATCTCTGGAGACTGTGTATCCAATTATGCTTAGAGTACACAAACAACTTTGGCTGGTCTCTCCAGTAGAGATTTATCCACATAATAAAATCTGTGATGGAACTGGGTACAACAGACTGATGCCACAAAATAACATACACAGGTGGTTTTGCAGGTCAGGTGCTCAAGCTAGCAGAAGGGCAGGAGGGCACAGGACTGCATTCTCATTAACTGTGTGTACTGCAGGATGGACCAAATGGCACTCAGCAGCAAGGCCAGCGACAGTCCGCACAATGTACTTTATTTAGGACTGTCATTAGCCAAAGTGCTTGTGGGCATAAGATCCTGTTCAGTTGCTGTTTACTGCACAGCCGCCTGCAGCCAACATGTCACACAGCAAACGCAACTGAAAACTCTTCTTTAAAGGAGAGGAAGTTTTTCTCCATGTAGACACACTATCCTATTCTTCCAGGAATTAAGGAAAAGCATTTATACTAGTACACTCATTCACAGACACATTTCAATAGATAGAAGTTTAATGCAATTCCTGTATCAGAAGTGTCTCAAAATTTGTGAGCACCAGCTGCCCCCAGAGCTGGCCTGTACCCATGGAGTGAGATGGAATAAAACAGCAGGTGTTTTGTGGCAGGCTTGGATGCACCCTGGGCTCACAAATCTCATGCTCTCGGTGCCAACATGTAGAGGAAAAGCCAGCAGAGAAAAAGTCTGAGAATTGTATGGGATCATTTATTTTTAGCAGTGGAGTTGAGAAAAGGGGAAGTTAACTTTTTTAAGAGCTTTCTATAATTTCCTTTTTACAGTTCCATACTCAGGTAAAAAAAAACAGAGAGTAGGTCAGAAGTAAGTGCGTGTGTAGGCAGAGGCACGACTAGACACCGAGGAAGGGCTATTTATCTGCGTCAAAGGGCTAGATAAAGCATACAAACAAAGCAACTAAAGCTCAAACAAAGCACACGGTAAGGTGTTTTAGGAAAGACAAAGGCCAGAGAAAACTATTGAACTATCTTCCGTGTTGCAATGGGTAATCTATAAGTGAGGAAGAAGGGCAGAAAGAGAGAAAGATGTAAAGAAATGTAAATAAACAAACCTTCTCCAACAGTCAAGGACAGTGAGAAGTGCCAAGGAGGCAAGACTTGGGACTTGGGCCCATCTCAGTTCTTTGATGCACACCTGTTCAGTGGTTCTCAGTTTCAGGTAGGTTCCTCCTATCTACATCTCTTTTCCAATTTCTAGATGATTTTCTGACCTACTCAAATTGGTCTCTGCATGAGAAGATAAATGGGACCAAGTGTGCAGAAAGACAAGAGGCTTTCAGCTCTTGAGCTGAAACCATCCAGGGCATCAATAGCTGAATCCTGCAGAAGCTCTGCTTCTTCCTGCATCGCCAGGGCTGCTGTTACCATAGGTTCTGCAAGGAGCAGAAGCTGCAGAGGAATCCCTGGTACAAAGGAAGGAAGTTCATGCTGCAGCCACCGGCCTGAACTTTACTGACCCGGTGCTCACCTCCTATGGCACGGCGAATTCCAAATGGCTGGTTTGAATTAGCCTTGCCTTTTCTAAATCAGGCTGCTCATATCTCTGACACACTGCTAAGTAAACAACCAGAACATACTCTATATCATATCTCTGGTTCTCCTGTTCAATGGTTGTGGGTAGCTGTTTGGATTAACATCCCTATACCTTCCCTCCCTCTCAGCCCCCCCTCAACCCCCAAGCCCATGCAGAGAGGACTCTTGAAGCATGAGACCTACAATGCTACAGACCTGTCAAATCTAATTCATAACACATGCTTAGCAGTTCTTAGGGGAGAGGAAGGATCTGATGCCCTGGCTCCCCACCATCCCCCTGTATGAAGGAACCATTTAATGACTGAACATTAGGAATGTGAACAATTAGCATTCACATGAAAGAGACATAGCAGCATAAATTAAATATTGCCAAGTGAAAGAGCAAAGATGCAAGATCTGAGCTTAAGGCTGTAAACAAACAGGTAAAAATGAACAAACAGCCACTGAGACAACTAAAGCATTTGGGAGTGTTACCTTCTAGCATCTGAGACTTTCCCCAGGGCTGATTTCCACGTTTGCTTGGCTGTTACCCATACCTCTCTGGCTCCCAGCTGGTTGTTAAGCAGACTCTTTTCACTCAGGAATCTGGGCTTCAGAGTGGTTTACCCCAGTGGTTCTAAACTTCTTCCTGTTTGTGGATCTGTGCATCAGCAGCTTCCCTCTGCCACATGCACCACACAGGAACTCTGGGGGAGCACAGACCCAAGCAGCTCCCACCCTACCCTTTCCCTCAGTGTAGGCAAAGCTTTTTATCATGGGCCAAAGCCAGTTGCTCCTAACCTTACCACAGCTTTTCTAGGTCTTCCTGCTAATTTCTATCATTTCCTAAGCACCAGAGATACAAGGGCCAAGACTGTCCTTGGCACCTATGACACGCTGGGGGGCAGGGAACATTACCCTTCTGTGTTTGGGCATCCATGCAAGGCCATTATCAATATTAATTCAATACAGATTTGCAATATGCCTCTCAGGTATGCAATTATTACTGACTACTGCAGGCACAGGAAGAAACAAACAAACAAACAAACAAAAGACCCCAGAGCTGATGTAAATGCTAAGTAAACAAAAGCTACTGGCTGAACACTGACATTCCCCAGCCTGCCCAAGCAGTCACTCTGAGTGTGTTGACAGCTCGAGTTTATCAACAGCTGGAGGAGTCAAAATTACTTTTGCTGTGAATCTACAAAACATATGAATAACTAGAAGGTAGAGCATAAAAGTGACAGAAATATAGGGATTGCCAAATGGGTTCATACTAAACAGTCCTTCAAGCTCAGACAGTGGCTAGTAGCAGATGCTTTGGAGGAAGGAAACCCCCTCCCACAACTCCCAGGGGACAATTATCAATTATCCTGCTTAGAACGAAAATGTTTTCCTACTTCCATATTTCTCGCAGTTCTTCTTAATGTATTAGAAAGTGTTTCCCTGCATATTTTTTCCTATAAGCATTTTATTGCTTTATTACTTTGAACTAAAATGACACAGATCACATGCTTTTGAAAGTGAACAAAGCTCTCTACACAAATCCCAAGGTGACAGCAAACATCACATAGTATTGCACACTGGAAAATTAAGAAACAGGGGATTAGAGACTCACAAAAATCAGCAATAGAACACAGCCTCCTTGACTTCCTGTGCTGTGCCTGAGATGCACAGTAAGGACAGTCAAATAGGGTGATGGACCTTATGCTCACACTGAGCATATGTGATTCATCATATATACATTCGGACCACTAAGATTTCTTTCAGCCTTGTACCAGTGTGGGGAATTGAGGCACATAACTCTTCTCTCCTCTCATGTTCCAGCTCTCCTCCTTGCAGATCAATACTGATGTGGTTTCATAGATTTTCCCAAACTGTAACTAAGAAGCAGCTTTTGGTAAAGTTGAGAGTAAGCTGTTTGGAGAGCACATGAAGGAATAAGGGGGAAAGGTGCTGTTAATTTCAGGCCTAAAATCTGAGTCTCTTATTCAAAGGTGAAACAAAGGCAGCCCCCTCAAACTACTGGATGTGTATTTCCTTGACAACCCTGCTAAGAGCCACTGGGAGGCTGCTTGATGATGGGCAGGTTGGGCATCTCTTCTTTCCCCCCCTTCTCCTTGCCACTTCCTTCCTCCAGGAGCAGTAATGGGAAAGTGACTTGCTGCAGAGATAATGCTGGTTTTGAAATGAATTTCTGACTAGCTGAGCCAGCACCCATGTGAGCTGTGGCTGATTAGCTCCAAGCATCCAGGTCTCGATCACTCACAACTGAGCCAGGCAATAATGCCAGCCTCCGCGAGGCAAAGACAAGGTGGAGGCAACATCCCTGAAAAGGATCTCAAAGGTAAAGGGAAAATCCTACTCACGTTTGTGGTTTTCATTTCTGTGGACAGGGGAAGAGCGGGTCTCCTGCTCACGGGCTTCATCGCCCTCTTCGCTGGCGAGGTGGGTGTGAGCATAGTGGTAGCTCAGCCCAGGCCTGTTCTTGTAACGCTTGCCACAGACTGCGAGGAAAGGAGATATGAGGGAGGGGAAGACAGAATAGAAACATCAGTGTGATCGACAACCATAGCAGAATCCTCTCAAATAATGCTCCCTTTTCCCCTGAGAACAGCACCACAAACTCCATGCGCCTGCCCAAAACTTCTCCAACTGGCACTGGTGGAAGATGACAGAGGGCAGTCCTGCAGACACAGGTCCCTGAACAAGCTTTCTTCCCACCTTGCTGCCAGCAGTTCCTTCCTACAGGCCTGGGCAAATGCACATTCAGTCCTTGCAGCTCATACAGCCCTAATCCTCTCTGCTAAGGTTACTAACAAGACTGCACATAAAATTAAATTAAATGCCTGTTCCGATGGTGATGCTGCACAATGCACAGCAATGGGAACAAGACTGAGAAGAAAGGACATTTTTTTCCTTCATTACTGATCTCTAAACAAAAAAAAAAGGAAACAGTTGAATCTTTTAAAAAACTTTCTCTGAAAGATTAATAAATAGCTTTATTCACAGATCCCTAGTGAAGACAAGAAGATGGAAATCATTCACAGTTTCTTGCTAAGAGAACATGCGGTAGTGATACTTATTTGCCCAGGTAAACTTCATATTCAGCAGCCCAATAAATAATACAATGTGTGACAGAGAATCCTACTTCAGAACTTTTGTTTATTTTAGGACTAAGTCAACAGATAATAAGGACAGGATCAAACAACTCAGGATGACAAAAGGTCTACATTTTCACAAAGGAACTTACCCACCGCAAGGACAAGCTACATCTTGAGATTCATTACATACAAACTGAGTTTCTATAAAGTTTTTAATTTGTGTTATTGTCTTTGTTATCAATTTTCCTCTCCAAAGCATTCTCCAAATGTCCTTTTTTTTTTTTATACAGCTATTTTCTGCAAGTTTTCACTCCCAGCCGCATTTTCAGTCATTTTATTACCTTCATTAATCTCAAGGATTTCACACAGGAGTGAATGTCATGTCCAGTAGTCTGTCCTGCATAGCTTGCTTAGAAGGCCAGAGGAAATGGTGCCAGAAGAGAGAACAGAACCCTGTTTTGTTTTTAGACCCTTTGAAAAGAATCTCCAAGGGGGAAGTCACCTTTCACTCCTAAAAGCTTTACTCAGCCCCGATACCGAAAATGTATCCTGAAATGCATATAGGTATTTATTTCCCATTTTCCAGACACCTGGGTCTGGGAAGGAATGTCAAAAGGCTCCACAAATAAATATTTGAAAAATTAAAATAGCCAAACAAACAAATAAGCAAACAAAACAAAAAACCAAAACAACTCAATTATTCATTTACATATAAGTAAAACTTCTATTTTAGTACCTTTCTGCTACTACTCACAAAAAGCCAATTGATGTTCTACATTCTGGAACAGATTATAGAAAATTGTAAATCAAAGCTTACTAAAATAACATATTTCATTCTCAGTATCTTCTAGCTGATTTGCAAACTCCCTCAAGGGAAATAGTTTGTCATATTAGAAACATGTAAAACAACCTCATGATATGTATGAATATCTGGAATATTAGATACTTTTATACTTTCTTCATTCTGCAAGGTGATGATCACACAGTCGTCACAACAGGACAAAAGTTTTTTTCAAATGTAATATATCTTTAGCCACAGATTTTTTGAGTCTTGGAATGCCCTTGATTTGGAAATGAAAACTCCTGCAGAAGGGAGGATGGAGTGCTCGGAAGGAGTCAAATACCCTTATATATATATACACACATCCATTCTTTGAGACATCTGCCGTTGTTTCATATGTAAACCTAACTCCATTGCCAGGCATTCTGAACAACTAGACTGCTGTTAGATGCATGCTCTCCACAAAACATCAGTTTAGTCTCCCTTCTCCTAGTACCATCCATGTCTTCTTCTCATGCATTCTGGAGAGGGTAACCACTTCTCCTTCTCTGTGGTCCTACAGAGCAAAGAACAAGCAGTGGAACCACGAGTCAAAACAAGATATCCACGATTCTGTATGACTTTGTCTCCATTTTTTGAATAGTGGAAAAAGTTTAACACTAAAGTAATCATCAAACGGGAGAGAGCTACGAAATGCTCACTGTTTAAATAATTTCAGAATGGTAACCTCCTCTGCTTACATAAACGTTGCAGCATTTCTTAGAATGAAGAGAGATATTTACATTTCTAGCAGATTGAGCATCATATTAACTATCCTACTCTATCGCACTTCTTTTGTGCATTTGAAGAAGAAAGTTAAAAAATAATTCTACTGCTATGAATTACCAATATTGCTCAACACTTCTGTCAAATTATTTCCAGAACACTATCAGGTGATCAGTGCTGTACTGACAAAGGAAGAAGCACTTGCAGTTAAATATCTGCATGATACATAGTATCCAACTCTATCTTGCTCTCATATAGCTTGATCCTGCATTAATGCTAACATAAGTGCAAAATCAGATAAGCTCTAACACCCAGTCCCATTCACCTATTAGAAGGAGTTTCAAACCAAAGATATTTCTAGAAGCCCTGCCGGACTTAATTTTATTCAACTCTATGTGAAAACAATTCCAGATCTACTGTAGTTAGCTTACAGTAGCACCCTGTAGTTAGCACCCTGTTCTCAAATATAGGCCTCCTGCATATTTTTCCCTCAGTGCACAAAAGGAAACTTGCATTCCCTGCAGGAAGTCCCAAACCTGTGGTCTTGACTTCATTCCTTACAGAATCCTGCAGGGATTTTTAGCTGCAGAATTTAGGATGGGATAGGGAATCAGATGGGTCTGCAGACTCGTCCTTCTCCAGCAAAAAAATATCAGCTCACTGTGAAAAAGCATGTATCGGTATAAGCTAAGGCAACAATAATTCTGCAGATGAGCCTTTCCCACTGCCAAGACTCTTTCAGTTGACCAGGAAGAGTGACAGCAAGAGTGACATGCCAGTTAGAAATTAATTTGTAGGACTTTAAAACCAGAGCTGGGGCAAAGGACTACTTCTTACACTGTCCTAGCAGATACTTTGTAGGACCAAAGATTTGCAGATCCAGCAGCTTTTTTCCTTGGAGTCTAGACTATACCATCTTTCAAAGTCATGTTCTGTAAAAGTCCAAAGTAATGCCATGAATTGAAACTGCAAAGATTTCCTGTTCCTCAAGCAAAATAGACTTTTGCGGAGGGGAAAGGATTTCATTATATTAGTGAGGCAAAAGAACCATTGGATTCAGTGAGGCTTTGCTAGAATGAAAGGTAAGTCAGAACTTCATGGTTTCTCCAACAGATTTAATCTTCCTGAATTCACCCTAATCTCTTCTTTTCCAGATAAGAGCACATTTTATTAATCTACCATATCCCTGTGCTAAGAAGTAGTTTCTATAAAAGGGCAATCATTAATAAACACTTAGCTCTTACATAACTCTTCCCACTGCAAGACTGGCTTTTCAAACATTAATTCATCTTTCTCCACAGTCCTGAGTGGGAAATACTATTCTCATTTCACTTCTGAGAAGAGTACCACAGAGGGGCTCAGTTGCTCACACAGTGATCTTTTGTCAGTACCAGGACTGGAATTCATGAGTTCCAGCATCCACACCAGTGCTTACATCACATCTTTCTCATTCTTGGAGCTGACAAAAGCATAATGAGAACTGGTTTTCCCAGTCTGAAATGTATGGTGTTGATTAGTTCTTAACGCTCTGCATCTCACACATAGGAAGTGAGAGTGTGCCTTTCATAAACTTTGCCGAGTGGCCTTGACTTACAGCAACTTTGACTTTTATCCTTTAATTTTCCTTACTGGATAGGCTCATCATCTTTGCATGTGATAGATTTCATGCTGAATCTCAACACTGCAAAGTTGCCTTGATCTTTAATTAGGTAGCCAAGCCCAATGAAAACAGTGTGAGTTTGTAGAATGTAACCCACTCCAATTCCTTTGGTATTCAAAGGATTTATTTTTGCTATTACCTGGTGTGAATACTGTCTTAGGAACAAGCTGGGTAAGTAAGCAGTAATACAGCAGTGTAGATCAAATGCCACAAATGGGAAAGAGGGAGAGATTTTATTAGGCCACCAGATACGCCTATGATGAATGCCACTTTCCTTCCAATTTGAAGACTGAAATGAAGATATTACACAACTGTCTTATGGGGGGAAAACATAATTTACAGACAGTATAATCACAAGCATTGAGTGTTTCATAAAAGAAAGCTCTCTCCTAAGTTCTGGCCTCTAACAGCCTGCAATTCTTTGGATAAGCAAATTCTCACTCTGTTTACGTTTCTCAGTAAGCAAAATTAATATAAAATACTTCCCCTGTAAAAAGGAGATTTGGAACCTATGACTTAAAAGACTTCTTCATCAAACATCTAATGGCTGTGTTGCTGTCATTTTGAAATTTTTACACATTTGGTGCTTGGCAGCCTGTGAGCTATGTTCCAGCCAGCTCTCCACATACATTTTGCACAATCTGTCACCATGTATGAGACAGAAGGAAACAATCCATGTTTTTAGTGGAAACAGGAAATTGTGGGAGTACGTGCTGCCTTTTTTTTTTTCTTTTTGATCACTGAATTTTGTCCCCCTCATCATGTTTCTTTGCTTTTCTCCTTTGCCTCCCATTCTGTCTTCTCAGCTAGGCTTTGTCAAATACTAAATCTTGAGTTAACTGCTGGCAGACAGTCATTCCTTAAAGTTATCTTCCTGTCCTACCATTCACTCCACTCCAAAAAAGAAAAATTATTAAAAAAAATTCTTGTTTTGCACTGGTTTGGTAATGTGTTCTCTCCTGTTACTGCTATGTTCACACTCTGGCACATCTAGAGATTTAAACACTAAGAGTGCGTTTTGAC
The DNA here is from genome assembly GCA_013396755.1 of Sclerurus mexicanus. Classification (NCBI taxonomy): domain Eukaryota; kingdom Metazoa; phylum Chordata; class Aves; order Passeriformes; family Furnariidae; genus Sclerurus; species Sclerurus mexicanus. The sequence goes on along the minus strand of VWZF01007071.1, from coordinate 434,634 downwards.
CTCCACTGATGGAAAAGCATTACTTCTGTCCCTCTCTGATCAGTACTGCCATGCTATACACCACTAGTATTAGAGAAGCTATTTAGTAACCCATTCCATAGGGAATTTTCTGTAGGTACAGAATAGTCCTTGTTCCAATGCCCCCAGAGGACAAGTCCCAGAATCTATCTCCTGAATTAAGATCACAGTAATGTTGAACCCCAGTGCAAAATATGCCCAGGTCAACAACGCACCGGTGCACATTTCAATAAATGGATTGCTGGCAGGAGCAAAGGAGAAAAGAGGTTTCCTATGTAAGAAGAAAATGTTTAACTATCAGAGTCAACTCTGTTCCACTCTTACCATGTGCTATACTCCAGATCTGTGTTATTCAATATTAATTAAAAAAAATTAAAAAAATAAAAATAAAAAATAAAAATAAAAAAAAATGACCTTGCCTCTCTAACCTTGTCTTTTCTACTAGTCATGTAGTCAACAGAAGCCAAGCATAGCAACTAGAGTGGGAGAGTTGTTAGTTGGGTTCTTCTGAACAATCATCTTTTTCTAGATCTTACTGCTTAACTGCTTAGGGATTCCCTAGAAAGGATAATACCAGGAGACGATTTAGGATTTAAAGGGCTAATAGTTTAAAGGGAAGTTGAAGTCATGACACAGATTATGAGAAGCATGTAAAAATATAATGCTATAATCAAAGCATTTTCAAATCAGCTTGAAATTGTGAAATTTAACCAAAGGTCTGTCCTAAGGAGCAACAGTTAGTAGTGTTGGAATCATTCACAGTAAGAATTAAGACAGCAGATTAGGTCTCAGATAACTGGTAAAAATCAAGTTAAATCAGTATTTATCTGGTAGGCCTTTTGTATTCCAGAAAACCTTCCAGAGAATCAATGACATGTTTGACAGGATCAGGACCATTTCAAGGAGATGACAAAGAAGACAGGTGAAGTTAGCCAGGAAATTACTAGAGCTGTCACTTTGTGAACAAATACAGTAAAATAGTTCCTAAGAATAGGCCTCATGGAATTGCATTTGGCAAGTCATGCTAGAACAATATAACATTTAACTGGGATTTTCTAAGGAAACTAAAAGAGAGAGATTCTCTGTACCAACTGAAATTCGGTGGAATCTGTTCATATTAAATCACTTAAGCTATCGGAAGACTTCTGTTGGCAGAACCTACAATATGTTTAGCAGAGAAAGGTGATGGGGAAGGAAATAATTAACCTCAAAATAATGGCATTTTCATGCCCAGCTGGATGATGAACTTAGAGTAAAAGCAGGAGGATGTTTCAAGCTATACTAATTTGGATGTGGAGTCAAGCATTTTTAAAAACAAATCCATATTCTGAATAATTATTAGTAATTCAATGACAAGTTCAAAGTGTTCATTTAGGGACCAAGCCTTATATGATCTACAGGCACAACACAAGCAGATAGGCACTTAGTGGGTTATTTAGGGAAAACAGTTTAGTTTTACCTCCAGCTGAAATCAATGAGAATTAGGAGTCCAATTTTTTTAAACTTCACAAGGCACCTTTCTGCATCTTCAAGCATCTGAAAGAGTGCTGTTTGGACCCAATGCTTGCCTATGGTTTTATCATTCATTTGAAGAGTGGAATAGAGAGTGAAAGAATCAAACATGCAGAGAATGGATTGTTGGAAATACTGAAATAATAGTAAAAATATATCATATGAGGTTCATTGATCAGAATTCTTTCAAACTAATTTAATTAGTAATTATTAATATGACATCTAGTATAAATAAATAAAACACAGTATAAACAGGATAAAGCAGTATAATGAGGAAACTAAATATGATAGATAATCTGCCTCAAGAGAAACAGATTGAACAGGAAGGAACAAGAAGCTATAGCAAATGTATTAAATATGAACACACATGGTGGACAAGGATGAAAACTCCTTTGCCACTGAAACATGACACAGCACTGGAGAGGAGCATCTTGCACTGAAGAAGGCTTTACTAAACAACCTGTTAGGTCAGTCATCTCTGTACATCTCACAGACACATAATGGAGCAAGTTGCATAAATCCAATTTCTCTAAGTAATTGTAACTACATGTAAATGATGACCACTCATCTTCTGAAATGCTTGTATCCTCTGAACAGTACATTCAACTTAGTTTTTGCCACTACTACTTAAAAAAGACCCTTTGGAGTTTTTGCAGATAAAGGAAACAAGCTTAGTAAACAAGCTGATGAAAACACGTCTAGAAGAAGTCCCAGTAACTGTTTATGGACATAGAAGACATTGTTATCCATTGAGAACAGTGCAAGGACTGTTAGTCTTAGACTGTAGCAGAGAAAATATAGGTTAAATAACTAGAGAAACCCAAAAATTAAGTTCTTGACAAAAGAATCAGCTTCTACAAAACACTATATTATCAGTGTCTTTGCATACATACAATGTTGCATTAGTCACTGACCCATTAGAGATCATAGGATAGTTTCGGTTAATTCTCATTTTGCACAAGAAATGGATCAGAATGCATAGCTCAGCCTCAGAGGGACTGTGAAAAAAAAAGATGTGATACAAATATAAGTTACTATGCTAAGATAGGAGTTTATATGGGGATGAAACTAAAAGGAGACAAGGACATACTGGTAAAAGAAAAAGAAACAATTCCTTTTAGAGATGGGCAAAAGAAATCTTCCAAAGATAAGGGGACGGAAGACATAGGTGGAACATAGTCCCATGTCTCCATGGGACCTTGAGGAGAATGAAAGCAGACAAATGAGGAGGGAGAGCAGGAAAGTCAATAAGTTGCAGGGATTCAGCACAAACCAACTGCTCTGGCTAAAGGAAGTAGACATTTGAAGTCATGAAGCTCAGGTGCTACAACTGATTTCAACTTTTAAACCAGAATACAAATTTTAGATAAAACTTCAGAAATGGCTGTTCTTTTTAAAAAGTATTAAATAATACATAATATGCAATGAAAATAGTAGAAGGATTTTTAAGAAGACTTATTGATAAGAATAATGGTTCCACAGCTGAATATTTGACAGCAACATAACATCAATTCTTATTAGACATGTAGGCATTCATTCATTCATTCATTCTGTCCATCTTTTGAAAAACACGTGCCCAGTTTATCATGGACAGTGGGGGTGTCATATCTTCCACTTCTCTTGCTTGACATCAGAGGCTTCGCTTTGCTCCTCAAGCTCTACTTTTCACTGTCTTTTGAGGCAGCTGCTGTATGTTCTAGCCAGGTGTTCAAGCTGTGTTTGGGGCTGGTCTCATACAGCTGCTGAGCCGTTTGGCTATGGTACCATTTCCAGTCTATACCCATATCACACCAGGCTGATCTGCCACTTTCATTATCAAAACATTAATCCCAAGGGAGCTCAAGGCACAACACTATCCAGTGCAACTGGTTGAAAGTCTGACCAACAAGTTTTCTACTTGATTTTATGAAACAATGCATTTCATGATTATTCTAGCAATTTTATTGACGCTTTGGTCAAATGTTTTATTCTGAACTTCTCATACAATATATGCTCAATAAAATCAACTGAAGCATTTAAGAATATTACATTCCACAAAAGAAGCAATCAACCACTCTTTTTTAAAAGCACAGGATGACAAAACATTTTGAGCTTTGAAAACCTTCTTCCATATAGAAATTCCCTATTTCCACTCAGTTTTAATATTGGGACCAAGTTTAATGCTCGTGTATAGCTGAATGCCTCTTACAAAAAAGGCAAGCCTTTTCAGAAATAATACTGCTATCTTCCAACACAAGGGGCAGTATCAGCTGGGTATTGCATCATCTCACTGATGCACAGGCTAATTTGTTTCCTATAACCTTTCTATTACTGATAAAACCTGGTGAGATACTCTTCTTTCACATAAATATGAATGCGCAAATATGACAAAAGAGCAAAGTAGTTCTTCACTACAAATAATTTTTTGTGCCCATGCAGTTTAATAAGAAAATTAATTTGGTTTAGCTGTGTTTATGCTTTCCTCTTTGCGGTCATTTTCAAAACTCAAGTATCAGAATGCTTGCAGAAAAAGCAACCTGGAGGAAAGTTAAACAATATACAGAAAAAGTAAACTGTTTACCCATTAAGGTAATTATTTATACCAATAATGTGATTGAAGGAATCATGTTTTCCCAAACCGGAAACACATTCACTGTTTTTCACCTGCATGTTTCCACATAAAACAAACCTATATGCCCAAAACATATGCTCATGGAGTACTGCAAGCCAATTTCTAACCTACCACGATTAGATTGAGTTTTATCTATAAAAATACTTAGCAAATAATTTCAAAGAAAAAAAATCGATTTAAGAAATCTACCCAAGTAGGAAAGAGGCTTTGAGAATAAGCCAATTATTCATCATTAATTGTATGTAATATTTCTATAGAAAGTTAACAAGGACAGGATACTACTTCAGGATGATAACATTACAACTGGGACAGTTCCTTCCTTCTGCTCCACAGTCAAGTAAAAGAGTTCTGCCATCACATAACCCTTTTCTGAGCTATCTACAATGGAAAAGGTGGAATCACTGTGTGAAGTCTGGATTCCAGAGCTCCTTATGAGTCTAACTGTAAGTTTCCTAAAACTGAAATGTATCAGCCAAATGAAATAGGAAAGTTTATATTTCCAAAACCAAAGGGCAAGTTTATGCTCCAAAATATAAGCCAAGGCAAAATTCCATCAATACAACAATGTACGAGGCTCTTTGACTTCAGGCCAGATTTCTGCTGCCTGCTTTGATATCTTCGATGTTTAATCTACTCTGTGCAAGTCACTACTATGCATGTTGTGAGTACTTGGTAAAACCCAAAAGCAATGCAAGATGAGGCAATAAAAAGTCATTATGTTCAAAATTATCACCACTGACAATTGTCCTTGGATTTAGAAGGATGTTTCAGAAAGAGATACAGAAAGTTATGCATATACCAGCAGAGGAAACCTGTGCGTTTCAGCGAGATACATCCCAGGCTCTCAGAGAAGTCTTTAGAAGATACATTTTAGTTCTTCCAACACACCACCCAGGACAGCTATTTAACCACAACATGAATCTTCTGACTCTTCATATTTTAAAGATCTCTTCCTCCTTGATCATGTGTTTAGGCAGTCCTATTCATGTGCAGGTCTTTCTGTTTCTTCTCACTGCCCTTGAAATATTCACCTTTCTGAAGCAAAATACCTAACATATCCATCACTGTACAGTGCAGTCACCTGGTCTCACCTTACAGGAACATGATTTCATTGCATGGAATATAGTTCTTATTTACCACTCATACTCCTTATTTCTTCATGCTTTTAAAAATAAGCAGAAAATACCCCCATAGATTGATGTAGTAAAGGTTATTCTTTTTAGGCTGGTGACTCAAGATAGGTAAATAGTAGAAAAAGGGGGATGCTAGCTGTCCTCAAAACCATCAAACAGTTTTGGATCACAGAAGTGAAGATCTACTATTCGCCTATTGCTATTAACTTTTGTTAGGATATTTTCTTATAGGCTAGAAGGCACCTGGTAGCACAAATTACAATTGCATGTACACTCAACAGAAAGCCTTAGAATGGGATGCTTCAAAAGAAAAACATGTGGGTAAGATAAGTGCCCTTCAAAGAAATGACATAGTGAAGCAAAAAAGAGTATCAAAAGAAGAAGGAAAGCACCAAGGACTAGACTATAAAAAAACCTCAAACCATAACAAGTAGCAGATTTTTCCCTCTTCCTAGGACTCTGGTATCCTCCTTCAGTGTCAGCATTGGGCTCTAGTATAATTTTTCAGTTGGGGCAATGCCTTACTTAACCTGCAGTCCAACTGCAAGATGTCAAACAGCATGACCATATTCAAGGGGAATATGTATCAAAACAAAGCATTTCAGATGTTTGTTTCTTAGAAGGGCTCAACCTTTAATGATGCCACAAGAGTACTTTCTGAGTGAGAGATAAGAATAAGACCTTCAGAATTTAGCCCAGTGAGATTTCAAAAGGACTGAAGGAAAGAGAATCACCAAATATATCAAGAGATACAATGAGGGTGAAGTACCTTTGTCGGAGATTTTTGAGTTATGCTTTTGTTTGTAACTATCTGAAACAGAGAAAGAAATAGAGGGTGAAACTTACATGGGGGGAAAGAAGACAAAAGGCAGAGAAGCCAGAAAAAGAGAAAGAAAATGTAAAAGATGATTTATTAAAGGGCAAGGGGAATTGGAGTCTTGCCGAGGACTTAATTTTATTTCCTTCATGCAAAAATACCAAGAGCAGCAGCAGCAGCATGTGGCAAACATGCAAGTCAGAGAGCAGCAGAATATTTTGCTGGAAGGGAAAAGATGAAGCCCTGAGTGCACTGAGCTGGTAGGACCAGGCTGGAAGCAGAATCAGCTGTCTGGGTGCTACTTACTGTCACAAACATAGGGTTTGTCATGATCATCCTGGGAGGCAGCATCATTCCTTCTCCTGCCACCTCCAGATCCCCGAGCCTGCAAGGACAAGAGGAATGTTAGCATTATTCCATCACCCCTCAGGTCTCCTTGTGCCCCTCACCCTCCTATAAAAAATGTGCAATATAAACTAAATAGATCCTCAGCTTCCATACAGATTTCTCAAAGGTGGTCTTGACCCTTCATCTCCTAAGATACGCACTATGTTAGTGAACCTTGCAATGCAATGGAGATCCTCTCCACAGATAGCCCAAACTGTTCACCCATAGCAGTAGGTCACTGCCAGCACATATTCAGTCGAATATCGTTACACATTCATTTCTGAAGATGTTCAAATACCTTGCTTAACTGAATATGAACGAGTCAATAGATGAACAGGTGTTAGAGGATAAATACAAACATTAAATCAGCCAGAAAACAGGCCCAAAATAAAAGAGAGGTCAAATTATTTCCTTTAATATTTTCAAAGGGGGGTTGTTTATGTTGTCGTGTTTTCTTTACTAGCTGAAAAGCAGTGTTTTGAAATGGCCTGCTGGGACAAAGATACCATGGCTAATTATAATAGGGAGCTTTGGTCAGTTAGTGGAAAAGATTAGGCAACGTGGCTACCTGCAACAAAAGGAAGTACCCAGAAAGGTCTCTTTGCAGTTCTGTGTTCCTACAATGGACCAAACTGGCAGCTCTGGAAACTGAAAAGCTCTGCTTCTCCACAGCACCGACTGATCTGGCGTGAGTTCCAGGTGTGAGAACGGAATTCAGCATCAAAACTTCTTGGTCCTGACTCTTCTCAGCTGAGATGCCAACAAGGGGACAGCTCATATCTGTCCTATGATGGAGGCCGTGATGTGGAACTGGGAACTGAGCCAAGGCCTTCAATTCTTTCATGTTCACTAATGTATAGTCTATAAATGACATTTTAGACTTGACCTTTGTTAGAGGAAGTGATCACAGATGGATGGCTCACTAGCCCTTTAATAATTCTGCTAGCTAGTCTATTCCTGGATAAAAGCACAGAATTGCTTCTGCTGCTCTTCTTATTAAACTGTTGATATTCCTCACTTTACACAAGGGCACCTGACTCAACTCTTGCAAGCTTTTGCATGTGAAAATAAGAAAGGGACAGAGCTTTGTTAGGTAAAACTGGAAAAGGTGTAGAAATTCTGGGAATATTAGTACCCAGATAGAAAGGGGCCGTAGAAATTCTGTCACTCTTCTAAGCATTTAAAACAGAACTAGCATTGTTAGAGCTGCATTCCATTGAACATCTAAAGAGAAGGAACAAGAAAAGTTTTACACTGGTTTGACAAAGTCTGTCAAAACAGGGATTTGTAAAAACTTTACACCTTGTTTCCCTGGGATTGCTCAGGGCTAACTCTTAAAGCAGTCCTGAAGAAAAGACGTGAACTTGCAGCTGTCTGGATGGGGTAAGCACCATTAGGTATGACAAGTACAACTCTGCCTTCTGCAAAGACCTCTCTGCAGACCAGCATACATGTGCAGAGCAAGATTTGTAAGGGTGAACTGAAAAGCAGTTTTCACCCTGGAAAAGGCCCCAGCAACAATCATTCGGTGGAAACTATTTTACTGACCATATCACATAAAATCTTCTTACTAGTCTGCAGTATTTTCTCTCTGACTGCCAGCTCGGTAAGCCCTCTTTGGGCAATGAAATCAATCCCAGGTGAGTTCCTTTCTTCCCTCACTACGGCAAAATGTGCTGCAACCTGAATTTCAGTCCATGGCAGCTCCTATACAACCCTCAACTCTTTAGAGAGTCTTCACAGAAACAAGTGATTGGTCCTTAATAAATATTTCTGCTGGTAGCTGGATTAGGGTCTAATTTCCCTATTCTACCAGCTGCATTGGTTTTTCAGGGCTGTGAAAAAGATGTAAAGTCATATTTGTCACTAGTTAGTAACTCTGATTCTATTTACACATTGGGAACGTATCTGTTGAGTAAGAAGGTACTATTTTTACATGAGCACCTTTCAGAGTAGGACAGCAATTTAAGGTTTGTTGCTCAGATTTCACTAGTCTTACAGCCAGCTGTTGCCCTTCAAACTGTTCTCTACACAACGCAGGGGTACACCATTCATGTTGTGACCACAATGTCAGATACACTTTTTCATGCAGTGAGCACAGTGAACACTTTCGATGGGACTTGGGTTCCTAAATGTCTTTAGTGCCTTTGAAATTGTCCCATGGGATATCCAGCTGACGAGCAGACAATCTGTACAGGTGCAGCTGCATTCACCTCATATATCCTGGCAAACTACCCATCCCAGCTCCTACTACAATGATGCTCAAAGCAAAGATACTAAAAATCTCCCACTGTGAATCCACCTCTTTGGCCTTCAGTGTCCTTCCTAATGCCCCCACGGTTTCAGAGCTAGCTTTGAGGGGAAAGGAAACCAAGCAGCTGCCCCAGAGGCACTAAACTGAGTGCCCTGTGCTTGCTGTCAGTGCTCCAGGCTGTCAGATTCAGTCATCCATGACTGCCTTCACTCTCCTGATGGGATGCAGGAAAGACTACAAGACTTGACATGTGAGGCCTGGAAGCCATGGCACAGCAGCCTTGAAGCAGCCCTGAAGCAGCCAGAAAGAGTAGCCAAAGGGACAGATGGAGAGTCCAGGAATAAAAATAAAATCATGCTGTAGGGAAAAGAAGGGGCATGTGCAACTTGGAAAGTCCAAAGCAGTAATTCCATCGCATTAATCCTGTGTTGATGCTGTCACTCCTTCTCTGAATCCCCAAAGGTCACACTCTGCAGGATCTAGTTTCCTATGCATGTCCTTCCCCTCTTTTGCCCTCTAAAAATACTCTAACCGACTCCTTCCCAGAAACAAAGAGCTGCCCAGGTTTCATGTCCCCTAATTTCAAATCCTTAGCCTCAATTCCCTATATTGGGTCAGGCTCACATTAGAAAAGGGCTGTTTTTTAGAAAAGCGGTGAAACAGTTGTGACCAGAAGCAATTCAGGCTTACCACTTTTCAACAGCTAGATAACCTGGCCCTAATTCTAAAATCCCAATTTCTACCACATTTTGCTTTGGTTATTGATGCCATCAAATAAAAACAAAAACTGCTCAAAGTATTTGGCACTCTTCAGACTTCTCTTTTTTGCACTGAAAGAAGCCAGGGCACTAGCAAAGCAGGAGTTAGTTGCAAGAAAAAAGCAAGAGATCCAGCTGCTCCTGTACTTAACAGGGGGCCGACTCTAGGGCAGAAAATGACACATAAATTCATGCTTTAAAATGAATGGGACATCTAGTACCCTCCAACTCCCTCCACTACAGTAACAGAGAAAAAATAATAGAGTTATTCTGTAACATTTTCCTGGACAGGGAAATAAAACTTTGCATGTAACAATAACTTTAGAGCTTCATTTGTGAGGTCTGAGATATATGAATGCACTGAATTCCCTTCTCTTGAGCAGTATATCTCGCTTAGCTATTTGCTTCCTTTCAGTCACCCTGACCAGCATGCGCAATTTATGTGAGAGCAACTTATAAGAAAAGAGTTGTTAGCCTGGAATATTAGTTGATCACTACAGTCAAGCTTGTGTGCATGTATTGATTCTATCTCCTGGTTTTGGTTACTGGTTCATACAAATTTTCTGAAACTTACATTTTTCTGGAAAATTTTTTTCCAGGTGGGGGTCTTTGGCTAAGAAAGAAAGAAAGAAAGAAACTGGTTCAGGTGATTTTGAGAATAAGGAAGGTGAAATATATACTTATCCAATTATTAAAGTGCTTTGATCTTATATTAAAGGACTTAAGCTCCATAATAAAGAGGAGCAGAAAACTGAAACAACACAACAACAGAAGAAACCAAAAGAGAGGGTCTGATGCATAAGTACATTGCGAGTATTCAATGTGGTTTCATGTCTCTCATTCAAAAGCTATTATTTTCTGCTCATTTGGCCTAAAATGTGGCCCTTCTTGCTTGACTTCTATAAACACATCAAAAGGTGCTTCTAGAGCTCTTGTGCCCCTGCAGCATCCATTGGAGCCAAAGAGAGATGAAAATGCTCAAAACTTCTGATTGTGTTCATTTAGATGCCTGGCTTACAGGGCCATAATTGAAAATGTTGATTCTAAGTTTTAAAATGTTGGCCTCATTACTTGACTGGTAACCTGATGAATTGTGAAGATATCTTAGGTAAAAGAAGGGACACAGAGTCCCCTAAGAATAAAATATTGCCCATTTTAAGCAAATGGAAGATTTGCCATGGGCTCAAGAGGGCCAGTGTCGTCCACAAAATGCTACCCTGGAGAAAGCTGCAAAACTTATTAACACCATTCAAGTTACATTTATTAATACATTTTTGGCTGTCATGACTGAATTTGTTGCTTTTCTGTAATTAGTAAATGCTGTTTTAAGGAGCATTGTAATACCAGGATATCAGCATAATTATTACAGTTTACATTACAATTTCCAGCATTAAAATAAATTTATCACAATATTTTACTCTCAAAATATTTTTTTTGCCTTGGCAATTCACAAAAATAAACTGAAAAAATATTAAAAATCTATCACCATATGACTGAAAATTACTATAGTGTTATCAATATCACATATTCATTGATACATGCTTTGCATATATAATACACATAACAAATATACACTAGAAAGCGGAGGTTTGCTTCCGTCCTTTCCATTCCAATAAACTCTCCACCTACCCGTCCTCTAGGCCTGTTCTTTCGTTTTGGAATATCTTCTTCCAAATCTTCTTCCTCATTCACTTCATCAGCATTTTCATCATTTTCTAAAACCCTCTGTGGTTGAACAATAAACAGGAATGGTTAGAAGAGAAGAGGAGGACACATACAACCAAATTCTGCTCTCTTCCACAGGGGCTGAGGGTTACTACAGTTGATATAATGCCAAACCAGACCCCAGTAGCCCTAATTCTCTCCACTAAAGCAAAATTTGCTTTCCTTTCCACTCTCAGATCTCCATGGAGTTTTTATGAAAAAATACCACTGATACCCATCAACTATGAAAAAAAGGTTCCTAAATACAAATAGTGGCATCACTGAGCACCACTATCCCAAGACAACACAAGTATTAACACACATAACTGCAGGCCCTGTCTGAAACATGTCTGCATGGGGGTTTTATTTTCATTTCTTCCACCTTAAATTGTTTTGGTTTTCTCCAAAGTTGACAATGCACTTTAAGAATACAAAAAAATCAGTGTTTTTCTTCTTAGTATCTCACAATCTTCTTTCTTTAGCAAAAATAGAGAACATTTCTCCATATATTCCAGAATGGATCTAGAAAGCAATGTCTTTCAGCGCTTGCACCACAGGTACAACCCTAATCTGCAGCAGCGAGTTTGCTGCATGAGAATGATGAAGGATTACAGGTCTGATTGAAGGTAACATGACCAATAGCAATAGTTTGTTCTGCTAATTATCTAATAGGAACAATATTTCATCAGCTCATATAACTGTGAGATGCCCGGGCCATGGAATTTCAATCCTTTTAATTTGATCTTTTGAAATGTAACCTCTATAGAAGCAAACACAGGCTGGCCATCCTGCATGAAACCACGCACAAGTCAGACATCACATGGACAAAGGCATGACAAATCATCACAACACGAATGTGGGAAGAAGCCCCACTGAAATACCCTCAACCCTTGGCACATCTGCTAGAAATATAGAAATGGGCCCCAGCCACTCCTGCCATTCATGGTGCTGTGCCATTTCGCAAGGAAATCTGGAATCACTAACTTACCTTTGCCATGCCAACATTCATTTAAATTGCAACCTGCAGCCACGAAGCAGATTCAAATCAGTGACATTAAACTAATGGAGAGGTTTTCAGTCTTATTGTATTTGTCCCTTCTCTCTAATTTCTACTTAACAGCTATTTGAGAGCCAGCAGAGGGAGAACAGGAACAAATCACAGTTTCTTTCTCTCCTTTCCATGTAAGTCAAGCACCAAATTTTGAATTTGTGGGAAAGAGTACAGCAGAAATTTCACTTTTCAAAAAGCCTGTACTTGGAAGACCAACTACAAAGGTTTGTTCTTATTTGATCAGCTAAATTTCTAAGACAAATATTGATAAGTGCACTTTTTAAAAGTACAAACAACTTGTAAAACATGGTAAAGAATCAAGTCTGATTTTTGATTCTTTTATTTTTAAAACTCAGGAGGTCAGACCATTATGAAGTACAGTTTCGCACAATACTAGAGGTTGTAAAAGTTAAGCAGGCTTCAGTTCTGCGTACATAAAATGTTTCCTCAAAATTCATGAGATCACATACATTAACTTCATCTTAGGAAACTGAAGCACTTGAAAAACATTGTGCATCAGGAGACTGTAAGAAATGTAAAAATGTATGTAAGAAAATAAGCAAACTTACTGATATGAGTTTGTATTTTTACATTGCTTCCTATCTTAAAGTATCTCAGAGAAAGAATAAACAAAAACAAGCCAGGGGCAAGCACATCATACATGGGAGGGGAAGAAGATAGTTCACAACAATAATACTACACAAGAGTTAAGAGAAATATTACAAACCACTTTCTTCCCCTAAAATGGAAACACCAATTTATGAAAGAGATGATAAGTAAGCAAGTGTGAATTTGGTGAGACTGCCAGGGTAATGACTTTAATCCTTGACTGAAGGGGCATAACCTTTCTGATGCATGGTCAAAAGGCTATTCTAACCTTTCTCCAGCAAACAATGGAGACACACATTCAGTACCAATTTACTTGTAGGGCAAAATCATCAACGCTATCAAATACCAACTGTACCAGAGGTCCCAATGACTGCATCTATTTAGTGGGGGGAACTCTTACCCTTTTTAGCAGAGGAACTTTTCTGATTCTATCTTTCTAAAACAGTTTCCCAGCCCTATGTACTTTAGCGCAGCCAAGCACCAAGTTGTCCTCTCTTGACACATACTATGAATTTGAGAGCGTGACAAGGGGCTGGGTCTGACGTGGGAATTACAATTATGTCTATCCCACCTGCTCACTCTCACCACCACTGAGGTTGGGCCCTTTAAAATTACAGCACAAACAAGTATAAAAAAGGAACAAAAGAGAGATTTGTGTTCTCTTATTTGTCATACCGATAAAAGCACTGATTGTGATTTTGATCTGGTACAGTCTAGCTGCCAGGTGCCAAAGTACACACTGAAAGCTGGCTACTAGTAAAGGCTTTGGCAATCATTGTTCTATAGACTGAATCCAGATAAGCTGTGCTTGCATCAAAAAAAGTGCAGCAGAACGTGTTTTTTGCATCTGCTCTGATGAAATTAGCATCCAGGTGACAAGTCACAGCTACAACAGTTTAGCTGAATTTTTATGGGTTTTTTTGCACACCCCCCCTCCCTGCAATGCCTGGATTTGTGTCAGTTCCACCATCTCTGAAGTCTCTTTCCTCAGACTAAGCTGGGGATAATTTGGAAGCGCCAATCACGCAGCAACAGTCAAAGGCACTTGTCAATCTCATGAGGGTGATGCACTGTGACTTCTTGTGACCTTGGAAGCATTAGAGCTCTCACTTAATAGACCCAGATACACTACTGGAGAAGCAAACACAGAGCAGGCCTCGTGCCAACCTTTTCCCCACTCCATGAACATGGAGTGCTTCCTCTTTGAAGGAGCTCCTTTAGCTGTGTAAATGGGAATGGGAGATCCAATTTTGTTGCCTCTACATGTGTAAAATTTCTAGCAAGTAGAGCAGTACGACTGAGCTCTAAGTAGTACAGATTTGATGCCCATGCTCTTCTGTTTCATTTGGCATGGGACTGCCCCTGTGAATTTTTAGTAGTTTTCGGTGTAGATGCAACATGTTGTATCTCAGCCAAAATTACCAAGTTTAACACATTGCTAGTAACTCTTACTAAATTCCTTATAAAATATTTCAAAGATGTGCTGCTGCAGTAGGGGCCTGCTTTCCTAGTGATTTAGGATGTCTTTAAAATTGTCGTGGACTTATATAAGAACCCTTTACATTAGCTGAGTTCCTTCTATGACCGACCTACAACTGGGTTTCTACTTTTAATTGTTGAAGGATGAAATGGAATCTTGACAAATAACTTTCAAACCATAATGCATGTGAAGAGGCAATATTTCTCACACCTGCATCACCGATAACTGAGATAATTAAGCTTACAAGTTTTTTTTAAATTATTTCTTTTTCTTGTATACCTCCAGAAGATTACTTAGTATTAAAAAAAAACAACCAAACAACTAAAAAACAACAACAAAAACAGGGAAGGCAATGACATGTTTTTGTCTACAGTCAGCAGCTGTGAATCCAAATCCAAATTCACTTAAAATGTGAGGGACTAAAATGCAGTTTATAGTTGGGACCCATCTCTGCTTGTTAGTTTTATATGTAATTATCTCACAGTGCTGCAAAACAAATTCCAGCAAAGGAGCTGTGCAGACACAGTCAAACAACAGAGATTCTTGTGACAGGAGAAGTGTGCGAGATCCTAGAGTTCATTTTGAGCATCACAGAGGAGCACAAAGGTTTGATAACATTTTGGCAGTAGCATGACACAACTATCATCACCAGATGCACTGTTCTGCCAGAGGACAAAAGACTGCTAAATTCAGAGACAAACTGTAAGCCCCAGCCCTGATATCAGGCCATGGGGCTCTGTTTTACCTGGATTTCTTGTATAGTGTCTTCCTCTTTAGTGTCTGTTTTTTTCTCGATTCCCTCTCCACGCAGCAAGGCTTCCAGAGTTGTACTTTCTGAGGTGAACCCATCTTTTTTCAGAGGCAGATCAACTTCTGAAAAACAAAACAAAGTCACTGTATATGCCTCCACCAAAGAGCTAACAAGCAGAAGGACAGAGATGTCAAGCAGACGACTAACAGACTTTCAAGCTTTTTCCTATCTTGAAGGAGAGTTCTTCAAGTTTGTTTAACCCTAAGGATCACCATATAGGATTCATTTCTATCTTACTGAAAACCTGGTATCTTTTCAATTGCTGTGCTTGCTTACAGAGAAGAAAAAAAAAAAAAAGGCTGAACATACTCTATCAGGAGGAAATACATGGGGGGCATGGGGAGAAGAAATCCTTATCCTTTGTGTAAACTCCCTATGCTTCAAATAAAGAATAAAAACAGGACTTTCTAGGATACTGAAATACAAAATATGAAGAATCTGATCTCCTGAAGAGAAAAAGAGTTTAATGCAAGTTAGCATCTGGCACAGCTTATACAGCACAGCTTCAACCCTTATTCTTCTACACCAGGGCATGTTCCACATGTGGGAAAGCAGAAAACTTGTGTGTAGGGACAATACTGAGAACCTACATTGAAAAACAAATGGATTTGTCTTGAAATTTCAAGAAATACTGACTAGATAAAATCTCCAGTTGGCTTTAAATGGGCCTACACCAGTGAAGAAACTCAGTCAGCAGTGTCATGAGTGCAGAATCGTGCCCGTAAAATGGGATGACACCCAGACACTGCAAAAAGAGCCAAAGCTCAGGGACGGGCTGAGGGCAGAGGCCTCCAAAAACAGAGGGTTTACAAGAAAGCTTGATGTAACTTGCTGTACAAGCAAAGGATCAGAGCCTTATTGCCCTTTCATATGCTGCTATTAGATTATGAGGCAGTGCAGCAGACGGGCAAATACAGCACGTTAATTTTAGCAAGATGTTAAAACATACCTAGTGAAAAACTCAGTTTTCCTTGTAGATCCTGCCCTCTGCTCTACTCATGAGGGGGTTCAGTCATAGCAACCCTATGGCAGGGAAACATCCTGCACATCTCTTTACCTGACAATGCCAGGTATGGATTTCTCAATTACTCCCTCCCTTCTAAAATGAGTTCCTTCCTGTAGGTCAATATATTTACAAGTAATAATGTACAGGACTGATGCTCACAGATCAACATCTGGTATCCTTATTTCACAGCTCTGTCCACTTCTCATCCTGTGTTTTGTTCCCCAGTATGCCTGAAGCTCCCTGCCTTTCTATCACCATGAGTTGTAAATTCTGCAGGGCAGAAATTCATGTGTTTTTAAAGTCCCAAATCACTCCTGCAATCCAAATAATGAATGAACTTTTCCACCTGGGACAGTAAAATATAATCTATTTCTTGGGGGCAATTGCATCCAAGGAATATGTTTGTTCTATACACGAAAAACTCTAAGCCAGCAAATGATTCAGGGTCCCTGACCAGTGCTTCCACAACATGCTTGCTCCAGTCTTCTGAAGTGAGAGAGCATTGCTCAGTCAAATAACCACAGAAAATCCAGCAAAAATTCCAGGAAAAGCTATTCTATTCATGGAGGGAAAGACTGAGTACAAACTATGCAGAAAACCCAAACCACTGGGAGTTTAAAGGAAACTCCCAGGACAACCCACACAATGGGATGGGGTCAACTGTGAATTGATCCCCCTTCTCATCACAAGGAGCTCTATTCAATCAGGCCTCTGTTTTCAGCATTAAGCTTTACACACCCACCCCATTATGGCCCCTTCCCCACCTTCTCCCTTACTTGAGCTGTAAAAAAGACAGAGAAGTCAAAAAAGAATCATACAGATTGAATTTCCCTGTATGAACTCCTAGCACCTCCCTCTGGATACAGACATTTCAATAGAAAGAAGGGATTTTTGACTTGATTTATGCGCAAATCGCAACACTTGAATCTGAAGTCACTAAGGAACCACCATAATGATCTCTGACTGTGGGCTTGGCTTGGTTTCAAAGTCCTGTACTGGGATGCAAAAGGGCATTTGCTCTATATTTCCTTGTAGGACTGCAAAACCCAAGGGGTCATCATACATTCAGCAATTGAAGAAGCTTCAAGCAAGCTCAAGGGCATTGGGAACAAACATGTCTTCACTGTGACAAGCTATGTCTGTCTCTGGCTACCAATACATACAGCAAATGAATGCATTAGAAAAGGAAATGAGCAAGGAAGGGCTGAGGGATAAGAAGAACATATAAGAAGGTAGAACTACTCCCTCTTTGTTCCAGATATATTGAACATTACATTTGATAAGCAGGAAAGGTGGGTTTTAAGGTCAAAAGTGGGCAGCTCTCTTTAATAGGCATGTTTGTTCTGTGTGGCACCACTTCTTCCCAACAGCAACACTCCAGGAGGTCTTTTCATCCAAAACTCTCAGAGCTTTTTCTAATTACTAAATTTAACATCCCACTGACAAGGCGTTGTAAGGCAATATTTTTATTCATGGTTTACTGATGGGGAGGTTGAGTCACCAAGAAGTTAAGCTAGTGAACAAGGAATATGGCGAAAATAAACTCAGTGTAGCTGCCTTCTATTTGCCCACTAAGCTGACTGCCATTCAACTCCTTCATTTTCTTCTCCACTGGTAGCTTCTATGTTTCCATTTTAGTTCCTAAATAACTCTAGAAAGTTGGAAATGACAAAGGCTATCTTATCTGGAATGTAAAGTTTACAGTACGAAAACCTTCAGAGGTCCAAAGACAACCCCTTGGTAATGAGTTCAATCTTTATAATGAATCCAGTCCTTCCCGGAAGATGGTTAGTGTGTAAAGGATGCACTAATGGGGACAGGAAATTATGTTTTCAAATCAGTTTTGAATTCCCAGATATGAAAGTCTTCAAAAAGCTAAAAGACAGTTCAGTTAATCTACAGAAATAGTTACACACTACTAGGCATCATTAAATTCATTTCACTAAATCCCTTATTTTCTCTTTCCTATTTAACTCTCCAGGATTTTCCTAAAAAAGAGAGAAAGCTGAGAAGCCACCTCAACACCTGATGTGCAGTTTTCATATGAAAGATCGAGGTTTCCCCCAGATCATCAGAACTGCTGTTTGGAAGTAAGGTGGAGTCTGTTCCACTCACTGTCCTGATTATGAAAGCACCAGCCAGCGCCAGAAGCATCAAACAAGGCCAAAGGGAGATTCTTCTAGACTTGAGGAATTAATCTGTGACCCTGTGCTTGCCTCTGTTTGCTTTGATATTGGTTGTGCCACACTATGTAGTCACCTCAGATGCTGCAGAAGAAGGTATGAATGTCTGTCAAGGAAGAAATGGAAAGAAACTTATCTGCCCTAATACTACAATTTCATCCTGATCTCTAACAGGTCAGTCCTGAGAGATAAATGCAGCATCCCATGCAGTTACCTTAAATCTGGCTCTTCTAAAAATACACAGAAAAGCCCAGCCTCTTATGAATTTTGATACACTTCTTCCCTCAGTGTTTTCACACCTGAGTGCAACAGTTAAACTACTGTTTGAAAGGAGTGTTTCACTTTATTTACTGCCAGACCCCTTGTTCTTCCTATGAAATAGGGAAAATAGAAATTCCTGATCAAACTTTTCTTGTCATTTTTTTTATTCCTCTCCTTTTGAAGACAAACAGTCACAATCTTTTCTATTACTCTGCTGTGAGAAGTTTTCCATATGGTCCTGACAAACCTCTCTGAACTTCCTCTTATTACACACTAGTCTTCCCAAGATGGACCAATACTGTACCCAACATTTTCAGAAGAAACCACATATCCCATTCAAACAAATGGATTACAATATTCTTTAGATTACTCCTCAGGCTGTGTCTTTCAATGTCGAAGCTGCATCCTAAGCAGAATAATTAGAAACCTTATAGGGACAAGAACTCCTGTGAGGAATACACTCAAACACACAAGTATCATATTAAAATGCACATCCCTCCACCCACTCACCAAGCACATTCACATCTCCCCAAGGAGGCCAGCACAGACCTCGCCAGCCACGGTCGCTGTAAATACCTTTGTACTATGTGCAAATCTTTGTCGTTTACAAGGCATTGACACTCTCCAGCTTGTTGTTACTGTATTACACAACACTGGACCAAGCACTAAACCTCAATATATGATGATCTATAATGAAAGTTCTTTCTTTCATTGTCTTTTATTCTAAAAGTTTTGATCCAAGGCAATGTTTTGTTTGTCTTTGGAGGTCTATTAGATGCCAAAGGTCTTCAGAAAGCCTAAAATTGCCAAACCCCATAGCTATTAGCTCTTTCAGTATCATAGAAAGAATTTTAAGAAAGTAGTGAGACATGCTTTTCCTTGGTAGAAAAAAAAAAGGTAGTTGGTTCGAACATCCTATATCATAATTTCCCAGGTGCTTTACTGCTTATACCT
Organism: Sclerurus mexicanus; assembly: GCA_013396755.1. Classification (NCBI taxonomy): domain Eukaryota; kingdom Metazoa; phylum Chordata; class Aves; order Passeriformes; family Furnariidae; genus Sclerurus; species Sclerurus mexicanus. Next base: position 415,085 of record VWZF01007071.1, on the reverse strand, counting down.
AATTATTGTTTCAATCAATTTCTCAGATGTTCATGTAGAATTTATGGATCTTTAAATCTTTTAATCACATCCACATCCTTTTTAAATATAGGTAATAACATTTGCTACCCACTAATTGTTCTAAATTCTTTCTATTGTAACTTCTGGTTTCTATCACAAGCTCTTCTTCAAATGTTGCAATTTCAGAGAACATAATCTTTATTACAAGTAATAACTACTAGTAAAGGCACTATAATTAAAAGCTTACTTTTTTATATAAAATTTTTAAGAAGGTTTGTAGATAAATTTCCTTTTGATTAGTACTACAAATGCCTTAGCACATGGTTGATGTAGGAGATGCAGGAACTAGTCAGAACTATACAAAATAGAAGTGTCAAAGCAATAGAAATCACCAGTGAAAAAATAATATGTTATCTAAGAATCCTTCCTGTTTTAGTAAACCATGGTATTACTGGTGTCACAGCTAAATATTGTGCATATATTATAATTCAAATATGTGTGTATGCATATAATTAAAATTTATGTTTCTTAACTTGGCAGAGTCCCTTTCATAGTGATTAAATTAACATGGTTATTTCTGCTTACCAGCTCAGTGCAGCAAACTCTATTTATCAAGGTCCTTAGATTGCAATGGTAGAATCTGAACGAGCACCCATACCAGTGCCATTCCTGTATCTGTTTTCTATTGAGCTGCTCCCTCCAAAAGAAGCACGTTTTCACAAATCCTACAAAATGGTGGGGTTTTTCAAGTTTTGATTCACCAAAATAGCTGCAAATCCCTGTCCTTAAATAAGCTACATTTGGTTTACAATGCATTGGGCACTAAGCAACTTTTCAGTGTCTTTTTGAAACATAAATTAAAAACAATAATCCCTTTTTCTATACAGTGCAATGTATTTGTTTTATAATGGATCATTTCCATCTCCACAGTAGCAGCTGCCACCCAAACCATCATCTCTGTGCACTCATAAGCAGCTCCACTTCCAGTTCTAATTGGGAACAGAGATACTTATTGGGTGAGTTCCAGCATGATCTATCACGCCAGAGACAGCTACTATGCAAACCAAAGCAATCCGGCTTCCAAAAACCCTCTTAGACAAACACTGACTTTGCACATAGATCCTTGAATTCTTGTTTCTTGGTGCCATTTTTTTGGAACATAAAAAGTGCCAGAGGAAACTATATATTAAGAGTTCATGAAGTGATGTTTAAGATGGATAAATCCAAGGATATTACCTCAATAACCACTACCTCTTTAAAATCACATAGGTGGTCTAAAAAAGCCACCTAATTCACAGCAAACAGAACTACTGCTGAGTGAATGCAGCCACTAAGCTCATTAAGAGGATGTGGCAGGATGTGTCTGAAAGTGCAGTGCAGTGGCTCAGCAAGCAATTAAATCCCATGACAGTTTAAAATGAGAATCTATCAGTGTCACAAGAGTGTGAAGCCTCAGCATCTCTGCTGTTCCCACCCCCAGCGTTTTATTTATTATGGTGTATTGGGAACATGGGAAGTCAAAAAGATTATAATGAAATATGCCATATAAAAACCAGATTAAGCCTGCTCTTCTTTGGGGAAATATGCAGAGAGAGAAGCTGTCTGTTAGCTGTCGAGTTTGCAAAAGATACCATCTTTTGGGATGGTGCTCTCTGCCAGCAGACAGAGTGCCCCAGGGGAAATGGTGGTGAAAAACCCAGACAAGCAGCATCCATCCATCCATCATATGCTCATCTTCACATCTCCAAGGCACAAATATAGCGTTAGAGTGCAAGGGTGGGGGCAGGGGGGTTGGAATCCCTCAAGAACGAAAGGGGAGACAATGCTGTACACGAATAGTTGGATTTTGTAGCCTTTCTGTGCATGCACGACCAGACTGTCCTTAGCTTGTTTGCTTGCTTGCTTGTTGTGTTCATGGCCAGTACAGTGACTTGTTAACATCCTTAGAATTGATACATTCACAGCAGCGACCAGAACCAGGTACACTAAAGGCAGGGCTCTGCAAGCTTTGTTTGTAAGCATGCCTCTGCCAGCACAGCACAGCATGGAACTTCACTCCTTCTGCAGATCTGAATCTTCAAAACCCTTCTTTCACTGCAACATATCTTGCTATCCCAGGGGCAGATGCTTAAGTTATTGCTGTTATGCTTTAATCCTGACCTTCCACGGTCCCTGCTATCCCAACCTTTTCTCCCAACACTACTGCAATTCAGCACCCATCTGCAGCAAACTTGTCACTGCCGGTTCTACACATACATGGTCCACAAAACCTCCTGTCAGCCCAGCCCTGGGCCTCTCCTGAGACAGATTACTGATAACACAGACTCTCACAATGAGTCCATAAAGCCAAACAAATGTCCCTAGAGAGTAGTAAACATCAAATTCACTTTATTTTTCATCCAAGTTGCAATATAACCATGGCTATATTGGAGGTTGTAAGGCTACTCTGGTAACTCTTTGCCTCTCCCACCAATCCCACTGTAAACCTCATGTATATTAGTGCACTCTCAAGGTAAATTCAGCCACGGTGTGAACAAGTGATGTCTTATCCTGGAAAAGGCTTTCAAAACAATATTAGTGGAGATAGATAAAGTAGCCCCTTTATTAGAAGCTTCTAGGTGCACAATAAAAGTATATGCACGTGTACCAGCCAAAATGTTACAGTTTTTAAAACTTTCAGTAATTAACATATTTGATGACTATACCCAACCCATGATACCACTTTTCCCTTGGTGCCCACCCTCAGAACTTCTCAGAACTGCCCCTTGGAGCCCCTCTAAGGGCTCTGAGCCTACTCTCCTGTTTTGACTACAAGCTATCTTATTGTTTCAGTTGGAATTCTTGCAGGTGTTCTTCAAAACAGTGTGTCCTTGGTGGTGCATGTCCAACAGAATTTCAGGAATCTGTGAGAAAATGTTCAGTAACTTCTAAATGCTGCTTAAAATGTGAGAGACTTAGGAAAACTTATTCAACTTATATAACTCTATGAAAATCTATAAAATACACATTAAAACCCTTAGGCATCACAAGAGTCTAGTCAAAGACAATGATAAACCACTTACAGAAGGAAGACTACTTGAAAAAAAAGGAACGTATTTGTTTGCTCAGAAACAAACCATTTTTTGTGGAAAGAATAGTGTGGAGGACTCTCTGACTTTAAGCAAAAAGTCCTCTTCAGGCTGGAACCATGGGATCCTGTAAAACTCTGAAATTAATCTTAGTGAAAACTTGTTGCAAATTTTAGGCACTAGGAGGTTTGCTCTAGGGAGCACTAGGACACTGGAAAATCCCAGTATCTCCCGAGCACCTCCTCCTGCAAAGCTGCTAATCTCATGACCAGGTTGGGGAGAGCTGAGGGCAAAGGGAGAAAGTGAAGGGAAGACAGTAAGCTCTGGGTGGGACTGTACACTTTCACTCTTCAGCCTGGCATAACTGCAGAAAAATCAGAGGACAGCTCTAAGACTGGGATCCAGGGGAAAGCTTCTATCAGTGCCTAGTTAAAAAGTCTTCCAGGAGGCTACAAGACAACAGGAGGAAGAAATTAGGCTGCAGAAAACTGCAGAAGCCATTAAACATAAGGTTAAGCATTGTTAGGTTAACCCACTATCAAAATGTGGACTTTACAAGCAGCTGTATTTCTTTGGCAGACTAGAATGTCTCTATAAAATCTTTCAAATAAAAAAAAAAATAAAAACCAACAAAAACAAAACACCAAAACCAAAAAAAAAATAAAAAACCAGCTCTCCTGTCAGTTGTCTCTTGGAAGTTCTTTACAGATTTATTTCTCAGCAGAGATATAAATCATTGTCACATATAATATGCCGTGCCTCCTTCTCAAAGACTGCCAAATTACAATATCAGACTAAATGCTGGATCAAGTAACTATCCTCAGGGCTCAAATCATCTCCGTTCAGGAACATCTCCATTCAGTAGCACTTTTCTACCATTCATTTGTGTTCTGGTCACTCTCGCGTTTGTGTTCTAGATGGACTTACAATGCACCACGACTTCTGCAGCATCAGGCAACACTGTAGGCAGTATTGAGGGACACAGGCAGGGTAACTGCTACAGTTTAGAGGAAATTTCTAAGTAAAAAGCCTATTCCTCTGGGCTTTGCATCACTCTAACAGGGCTTCTGATCTGTTTGGAGTAAGAGAGTAACTTGGGCTACCTATCTGCAAGTGGTCATATAGAATCATTCATACAGATAGATGATGGATCTTTTGATCCATCCAAAGAACCAGAATCTGAATATTAACCAGACAGCTATCAGCAAACTCCAGTTCCCCCACACCACACAGCTGAGACAGTCACCCCCACACTGCACATTCTGCAAAGGGTAACAGGGAGTGGACCCCCACTGCAAACAACTGTACTATTATGTGACAGAACTGAATAAAAATGCTTGTACTGAACGCAAACTCATACATAAACCATGTGTAAAGCCAGCCATGCCAACCTTGCTGAGAATTCTGTGAGATTCTGCATAGCTTCTCTTCCTTATCGAGGACAGTGGAGGGGATACCTTTAGTAACAGATAAATCTCTGTAATGCAGTTATCTCTCAGCTGCAGTGCACAAGCATCCCAATTAATTCAGTCCAGGCCTAGCAGAACCGGCACTAAGCCAGAGCTGATAAACCTGCCAAAGCCAATCTGAGTCCTGCAGTGATTCTTGGGAACCCGCTCTGTGCTTTCTGGTGCTCTGGACTGAGGGGGTTTATGCGCTCAGCTCTGGCTGGCTTCGCAAGGTCTGGCAGCTCCATTAACGTGGCCTTTCTAACACCCAAAGTCTTGGGGAGCAGGCAGAGACACCCAGTCACCTCTCAAGGCGTCAGCAAAGGTGCGGCAGGGCTTAATAGCACCGCTCAGCCGGATTGCAGGTGTCTCGGTGCTGATCCTGCACGGCTGCCTGCGAAGCTCCCACACACGGGAGGACGGCGCTCTGTATGCCAGGCAGGTCTGGGCAGCCTGACGGCCACACTCGCACAGCGCGGTGTGGGACGGCCAGCCACGCCACGCAGAGCTCCTTCAGCAGCCCCGGCTCGGGGAATACCGAACCTGCAGAAACCAAGGAAGAACAGAAAGGCCACAGCAAAGTGGCAATGATTTTAGGATGGGATAGGGAGCAAACACCCCAGATGGTGCCCTTGGCGTCACCGCTGTCCCACCAAGTGATTCTGGGCCAAATTCTAACAGAGGTACCCTCTGCTTTTCCATATCTGTCAAATGGAGATAGTCTTCACATATCCTCTGGGGTTTGGTAAAGCTTGTTTAATATTCATAGGCATTCAGGCATTCAAACAAAATGCACCAAAAATGCAAGGTGCTCCTACAGGCTCTCACAAAGGCAGATTTAAACACATTTTCTTTCCAGCCAAGAAAAACCCTGAAAAAGTAAGGCTATTTCCAGACATACCAGATTTCAGTGGCCAATACACAAATTCCAGAAAATGAATATAATATTTACTCATATGTTAAGATGCACCTGACTGATGAAGCTATATAAGTGAAAAATATTATTATAAGAAGAAAGGCTTGTAATGGAAAAGTGGCATGAGATGCTAGTAGGTATCCTTTCAGAAATGGGAAAGAACAAAGCAAATTATCTCTGAGATGCTCAGATCTCATGCCACAAAAAGGCAAACAATTCCAAGAGGCCTATAAAGGGTTTAGACAAAAAGGTGAACTCTAGAATTAATAACAGAATGGTAAACAGGAAGATTAATGGCACCGGAGAAAATGCAGATGGTGAAGCCGAGCCTGCAGGCTCAGCAAGACTCTGAATAGGGAGGGGGAAAAAGGCAAGGTGTAAACAAGGTGACCTTCAAAGCCACGGGAATGCCTGCCAACAGGCCAGCCAGAGGGCATCCCGAGACACAGATGTGCCATCTGGGGTAGGCTGTCTCATGACAACCTGAACAAGATTTGTCTTTTACAGAATTTGCAGGGAGGCAAAATTTGTAGTGGGAGAAAATATTACCATTCGTTCAAAAGGGGCACAATTAAATGCACACGTTAAAAAAGAATGTCATCCATTTGGTAAAGAAAATACAAAAAGTTCCCTGAATATCCCCACTCGGAAAGGTCTTCTGCCTTCTTGTAAAGTCTGCTCATGTAAGGTGTGGGGGAGGAGAAACTGGTTTTCACCAAACAAATGTTTCCTTGAGGGTTTATGCTTTAGATTTATGGTAAAAAGAAAAAAAATACCCCAAAAAACCCCAAAAGAACCAACCAACAAAAAAACAAAACAAAGCAAACCACCACCTCAGTACATACTACAAAGCAGCTCTTTAAACCCGTGATGGTATAAATTTTCCCCATCTTGGCATGTCTGTTTACTCCAGACACATTTCATTTGAGAGCAGGTAAAGATTTCTCAGAGGTCTCAATATATGCTTTTACAGAGTTCCCTTGCTATGTCTTAGTGCTTAGTTGGTCCTTCTGTGCTGGAATATCTCAGTTCTTTGCCTACAGTAAAAAGTGGGAGAGAGAAACCTCCTACCACTCTTCTGCAGGGGAGCCTGGCCCTTTCAGGTCTGATGCTTAGATCATTGTAATCAACCAGAAAAATTAAAAAGTAAATGCAATCACTCATTTTTTTAAATACATCAGTCAAACAACACAGTGCTAAGGGGAACAATGTTCTCTCTAAATAAGCCTTCTACAAAATAAGCCAAACATGATCTGCTATGATATCCAGAGGCAAGAATTTTAGGGGAAAACAGAATAAGCAACAACATTACAGCTCACTGTGGATAAAAAGCAGACTCCAGCTATGGCACTTCAGCAGGCACTGTATTCACACACCTCTTTTCCTTTCAGGCTGGCTCAAACTATGTAGAATCTGAGTATTTCAGGCAAAAACTGCCCCATCTGAGTTCAGCGCTGAAACTGGCTAATTCAGTGCTAAGAGTACAAGCAGACATATCTGAATGTGTTTTATTCTGATGGCCTGCATATCAATGAAGATATTGTCAAGACCTCTGGTTTCACACTAGGAACCATAGGTGCTGGATGAGGTCAGACAGCTTGTGCAAAGCCTGCACAGCCCAGTGCTGTTGCATCAAGCAAGCTTGACTCAAGCAAGCTTGCAATCGCTGACAGGAGCTGCCATCATGGCTCTGGCATCAGTACATGCCTTTATCCAGAAGGTCCTATCATGTGGCTCTGCTGATTGTTTTTTAATTAGAACAGGAATGGAGAGCTGAAGTACACACCTGAAAACACTAACATGGCAGTGAGGAAGGAATCAGCAAGAACAAGGGAGAAAAACATCAAGATGGAGGAAAGCTACGATATTCCATCTCCTTGTCTGCTGCAGCAAACTAGACATGCTGGTTCTGAAAACTGCCACAGAGAAGTCTGAAAAATGGAAGCTCTGGGCCTTGAATTACGTTTTTTCAATATCTCTCTCCTTTCTTCTCTCTGCTAACAGAGAAATACTGTAAACTCATAGATCCTGAAAATACACATTTTCACACATTAGAAAACACAGGGAAAAGAGATGATAATGGGGAAGAGGAAGAGATAGCCATGTAAGGGGAAAACAAAGTGAAATACAGAATAGTTGCTCTTCTTTCCTTCTTCTCAGCTTTAATTTCCTTTTGTTCATCGAATATTGAGCCAAACTAAGCCAAAAGGAGCTGCCATGCTGGGCGACAAGATTGATGGCTGCAGGCAGACTACACAGTGAAGAGACGGATGACTGGTCATTTCCCGCGATGCACTGAAAAACATCCATCCTTGCAGCCATGCTGAGCCCATTTGTGCTCCTTTTGAAAAGAGAGATAAACACAGGCAGCCAGAGGCACCTGACTGTCCTTCTCCCTCAGAAGGACACAGCTATAGTCCTCTGGGTTCCTTGAGAAGGTCGCTCTGTCCATCCCTGAACATCTGGCTGTGGGATTTGCTAACTCTCTCTCTCCCCCGGCAATCATCCATCTATTAGAGCACAGTGCAGGTTGGAAGAAAACGGTGAAGAGAATGGTGTGACAACCTCATCAATCTACAGCTACGCGCTTGGCTATTTAGTTTTCTTTCCACTACTCCTAAATGGATGGGGGCAGGGGGTGGAGAGAGAATTGCTACTGGTATGAAGGAGGGAATTGTGGAAATGGCAATGTGGATTGGAGTGAGTCCTTATGACTATTAAAATGTTGTGCATGTACTAAAGCAGTAGGGAACTAATTAAGATTCAGGATTGAAAGGCAAAACAAAAAAGTTGGATGCACTCTTGTTCCATCTGTAGCCCTTGCTGAGAGTTCAGATGTACTTGGGGCATCATCTTTAGCAGAGCGAGCGTTTTTTCGGGGTTTTTGCAGAGGGGAGGGGGTTTGTTGTTGGTTTTGGTTTTTTGTTTGTTTTTTTATTTTGCCCATTCAGATATTAACAGAAAGCTCCCTGGAAAAATATCCTGTAAGTATATTTATAATGCCAGCCCTGGTGTAGCAGCTTCAGAGGCACAAAGCACTTAATCCTGAGTCCTTTCTATTCAGTTAATAGTGTCTTTGTTGCTGATACTGTCCTGGTCTATAGCATTGCTCACAGATACAGCCTCTGTGTTACCAGTTCTCCTGCTGTGCTGCTACCTCACTTAGGCAATGAGCATTACATGGCAGATGTATCCATAGCATCACTTACAAATTAGCATCACTCCAGAAATTCCTGTAACCATGAACCTCACTTTGTCACAGCAGCACATATCTGTAACTGTGTCATTCACAGACACTGTACCAAGGAAATAATGAGAAGATAAAAGCATTCACCATCCCTCAAAAAACACAAAGAAATGAGTCACTTGCTTCAAGTGTTTAAATGTAGTTTTAGCACTCTATCTGAGCCAGCTTTGAAAATTTGTCTTTTTTCCCATCATGCAATGCTGTTTATTTTAGACCAACAACAAAAGGATTTTCACTACAGATCTGTAGGACATGCATAGGATATTAATCATGACCATATGTTTTCCTAAGACATCGACCCCATACTTACCAAGGGCAATCACATGCATTCAGAATGACATAATTTCCATCAAGAGGAGTAAAGTTTTCATCCTTTCTCCTACATCAAGAACCATAGCTCTAGCTGATGGAAATTGCTGCTCGCTATAGTCTTTAATAGAACTACCTACTTACAATAGCTAAGGTCCTACCCCTAAATTACCTGGTTTGTTTAAGGGAAACCATGCTCCAAGTGCCTCCTAAGTGAGATCTCTGGTCTAGAAGACATTGCACAAAAAAAACCCTGTATCCATCTATTCTAATGCACATTGCGTCGACCCTCCTTCCTCCAAAAAGTTCATTATTGAGAATGGATGCCATGGCAAACACTAATGGTGTCAGAATCCTGAAGCATAAACCACTTGTAATAAAGTATTAGTCAATCAAATGCAAAATGTGGGAATATTGAAATGAATCATAATCTATCAAAAACATGGTTAATATCTCTCAGGTAAAAGACAATTATGAGGCTGTAAAATATTTACTCCAAAGAACAGGAATGACAGACTGAAGACTTCCACCAGAGAAGGTGTTCGGAGGTACAGGGATGTGGAAGGGGAAGCCATCATGTTCTCCATTCTATTTTCAGCAATTCTATAAAGCTTGGCATGTAAGATTTCAAACCGAACATTATACTACCATTTATGGCTCATTCCATTATATTATGCACCAGAAAAATAACTCTTCTCCCAGGCAACTAGCAGTAGGACAAGAGGGCACAGTCTTAAGCTGTGCCAGGGGAGGTTTAGATTAGACATTAGGAAGAAGTTCTTTACAGAGAGCATGATTGGACATTGTAATGAGCTGCCCAGGGAGGTGGTAGAGTCACCATCCCTGGAGGTATTTAAGAAGAGACTGGATGTGGCACTTAGGGCCATGGTCTAGTAGTTGAAGTGGTGTTGGGTCAAAGGTTGGACTCGATGATCTCAGAGATCTTTTCCAACCTCATTGATTCTGTGATTCTGTGTGATAAATATTACAATATTTCATAACACAAAACAATTTAATTTGCTATGTGTCAGGAGAACAATAAAATAAAATAAATGGGGGGTTTTAATCATATTTTTTATATTTCTTTGCTACTTCTATAAAGCAGTGCATAGGTTCCACTATACCATTGACCTAGTAGGCCAGTGACTTTATTTGGCTCTATTTTGCAGGATGCTGAGTACCAAACCTGCAAGTCTGGGCCAAACCAGTATTTTACATGTGGATTTAATTTTAAGCATGTGACAAGTCCCATTAATTACTAAAAGATCACTCATGTTCTTAAAGCCCAAGCTCAGGTGCTTTCCTTTGCTGGGGTTAGACAGCTTGGCATCTTATGAGACTAAGCCCTGGGGACTTGATCCTATAAACCCTTTCTCATGTGATTACCAGGGAACTCCCAGAATTACTCACATGAACACAGAAAATAGATACAGTGAATTAGATTTAAAATACCTATTTCCTAGGATCTCGCGTCCCGTACTTGTATCTAAACTGTACTTGTGCCTCACAAAAACCCTTTTGATGATGTGATTTATCCTTTTTCAGGCATTTTTACTGGCTATACCTAGAAAAGTGGCAGTAGGTTTGCCAGCAAAGCTGTTCAAGTTCAGTTCTAGCTGCAAGACTCCTACAGGGCACAAGGCTTCCCACCCACCCCTCCCCTGTGCTGGAGAGCTGATGATTTGTGCCTTGGGGGAAATGGATCTGCCAGGTTCCAGCGTTTCCCCAGGCACCGTTCCCTGGAGCTTCCCCAGCTGTTCTCATAGCCCTTTCTCCTGATAAGCCTTGAGCATACCTGCACTCCCTTAATTTTCAGTTAAATCTGTTTATTTCATAAATAAGTAATCCTGATGGTTACTTAGAAACATCAATGTTAACTTCATAGTAAGGGGATAAATCCCACAGCATTTTACCTCCCCAGCAGGAGTAATGTGTCTCCTAGAGACGCAGCATTCACAGTCAGGCCTTGGCAGCTTAAGAGGCACATGCTGAAAAACCTCTTCCCAAAGATGTGTCCTAGCAGCCAGATGTAGGTCAAACACATAGTCACCAAGAAAAGCAAAAGAGCAAAACAATGGACTGGATAACACAGAAAGGGCGGTGGCACCAGAAGTAAGCTCTCTCACAAGCAGCCCAGGTATTTCAAGCCAATGCCATCTCAGCTGCCTGAGCCCTCTGAGTTTTCCTCACATCCTGCAGATTGAGCCCCAGGAGATGACCTGCAGTCACACTGTAGAGGCTCTGAGGAGATCAACAGCACAACTCATTCCTTCAATTTAATGGCCTACTGTAATGACAGAAACATTTTTCAGAACAGCCTGGCTCCAAAGTCATCATAACTCTATTTTCACAAATATACTAAACACAGCTGAGATGACGTGGCAATGGAAAAATTACCTCTAAGTGGCTGCTTTGTTTCTGAAATTACAACAACCTTGTGTCTGTGGGATGCTGCACATGCAGCCTACATTCCCCTTCTCAGTGACAAGACAGAAAACTCAGAGAGATAGATTTAACTGCTTCCAAAATTGCCTTATCTTGTTTAGTTGCTACTGCTCCCTTTGCCTGATGAGGGCCAGAAGGGTTTGGCTTCAGTGGGCTTTTGATCAAAACCCAGAGAGGTTCCAAAGCCCAGTAGCTTCTCTGTGCATCTCTCTCCTAATTATGCAAACTGGCTCAGCCACACAAGAACCAGGAGTAATCCTGGGTGATTCATACACAGTTCTCCTGGTAAAACTGTGAACATAAAATACATGTAGTGACCTGTTCCAGATCTCACAAATGAAAGAGAAACTATTTACACAAAGTTAATCCTGTAAATTCTACCAACATGACTGCAGAGTTAAGTAGCAGAAGTAATGTTTTTGTTTTCTTGACTGGACTATTTATAGACTATTATTTGCTTTTCCAGAAATGTTTTATTTTCATAACTGCAAAATCATGAAATTCCATCTGGGGGAAAATACACATTTGCTCACAGTCACTGAGCTGAATTAGTCTAAGAATTTGCAGCTTATCACATCACAGCACCCAGCAAGAGCAGTGCATGATTTGAAGGAGAAGGTATTATAGCCCTGGCAGCCAAGACATACAGAAGTCCAGCTCACCAGTGGCCAAAACAAAGCAAGAAGAGTTACACTGTGCAAAACTTGAGGTGTCTTTTGAGCAGTTACACTCTACGGACAGCCTTGTGAAAACTGGCTCAACAATTCATCTACAGTGAGTCTCTTTGTTTGCATATATGGGTGTGTAACAAATTACTTGTTTTTCATCACCATCCCAGTACACATAAGCCCAGGCTGTGCACACCAGAGTTAGGACATTTTCATACCTGTTTTGCAAGGCTCCATGCTGATGGCCAAAATATTTAATACTGGCACTTCAAAGGTCTGACAAATGGCATGATTCATTCATTCCTTCCTTTTTATTTAAAGGTCTCACAAACTCTCTAAAAATATTTACTAAATATCTGTTAGGCACTTCTCTGAGACAGACAAATAAGACTGATGCTTTAACACCTCCATTTTAGGTACTGAGAAACTGAGAGAAAGAGACATATTCCATTGTCCCTGATGCTGTGTAGTCCTGTGTGGGGCACAGGTGATGGAAGTACACGATAGTGTGGTATGACTTGCAATGCAGAGGTGGGCACCTCCACTGCAGGTTGGCAATGGCACAAAGATACTTCAATGCAGGACTTCTACATCACGATTCTGTGTCAGTGAATACATGCAGAAAGGAACAGGTTCTCTGGTATTCTTAGCACCATGTAAGAAAAGAAAAGCAAACTTTATCTGGCCAGAGATTTGGACCAGCAAAGGTCCCTGTTGTTGGACGAATTTAAGGTGGTGGATGAGATAGATTTTGATTAAATGTACGTGTAATAGAAAGAAGCTAATTCACAAGGAGGTCTCACACTGATGAGTTTTCTCGTGGTGACAGAAAGTCTCTTTTTCTAACCCAAGACATAGTTGGATGTGTAAGTGCCTTAGAGCAGCAGCTCTTGCCTGTGGTGCCATGTCCTGCTGTGAAGACAAGATTAGGGGAGAATTGCAGCCTACTGTTTCGATTCAGTAGCACTGATGGATTCATCTGTAAGCTGCAGGCTTAGCTGATGAATAAACACCTACTTAAATTTAGGCCAAAAGCCCAAAAGAAAAGGCCCAGAAGAAATCAGTATTTATTTTGCTATAAAAAAAAAAACAGCAAAGAAAAAAAAACCAGCACCTTCTGGCATCCCTACTCCCTGATTTGGATTCGCAATGTAAAGCTTCATTTTATTCCAAAGCGCTACGGAAATGTGACATATATATATAGGTACACGATAGACCGACCTCAGGACTCAGCATGGCCAGCGCGCAGAGGCGCTCTGTAACGCATTGAAGGCGAACTGGAAACCATTAACCCTCCCTGTAACAAAAAAGTCCAGGGATTTTTTGTTTTGTTTTGTTTCCTCCTATATGAGGTGGCAAAAATAAAGACGGGCGAGGAAGGGTGGGAACGAGACCCGCTCTGGGCTCAACCGCGAGCGATGGGACCCGCCCGCGCAGGGGCTCCCGCCGCGCCCTCTGCTGGCCGCGCCGCGCCACTGCAGCGGCACCGCCGCCGCTCGGCCACGCACCGGAGCGGGGGGAACCCTAAAATCACCCCAGAGCGTATTATAAAAGAGAAGGGGTTTTGCGGTTTGTTTTTTGGTTTGTTTGGGGTTTTTTTTAAACACAAAACATTTCAGAATGCAGAAGTACTGGAATAAAAAGTAGATTTTAAATGACACTCCAGCTTCCAAGGTTTTGGAGAGCCGGGAGCGAAACGCGCAGAAGTTGCTAACAGGCTGTTAAACTCCACCTTAGGTGAGGAATCCAGAGCGAGTCACTGGTGAAAGGATCTTGCTGCTGTCAGGTCAGCTCTGCCCCAAATGCAGGGTTCATGATGGCAAATAAAAGCCACCTCGTTCTCACCCACCCTCCTCCGTCCTTATTTGATAACAGCCACGAACAATTTAAAAACAAAAATAAGCTCTACACAAAAAGTATCTTTGGTAAATTCACACCTGCAGAAATCTGTCAGTCTGAACAACTGACAGATGGAATATTGTATCCGATTCATCTGCATGTTACTGACAGACGCTTATTTGGCATTTGAACTATTCTGCCAGTTACGATCCTAAAATGGTCTTAATGGACCTTAAAGAGGAGTCACAGGCAGGTTTTACAATATAACATGACCATAACCGTTAGTTGCAGAGAAGTTTCAATATATGTCAAACAGTAGGAAAACTTTTTGTTAAGAAATCATGTGACTCTCCTTACAGTGTTCATAGCAAAACAACACTGCTGTCTTGTACTACCGTACAAGAAGCAATGTGTGATTGTTGAAATCAAAAGTGAAAGCAGTCAATACTAATTGGCCTACCCGAGAAAAAATTATAAAAGGAAATTCTCATGAAATTAAGTGCTTTGAATTATTTTTAGGTTCCGATATCTTTGAGTGACACTGAGCAGCCAGGAAAAGAAAAAATAATATGGAACTCAGGAGAACTGAGGTCTTCCTATGTTCTTGAGTTCAATTTCCAGCTGTACCACAAACCTCCGGTGTAACCATCATAGGAGTAGTTTATTGTCTTTGTTTGCTCATTTCTCCATTTTGGAATCAAAGTACTTCCTTCACTATATTTTGTATATCTGGACTGTAAAATCTGCTATAGTATATGACTATAGCAGAGAGTATAAGAAAAGTTCGCAACAACCTTTGGGATGATAATCTAACATGATGCTTGAGTCTCTAGATGTTGTCATGTAAGTGATACTACTACAAATTTTGTTCTTTCCTTTTTAATGTCATTTTAACCTTATCTTGGTGAAGTGCTACATCTTAAAAAGCACAAACCTCCACAGATATGCTGAACATCTTCCACTAGATTTGAGGGCACTCTTTGCTTCCTAGGAGACACACGGTAGGTACCTTGTACAATCAGTCACAGTCTCTACAAGGTAAACTGAGATGGTTTAAAGAGATAATAGCTTATCTGTGAGAGTTCCGTTCATTCATCCACAAGCACGCTCACCTAGATATACCCCATGTGCCAGATTAAAAACAGATCAGGCATTGTTCAACTGGATCTAAAAATCCTTTATCAGTACTTGCCTCAAACAATTCTACCACGGTTTATAATAGCAAATGAAAGATACTTTTGTTTACTTTTACCCTTCAACAGCCTGTTCAAAAAAAACATTTCAGTAGCTCAGCTGAACACTAGACTGCCCAGACATAAGCAACAGGACAGACGCTAGCACAGGATACCAGCTCATTCTCAGCACAGTAGTAGCACACACAAACTCTATTCGACACCCTCCAAGTGGGTGGGAAGGCTGCCCGCTGCGAAACCTCACTGTTGGCTTTCAGTCCAAAACCAAAGGACAGCAGTAAACTGAGACAAAAGCTTTCCAGTCATAGTCTTTACACTAACATGGCACATGAAATAAAAGCTCTGAGTGCATGTATGTATGTACCTATATTTAGCCATCTTGCAAAACTGGAGTAGGACACTACCAATTTAAATTCCACCAGAGTTTTTGGCCATACTCATCCTATCTAGTCTCATCTGCATAGCTGCAAAGCTTGTGTAATACCTGATTGTCAACAGGGTTTACTGTAGGTAATACCACTTACACAGTTTTGATAGCTGACCCAACACAGAATCATGATACAACCCAGCACCACAAAACCACTAAGTATATAGGAAAAGGATCAATTAAGATTTCAAGGGGCCTTAAGTCTAATCACAGACCACTCTTCCATTTCTAACCCTCCTCCTTCCAGCTGCTCTGATATTACTGAGGGCTAGAACACTACTGCTTGCTTTTAGCAAGAGAGTTAAAAACTCTTTTTTCTCCCACTCCACTGGACAAACAGGCTACCCAGGCCAACCCTCTCTGTCACCCATTCCCAGCCTCACAGACTTCCCATGCACAGGAGCTCAGCTCAGCTCTGCCCTTGCTCTTTTACTGGGCAGAACAGCCAATTGAGTGAATGTGGAAGCACAAGCTGCTTGCGGCCCTCCCACTGCTCTGTGCTGAAGTGCCATGCAAATAGCACTGCTCAGTTCTGCAGAAAATCAGGTTTGCCCAAACTTGGCTGAACAGAATTCTAGTTTCATGAATATTATGAAAGTATCAACACCTCATAACTTTAGAACTCTGTACCTTGGGAATCACAGTATTAGCAACATGTCAATATATTGCCCATGATCTGGAATATGTTCCTAATCTGTACCACTGTTCATAGGAATCTTGACCGCTACACTATAATGGCTCATGTAACAGCTCATAGCCATGACAACGATGACCCCTTGGCTGCACTTGAGTCATAATGCTTGGGTCTGAGCGTATGAATATAACGCTGAAAGATGAAGACCAGACTGTGTAAAAGTGTTAGGAATACTTAGTGAAATTCCTGAAGATCTGGTTGTAATATTGATTGTACTGTCACTGAAGTCGTTATCATAAGTAAGTTTTGGCAATACTTTATTTCTCCCTCATATCTGTTGGATAGGCTACTGGATGGAACAACGGGTGTTAGAAATAGCACTAATGTGAACATTGCTAGACCCTTGATCAAACCACTTTACAGGGCTATCCATGCACGTAACTCTGAGTAGAGTGGCAGACGAAAATAGCCATCTAAAGGCTGCCTCAGCAACACCTATTCCAGTGTTCACTTCTCTACAGCTTTGGCTGTAAGCAATCTTAAAACCAAACACTTCCATTTGAAACCAAAGAAAAGCAACAAATCAGGACAACAAAAGCACCGTGTTCTCTTAAGAAGCAGGCATCAACTGACCCCAGGAAAAACATTAGAGTGAACCTTGCATTTTACAAAAATGACCATGAATATTTTCTTCATTAGGTTTCGATATTACTAAATGTGAAATTCTCATTCACTGACTTGCATCATGCACTACCCAAACCTGCAAAAGTCTGTTATAACTATAAATACTGTATTATTACTAAATGATTTATTGTACCCTTGAACTGCTAGCAAGACAATAGTTTAATTCTACCTACTGACCAGATGATGACTAGCTATGACTTACCAAAACAAAAGTCCTAGATCTGTGTATCTCCTGAATTACATCTCTTGAACTTCTGGATACAATTTATTATTGTAATAAGCCACTCCAAAAGCTCAGGTGCAGTCCAAGCAAGTGTTCACACCTCTGGTGCCAACCCCATTGACTGCTGGACTTTTGGAGCTAAGATCCTCTTCAGTGTTTGTCATAGTGGCTGTCTTATGAGAAGTATTTCTGCACAGCTAACAAATGTTAACACATAATACAACTAAAGTTTAGCCCAAATTTGATGTTGTAGAATTGCATTGCTTGCATGTGTTACATAACAATTATAAATACATATATAAACAATTTCACAGCCTCCTATATAAAAATCAGCTATTTGCATATTAACCAAGCACAATAACTCTCTAGCTGCTGAGAACAACTCTAACACATGACTAGGATGCCCAAGCCCTAAGGGAGTGAAACTATGGAACATTTAGATTAGATTTCTTTCAGATTTATTTTACATGTCCTACAGTTGTCATCTCTGCGCTTTTTCAGGGATCTTCAATTTCCACATCTTTGCCCCACACAATCATCTAATATTTAACCAAGGACTAAAGAAGTCAACATTAGGTAGCTTCCTAGGTTCAGCGTTAGGTTTTAGCACAGCATTCCCCTCCAAAATATACAGTATTTCTGCTGTCCAGATTGAAAATAAATTACACTATCTATCTCTCAAATTGTCAAAAGCTACCTTTAAATGGAGATCAAATGTTTTCCATAAGTTTTATACTTTCAAATCAGAGGAGGGAAAAATCCCACTTTTGGCTAGTGAGTCTATTCTGGATATGCACAGATGGAGTGAAATTATTTTGCAGTGTAACTGATAAGAAAAGTTAATCACTAGATAGAAATTGGGTGGAAAATAGATTTAAATGGCAGAGCAATATAACTCGCCTTATTTGGTTGCCACAGGCAATGCAACAAAAGCAGCACTCCTGAGATGCAGAGATGTTTATAGCAGGGAAAACAACACAGAGACAGACATGCTGAGGTCTCTTTATCTGATAACTTTGTGGTAATTGCCTTTCATGCCCTGTGGCATGTAGGATGCACTAATTTGGCATTCAGTGAATACAGCAAAGAAGCGTAATGCAAACAAAAAAGAGTCAAACTCTACCTTACTACTTTACCTTACAAAATTACCAAGGTGCATCAGGGCTGGCATCATCACAAAGTCTGAGGTAGGCACTTCTATGAGCCAACATCATTCTCTTCTTAGAGTCCATCTTCATCTTCATCAATGTACATGACTGATTTCATCAGTTCTTTCCAAGCACCTCTTAGTTCTATTTGCTGGCTGAGATTTTGCCCTTTGCTTGAGCCCCAACTAAGTGGCTATAGGGATTTCTTCCCCTTGTCCAACTACTCAGATGTGTCTTACATTTAAGGTATGGAGTCTTCAAAAACTCTTTCTACTAGAATCAACAGGAATTTTGCTCCTAAATGAAATTTGCCTCAGTTGCGCTTTCCCTTCACCAACTACTGCATAGAAGCAAAGTCATCAGTATTGCTGAGCATAGCTCAGTTCTCAGGCACCTTCTTCTGTAAAACAGGTTTTTTAAATATTCTTAATACACATTTGGGGCTTTTCTCCTGTACTTTTTTTACTGGCAGTGTTTCAACTCTTAAAAACCACATACAGCTGTGAGTACATGTGTTTCCTCTTTCTCATAATAGCTGACCCCAGAGACAGAAAGCCTTTACTACTAACTGCAGGAAAGAATGCACAACACTATGCTCTACCTGACACAGCTGTAGCTCCTCAACATCTGCTTTACAGTCACTCATTCAGTATCCAGACTCATCACTTCACGTAGTTTACTTGTGGGAGAAGAGTATCAAGGACAAGAAGAATGAAAGAATAATGGACAAAGGTACACATACAGACAGACATAAGTACACAAATGTGGCATATGTTCACTAATTATTATTATTTGCTGTTTATAATCTGGTCACACCCCTTGTCCCCAGCCCCATTAAGAAAAATCTTATCAGTGTACTGTTACACACACACACAGTGGTCTTTTTCACAAAGATTAGGCAGCAGATGCCAGAGTGAGAGTTTGTATTAATGATGCAGAGGAAATACTTAGTAATACATTGATCCTTTACATGTTTATGAATTACTAATAGAAGCCAGGATTCACCCCTACAGAAGGTAAATTCATCTTCCAGTGCATTCAGTACAAGTTGTACACATTTCTGTAAGGGATGAGTTGCACACAGAGGGTTTGGTCATTATTGTGACAGGAAATCAAGTAAGATGCAGCAGACACAATGAGAAATGGTTGGAGAGAGGCAAAGATAAAGTCCAAGGTCTAAATGCCAGGTTTGCACGTATGCCAGCTGCTCTGCAGCACAGGAGAAAGAGGCAAACAAATACTTACCAGGTTTAATTTCCAGCAGCTTCAGCCTGGAGTCCTCAGGTGGATGCAAACGCCTCTTTTTGCGCCAGCAACGTGCTGGGTATGTGTACAGCTGACCTGGGGCCAGGCCTGAAGATTAAAGGCAAAAAATTAATCACATTTCAGTTTGTAAACCACAAGCACTCTCTCTAGCATCTTTGTTCTTGCCCTTCCAGTATGTCCTTGTTGGAGGGTTCAATCCTTCAAATCATGAGGCAGAACTACACACTCAAGGCATCCACTGCTCCTGAGGCTCCTCAGCACCTCTTGGGAGCAGGCCTACAGAGAATCTAAGTTTCACTTAGACACTTCACTCAGCTCACTGAAACCAAAGCTGCACATAAATAATTTGTGATTTCTTCAGGGTAAATAGAATTTCAGACTCTCTTGGGTCACAAGGGCGATGCCTCCTCTGCGGCTAGAGAAAGCCCCTTGGGAGAGAAAAGATGAAGTTCTGACGTGCAAATCTTGAGGCCCTGATGTGCAGAGCAGCTGAGCAAATTTGTGTCTTTCCAAATGGGAGCAAACCAAGATCCAAGAGGACTGACTATATGGACCCTGTGTTTTTGCTTAAATTCTGGGCATTTGCTTGAATACCAATTCTTCATCCTGACTATTAGCTCCTCGTGCCAATATCCTGATTGAGGGAGGAGATACAGCAGTAATGTTTATAATATTGCATGCTTCTTAAATCACATTTGGCATCACTAGCCTCTGAGCTGACCTGGCTCTCCTGACAGCTACCCTTTAGCCAATGCTTGAGCTATACTTTGCTCTCTTGTATTGAGAACACAGCAGGGCTTTCTGAATGCGTCACTACTAGGGGCATGAAAGCACACTGACAAGTGTTCCAAAGTATCCTCAGCTGCCCCAGATACTCATGACATACAGAAATACCCAGCAAGACACAGAAAAGTTGAAAGAATTTAATTATCTTCTCTCTTTCCCTTGACCTCTCTGTCCACCAGTTTTGCTTTAGCTCCTCTGTCCTTCTGCTCTTGCCTTGAAGGGGCTACAGAGTGTGACTCCAATTCCAGACACGTTGTCCCCAGAAAACAGGTAAGACCGCATAAGAGAGAGGACAGGAGTGGTGTTACCATATCTGAAACTGTACCAACAATGAACAGCTGGACAGCAACAAGGGGGTGCCAGTAAAGCAGAACAGCTCAAGGGCAGCAGGATGGCCCAAGAGTTCTCTCACCCCTTCTGAAGCAGCCAGGAGAGTATATCAGCTTTTGGGAATAAAAGTGACTCACCAAACCAAATGAGGATAATGAAAAAAAACAACATCCTGTTACTTGGGGGTGGGGAGGAAGACACAATAAAATAATTCACCTCAAGGGAATGTGCTAATCAAATTCTGCAAGTGAAACCTAAGCTCCTGGTTTTAAATATTTCAACTGTTGGGAATGCCAGTTCAGAGCCCAGCACTTTCCACCTACTTCCAAGGCCTCACTACATAACCAGCATCTACAGCATAATGCCAGGGTGTGGCCAAGGGATGGAGCATTTGCAGAGATCCTAGCTGTTTCAGGACACAGATTGCTGCTGGACTTGGGCTTTTTATGCCCTTCTTTTAATGATGCCCTGCAAGCCAGGAATTATGCCCACTCCAAGAGGAACACATTGCAGAACAGGTTGCTTAGGACTGGCTTGGGAATAAAAATGTGAATAACTAGCACTTCTACAGTGTTTGGACACCCTTCTTCATGCCACTTTGCAAACATTAACCACTGCAAACAATTCCTGTAGTGGTGAGGTGGATTGTGCCTGGCTCTGATGTGAGTAATTAAAGAGGTGGAGGCAAGAAGCCTTACCCTTTCACAGCAGGTCAAGAACTTGCATACAACATTGAAATGGTGGTTGCTAGACCAAAGCAATAGGACAGAGAATGAGCCCTCCATTGCACGGGCCTCCACAGAAGAGTCATTTGAAAGAAATAAGCACCATGGTCCCAGACGGAGAGGAGCAAAGATGTACTGCACTTTTGGGGAGTGTCTGTTAATGTGGATTCAATTGTTGAGCGCTCGTATGTGAAAGAGCAGTTCTGGATTCAGCTACAATAGTGAAAGTCAACTACACATGCTGAAAGCCCAACTAGAAATAATGCAGGTATCCTTGAAAGGAGAGAGGTTGGAGAACCTCTTTCCTGAAGGGCCTTCAGGTGGCAGGTAGATCAATAAAAGATGGATGATCCAACATCCACCTCTGCACCCCTTGAGGTAAGCTCTCTGTTCCTACTCACAATATCCCTGTTCGTTAATACACTGCCACCCAATAAACTTAAAACATGTACCAGACCTTCATTTGATCCAAACCCATCAATGATACCTTCACTTCTCTACCCTGTTCCCATCTGTCACTGTGCTGCCTCACATGAAGTGCAGATCTTACACAAAGAAGAGGCAACAAGGAAAGTGTAAGTCCCAAATACTTTGAATCTAGCCCCTTCACAGTTGAGCTTGGAGCAGATATGGAAATAATGCATATACGGGTCTTACTGTCTTTAGTCCTTGGTGGGGTGTCTCCCTCTGGTACCTAATAGGGCAACCAGGGAAGGTTCCAACCATTTGCTTATAGAGGAAATAGCAGACCCTGCAGTGAGTTATGTTGTTTATCTCATTAGTGTAGGAGAGTCATAACTCAAAGCTCATGTGATCGGCCAGAGGAGGAGGGGAAAAGGAGGGAGTTATGGGCAGTATTGTGTGAAATTAACCCTGAACTGTTTATCATCAGATGCAGTTTTCTGACTCCTTTAACAAAGAGGACAGAAAGAACCCTGGTTAATATGCTGAGGTCCTGACTCTCCTCTGTTTTTCAAGCCTGTGTAAGTGAAAAGAGGTCCTGGAGCTTTGCCATTTGTCCCTATACAGTTTTTCAGGTTAGGGGTAGTAAATGCTAGTGAGCATAGCACACGAGAGATTACCAGGATGGCTGGCAGAGCCAAAAAACAGGCATGCTAAAACTGCAGAGGGATGCTTTGACTCACCATAATACTACAAGAAATAGATTATGCAAAGACACCCAAGGGAGCACTAAATGGGCTAATAAAAATCAAGAAAGAGGAAAGCAAATATGGGGGAGGAGGGCTGCTTCATTTCACACTGATTATTCTAATTCAAAATAATAAAGGCATCAGATTTGGTGGCCAATGCCAACCTAGGAAACTTCTGTCACTTGATACTCTCTGTGAAGAATGTTCCACCATTAGTCTCCACTGCAGACCTGCAGGAGAAATGTCACTGATCCTCTTTTGCAGGGCAAGCTGCCAAACAGTTCACTATCAGAAGTGAAGGAAAGACTTGCAGAGTGAATTTGCTCAAGGTAGTCCACAGAGCTTGTGGCTGAGAAAGGAAAAGCATGAAGACCCCTTGGTTCCTGGTGTGATGCCGTAACACTTTTATGACGATCTCTTCTGCAAGTGCACAGACACCAGTGAGACCCCCAAAAGACTATCTATGTCTATCTTTGTAGAAGTTGCTGTTGACAAAACATTACTTGTGAATGTATACCTGTTTATATATACCTTCTGACAGTGTTCAAAAGAATAAAAATGGCAGCACCTTACTCATAACAAGATGCTACAAGAACAGAAACTCCTTGGGTAAGTTGACTAAAATAACTAACTAACTAACTAAATAAATAAATAAAAGCTAGTTTTGCCAAAGCATAATCTCTTAGGAATGGGGAATTTTCAGCTGAAGCAAAAACTCAAGTGTGGATATGAAGCAACCTTACAAAAGAAGGATTGTCCAGAAGGTCAGACAACTCCCAGCTTGTAAACCATATTCAGTGGTCCCAGATTACCCCAGCAGTTTTGGTAGCTGAAATATTCTTAGGATATTTTTAAAATAAACACCTGTAAAACACCTGTTTTCTTCTGCATTAAAAATGGCTGCATTTTACTATAGAAAGAGTTTTCTGATAGTAGTGCAAGACAACACTAAATCTACTCTGGATATTTTAGGCATAGGAGGACAGGGATCCTTCCCTCAATATATCCTAGACAAGAGAGAAGTTAAGTTTCAGCTAAGTATCAGCTAAGAACTCTTCAGAAGTAGCAATTGCTTTTTTAGCTCCAGGAGGGTAGGGAAACATCCTATGTGTTCCTCCCACTTCTTCTTGTGTAAGCTGGCCAGTGGAAGAGACTAGAGCAGGCTGTGCCTGCTCATAATTTCAGATCTAGACTTGGGAAGGGGAGTTCAGTAAGTTTTACAGTATTTTTTACATTTTTTAAAGCATGTCATGCTTCCAGTGACCATGTACCCTAGCCCCCTTCCTGTCTGCACTCTCTAGTCTGTACTAAGAAAGGAAAAAAGGTAGAAAACCAGTTTGGTGCTGTTAAAAAAATCTGTTCCCTGAGCATATTGTTGGTCAGATACTGAGACATAACCTAGACAAATTCCCCCTGAGGTTCGGAAGAACTTCTGTCTGAGTAACATCTCCAGTCTTTGAGCTGGTGCCTCTCAAACAAGGATTTCAGATGGATTTACTGTAACAAAGGAAAGTCTGACCAAAGTCTACAAAAATAATAGTGTTCTTTTCCCTTGAGTTTCACTGAGCTTTGGAACAGGCATTAGCCAAAGCCCCTTAAGGAAGTACACCAACTTCTTTCTGCACCCAATGGGATTGGGGCTCCAAAACTGATATCCAAGTAACTTGTCCAAAGCAGAATCAGGATTTAAAGGTGTATTTCTAACCATGGAAACAATATTCCTTCCATTAACTGGACTCTCCTATATTTTACCTCAGTATTATATCCTTCCCAATGTGGTTCCTTATTTTCAGCATTCATCTAAGAAACTCCCACCTCCACCTTGAAGATAATTCCAGTCCTGCTTGGAGCAGAGCACTGTGTCTTCTGCTGCAGGCTGGGATCGATAACATTAAAAGAGCTACAATGATGAGGCCTTAGAAACTACCATGTCACGCGCTTCTATGGGCAGAGAGAGAATAATTAGCATGAGCTCTCTGCAGTTACCAAAGGAAATCCCCTGCAGGCACAGAGGTTTAGGCAGCTACTCTTCTGTGTGGCCTGTAGCAGATTTGAGCTCCAATTAATTAAACCCCATGAGGGCTCAGTGGCCAGCCCTCAATACATGCACATGCATACACAGACACACCGCTACCAACCTGGTCCCCTGTGCCTCTTCTCCATCCAGATGTAGCAGTTGTTCTGAGCTACCCCAGTTTGTGAATCCAGGAAGGGAAGGCGCACGCTCCGCTCGGCACACAGCCGAGAGTTGTAGCTGCGACAGTGCTCAATTGCTTCTTTGTAGAACTGGTCCCCGAGTCTGCCAAAAGAGACAGGGCACACAGTAAGAATGATTGTGCTGCCCCCTTCAATGAGACTAGGAAAAGGGGACATGAGGTTGGTTTAAAAATGGACAGACAGAAAAACTTGGCCTGAATAGGTGCAAAGGTTGCTGACATAAGACACTGGTGAAGCAGATCATACAGAAAGTGACACCAAAAGGTCGGGCTCTCAGAAACTAGACACAGATCTTTCCAGTAGCAGCATGGCTACTGAATGAGCAAATGATGCAGCCACACCCATCCATGACCCTCGGTCAGGCACATGTACACCACGGTGAACTCATTCTATTGTTTCTATTCCCCCATAGCTTGTCCAACCAATTCAGCAAACCAGTCATTTCAATCCCATGTTACAGGAACTCCTGCAGTATATTTTGAGCAACCAGAAGGCGAGCCAAGTTTAGAAGAACTTTGCTCCAACATTTCTGGTGTCAGAGAGCCCATAAGAGCAAAGAACGTAGTCCTCTTATTGTGCACTTCTGAGGCATGAAAACACACTCCTTAACAACTAGAGCCATGTCAGCAATGGGCAGACTAGACATTTTGTTATAAGCCTTCCAGAGTTTTCCGCAGTGAAGCCTGAGGTGCCAAGAGCAGCAGGCTACAACAGCGACCAATATGATCCAGCATGGCAAATGCTGCTTTCCTCTGGAGCCCAGCAGGAGGAACAGTTCTAAAGACAATGTCACTTATTTCATAAATAACTATGTGTCAAAAAATTCTGTAGAATCTTCGTCTTCCCTTGAGAAAGGTTTAAAAACTCTGCCTGCTGGAGATTACCAAAATCCTCCCTCCAAATTTTTCTAAGCAGGGAAAAGCATCAAAGTAAAGCTACCCTGAGGACACAAAGCAGATGTCGAGCTGGAGCATTGCAAAGTAGGTGGGCCACACTGCTGAACCTCATTCTTGATCTATTGTCAAGGTGAAATGCAGTCGTGACACGAATAGCTAGGAAAGCTACCCATTAGGGGTAAGTTCATTAGAAAACAGGAGTAGAGTGATATATAGCATAACTTGCTCTGACTCTGGTATTCATTAGTGTGCAAAAAGGGTATAGCACACACAGCAAGGGAGCCAAAGGGATGCGTGCACAGAGACAGAAGGGACTCCCTTCCCTGTTCTATTAGTTGTCTTCCCCACTACCCTCTTTCATAGGTATTGCACACCTCTGAATGTCAAATCAGTGCAAATTGCTCAGTTTTACTATCTGCACCTTTTTTGTGACTCACATCTTTTAAGCCACTCCTTGGTTGCACCCTATGACTTCCACGTGAGTCAAACGCTTTTCCTCTGGGCTGTACTAGCCCCATGTCCTCCCACTCACAGGGGCCAAAAGCAGAGGCTCAAGGAAGAGTGCAAACACAGCAAATACCAAGCAAATACCTCTCTAGTTCCCCCTTCTCACTTCTGATGAACAGAACTTATTTTCCCCAAGTCTCAGGCTACGCAATTATGGGGAGATTTTGTTTAATAGACCATGATGTATCTGCCTTCCATGAATTTATCCAACCAACTCTTCAACCCACTGATCTTCTTCATACCTAAAACATTGTGGGGCAATGAGTTCCACAGCTGAAATAGATTCCTGTGGGAAAAAAAAGCATTTCCTTATGCTTGTTTTAAACCGTATCTCAATGATTTACAATTACAAGTCTAAGTCTCTCACAAAGCTTCCACCAGGTCATTTCTCTAATGACCAGAGAGTAGCCAACACACTGAGTCTCTGGATGTGGAATGAGTACCATGGGTGGAGGCTGGAGCCCACCAGCTTCCTGCTGCCCTTTGCCAGTCTGACTTCAGCCGCCACAGTTATGTGTTCCCAAGGGAGAGAAGGGGGAAGCCCCTCACAAGCAGAAAATGCACACAGGATTCACTACATCTTTTGGCTACAGGGACTTTCTAAGGGTTTTTCAGCAGTTTTGTGCAGCAGTGGATGTCTGTGTGAATGTGGTGCCGCTCAGCCCTGTCCTCCCCTGCTGACCACCAGCTGCTGGGCAGCTGCTGATGCAGGGGTGTTTGCAGGGCAGCTGAAGGAGAGAGCTCTCTGGACTGTACAAGCAAGTGGAGGGTACAGCCACGGGCAGAGTGTGTACAGCAGGATCCCTCCAGACACCAAATCCCCTGCAATGACCTCAAACGCCCTTTTCCATAAAAAGACGGGGGGAGGAAGGGGAGCACGGGAGAAAGGAAGAGATAAGCTGCACTACTATACAAAGAATGTGGCTAGGAAGAAATGAAAGCTTATTAAAAGCTGTAATTAAAGTTGTACACTTGTGTAATCAAAGTCAGTAACAAGGAGACTCCAGTTGATCAAAGATTAACAGCTCTTTCCACAAACACTTGAGCTAGTGCAGAGCCATGTCAGATTCCTCCTATATTAAGCCAGGGAGGCTCACTAACTCTGGAGGGAAGAGCATAGCTGTGTGATAACAAACTGGCACCACTGCATGGGTTTTCCTTACGCCAAAAATCACTTCAGTCATTAGAATATGCACACCACAAAGCACTGGTATTAACAAAAACAATACATTCCACAACCCAGATATAGGATCTGACAGGAGACTACTCCAGTTTCCACTTCTTCTAAGACTGAAAATAACTATAAATCTTAGAATGTTATATTTTGGCTTTAAATCGCACTACCAAGTAGAGTGTAAGATTAAATTTCAGATCTTTTTTTAAGAGAGAGAAAAGGGATTTTGAGATCCTAATAACAAAGAAGCAACTAAGCTAATGGGTCAAAAACATTCATGACACAATCTTGCAGTCTAGCTGTTTCATTATTGTAGAGATTTTAAATACGCATTTTTTGCCTTAAAGAAAGATAACAATTTAGAAGCATTTGGTCACCTCCATACTTTAAAAAAGCTTGCCTTGGCTCCACTACAGAAAACATAATCAAAAAAATTCAGTCCCCTAAGTATTCACTGGAAAGTTATTCAGATACTGAGACCTTGAGGAATTGCCCTGACTTCAATTATAAATGGATTTTTTTTTAAAAGTGACAAATAATCAAATATAGAAAGTAGAGAAACGGTATTTCCTTACAATACTCATATCTTCATGGTAAACAGCTTCCCTGCAATTATTTTTGGGTGGCTCATTGTTTTGTTTTACCATTAGTATTTGCTGAAGGGATTCTGAGTCGTTCCAAATTTCAGTTAGTTTTTTGTAGGGAACTTTGAACTTAGAGATATTTTTTGTTTGTGTTCAATGCTACATATCTAAACATAGCATGTTTTATCTTATGCAGGAAAACCAGAAAGTATTATTAGAATTGGAGCAAAAAAGGGAAAGTATGGTTCTATTTTGTTCATCCTTATGGAGTCAGGGAGGTGGGACAAATGCCAGTCCCCTCCTAGGAGGTTTACAACGGAGCTGGAGAACAGACACAGGTGGGAATAAGACTGGAGAGCACACAAGCTCACATAAAACTCAAACAGATCAGTTGAGTTTGAGCAAGTGAGATACACAAGGAGGAAAAAAAGAATGGACAACATTAATAGTAAAAAGTGCATCATATGTCAGAAGATTATCTGATGTTGCATGCTTCATAGTTTTCCCAAACTGTGTTGTTATGGAAGACTTACACTTCATCTCCTGAAAAGTTATGGGTAAAAACTATGGGGAATTTCTGCATTATTTTTAAGAAAAGTATGTATGAGTCAGTGTTGTGCTGTGACTGACTGCAGGGGTCAATTCTTCCCTTTGGACATGGGAGTGAAAGGTCACACATACTTGTCTAGATTTATATTAATGACAAAAAATCATCAGCATATGTGAAGATTTCAAAGATGCTGGGGAGAAAAACCCAAGGAGCACACACGAACAACTGCTGGAGAAGGAAGGCAAATCATACTGAAGGCAGAACAACTGAAAATAGAGAATACAGCTGTCAGCACACTGCAAAAAGCAAACAGCTCTTCAACGCAGAGCCACAGGTGAAATCCCAGATGTTTGGAACAGGCATGCCAGTGACACTGCTGGCATACACGCAAGCTTTGCACTTACATTCCAGCCCATGGACACTAAAATAACCCCATTCTAGCTGACTAATAAAAGCTCCCTGACTTGGAAAAGAACAACCTATGCTTTTGCAAACTTCTACAAAGCTGAATAAGAGGGGTAAATATTTAGTAGGAGTTAGGGGCTCTCTGTTGTTGAAAAAAGGTAGGACTGAAACTAAACAGCAGGCTCAGAGCAGTGGAAGCTCCGTGTGACCAGGGAGATGAACACTCTGAAAGCACCTCCAGCCCCATGACTGCTGGGACAATGATGTGAGGCTGGTGCAATTCTGTGAAGGTAGTCACTGGCATGACAGCAAGCACCAGCATGGAAGATCAGACCTGTGGTTTTCTGAAGTCACTGTCCTTTCAAGTGTTAAGAAACTCAGGTTTTATATCATAGAATCAGGTCAGCTAATAGCAAAGTCAGTGAAGAACAACTCTTCTCTCAATGTTTGCCTGTCTGCTCTAACTAGGCAATAAAATTTCTGAGCAGACTCCAACTTACTACTTTTCTATACAGTGCCTAATGCCATGACTCCTCTGTCTAGGCATGCCTTAAATGAAAAAAAAAGAAAAAAAAACACCAAAAAAACCCCCAACCCTGTCCTGGTTTATAACGTTCATTCCTGTGCTTACAAGGGATCCTGATGAGCCCTGAAAGAAGCAGAGCAGCTCTCCACCACTACTTTCCAGCCCATTCTGCAAAGTCACAGATATTTGAGTGCACTACACCTTTTAAAAAAACTACAAAATGGGCAGAATCTAGTGCAACCCTCCTGCAGTGCCTAACACATTTCAGGTTAGTATCCAGACAAGGCGAGCACTCCTTGAAGACATGTAACTAGCCACACTCAACCATGATTTCAGGTCCACATCACTCCAGGAAAACTTGTATAACAAAGAACCAGTCCTCCTTAAGTGCAGGTCTTAAATTTCCACCAGATCCTCTGAGTTTGAATCCATATTGTCTCCAGTTTCTGAAGCCAGACCTCTTTCTAGTCATTTCCCTCTAAAACCTTCTCACTACATGACTAGGCAAGTAAAAAGCCGATAGAACAGGAAGAAATTACTAATCATGTAACAGAAAGTAACAGACTTTTCCTCCTGCAGTTTGCAATGGTCCCCGGTCTTGATCAAAAATGTGGAACTTGTTTTGCTTAAGACCATGGAGTTTTCATTTACTATACATTTAGCCTCAAATCTTAGATAATTTGACACAATGAGGAACACTGAGGACAACTGAAAAATATATCTTAAATCAGAATTTCTTCTTCAGCACTGCCATCCAGTTTCAAATTGGGCGAGATCTGAGAAGTGGTGTGAAAGAAGTGATGCATTGTAGCTTCAGAAGATACTGTTCAAACTCCTTTTGGAGGCACTTATGAGTGAGTCTGGAAATGAATCATCACTGGGGTCTCAGGCCTTCTGACAAAGTTGAAGACTAATAAACCATGCAGGTGCTACCTGAGCTATCAGCTGTCTGTGATACTGCAGACCACCCTGGCCAACCCCATGTCTTGGCAAGTGTTAAGAGAACTGCGCTGAGCTGGCTACACTCACTCTTTTCTTGCAGATGCCAGGAGGCCCCTAACAGACAGCTCTTCCTTCTCTTCATGAGCCATGACATGAAGAATGGCATGGGCTCAATTCTTCAACCATTGGTATTTAATATTTATGCAAAGCATCCAGGGAATATGATAAAATGTATGGGCAGCGATGCCAGCCACTACACTGATGACACACAGCTTTATGTATCCTTTTCCCCTCATGCACACAGTACTCTCCCAAATCTCTCAGTGTTGAAAGCAAAGGTGGCAGAAGGTAAAGTCAGAAGAGGTGAGAGTGAGGCTGGCTGGAAGTGGGAAGCATTACAAACTATGCACTAATGTTGTTAATGATCCAAAGACAGATATTAATGTGAGCAATCTAATAGACACAATCAGAAAAAGGACCTTCCTCTCCTGCCAGCATAACTCTTCTCAAGCTGTGACCTGGCCATGCTCATGTGTTTCTCCCCTCTGGGCTGGCCTACTCTGACTCTCTACCTTAGACTAGACAAGCAGCAAAGACAGAGCAAGTTGCAAAACTGTTGTACTCACCCTATCACAAAGCAAGCCAAAGAAGTCCACAGTCCCCCACCTTTCCCTCAGAGACTCTGAAACACCATTGATTTTCACAAAGGGCACAGTGAACTAAGTTCAAGGTGCTTGAACATATGCTTTTCCTTTCACTGGAAACCTGTGCTTAACAGAGCCCAGTATCACCAGAATCTTGCCGCAGCTTTGGACAGCAGACCCTCAGCTCAAGAGTATCTTCCCAGAAGAGTTAAAATATTCTGCTCTGCTCATCTCACATTACATTGCAAGATGATAACACAACATTCATCAGAAGATCCAATCAAAAGAAAATATGGCATATTCAAGAGTGTCAGACCACTATTAAACACTAAATAACAAAGAGCTAGCTGGGCCCCTCCTTTGGCTGTACTCTCTGGAATTTCTAGTCTATAGGCAACTCCTAAAGGCTACAATCATGCACCCTTTGCAACTGCAGAAAGGTAGGGCATGGAGATTCAAGAAAAATACAGAATGGCTTTCCTGACATTAGGTGAAGCATAACTCATTGTTCAAAATCCTACCACAAACTCCAATGGCAAGCCAGAAAGTGCAGAAATGTGCAAATTCAGTTTTCTTATAGTGGTCAGTTGCATCTATCCCTGCACGACATTTTTTACTGATGTAAGGGGTGTGAGCATGAGCAAAGGCAAAACAGAATTTCCAGATGTGCTAGAGAATGACTCAAACTTTCTGGGTTTTCAGTTTTTTAACATAAACTTGGCAGCTTCCTAAAGACCCACAAACACATGTCTATCCTAGACTCTCCAAGAGCCAGTGTCATTGAGACAGCTATTTCATTTCTACACTTACTGTATAATTTCAATTGAAGGACTGTATAACTTTCCCTAGCCTGGGAGTCAGAGAAAAAATGGCTGGCAGGACTGTTTCGGTAGTAGATAGACTACACAAATCAGAACACAAAGCAGCATACAGCTGCAAACAGAAACAGTGTTACTGGAGCAGCAGTGACCCACGGGTAAATGAAAGGAAAGGCTTGCCAGGAGAGTTAATGCCATTCACGGGAAGAACTCGTACAGACAGGTCAAAATAGACAAGCTTCAAGCATTTGTTCAAAGTACTGTGGCAGGTGCATAGACTGTATGTGGTGCAAGAGATTAGGAGCCATCAGAGAGCTGATGACAAGCACCTGAATCAGCGCTGGCACAGCTCAGACATTACAGCAGTCAAGAAGATGCCCTGAGCTACCAGCCTAGGTTGAATCCCAGATCACTATAAAAGCAATGTGAGATTTTTCAGCCTCCTCCTCTAAGCACCCAGCATCAGCCCATCTCCTCTAAAGAAGGACAAAGGAATCCCCTTTTGCCAGGTATTTATCAGCAGACTTCCCCTGGTGGGTTGGAAATCTCTGCTCGGTATTTGTGGCCAGAATCGACTGCTTGAATCACAGTGTGACACTGATTCATAACAGAGAACACGACCTCGTGGAGTGAGCTACATTCACTGCTCCGGAAACAGATTTAGGCTGTAATTTAATCCAGTGTGAAACTACCGGTATCACTTCATGCAAAAAGTCTGTCTTTGAAGCAAAATTACAAAAGGTAGGCTTAACTTACAATTTGGGGAAAATCGATCTGATTAGCTCCATCCTCGCAGGTATTGTAGAAGTATAAGAGCTCTGCTGGCCTTTCCATTTAAAGAAAAGAAACAGCAGCATGTGTTATGACTGCCAAGAAGAGTTGAGTACAGGAGGGTATTTTGCTGACAAAAATCTGGCTTCCAGGATCAAGATCTGCTGCCATTTTGTGCAGGAAGAAGGACCAGAGATGGAAGTTAACCTCTTCCTGCAGCAACATTCCCAGCTCTCAAAGCCCAAAATGTGGGATCACTGTACCCACCTCATTCAGCTGTTAACATGCAGAGTTGTTGGCTAGATATAGCAGGTACAAGATGGTGTGTGCTTGTGAAATTAGGTTATTTCAGAAGATTAAGTTATTGGCCCCATTTAAATATACTGGACTTTGAACAAACATACCATAATGCATGTGGCAATTTGTCCACATCTCCTCTTACTTTTCTTTCATTTCCATTGAGAGGTATCAGCAGAAGTTTCCATGCCATACACCAGGCTACCTAAGGTGTTTCCAGAGACAGGCACTGCGTACAATCTCTATTAGACTCAGCACAGTGACCAATTAGGTTAATCTCAGAGGCAGGCTCCTTGGGGATATCTCAGAGCATCTATTCTTTCTCAGGCCAGGGTTTCTGTTTTAAAGAGATGCAGCATCATCCAATTAAATGAACAACAGGTGTGAAAGGTAATAACCTAGAGCTTTTTTATATCTGAAGACAGCAGTCAGAATTCAGCTTGGTCCTAACCTCCCCCAAAGGGTCAGAAATTCTCTCCAATTACTAAAGGAATGAACTAATGAAAACTTCAGCAACAGTATTAGATTGGACATGACAACATAGAAGGGATTTTTTAATATATATTTTTAAAGAAGCAACTCAAGCTGCTGGGGCTTGGGGTCACCAGAATTCTGTTTGACTTATTACAACAATAGTCTTAGGGTCCAGATGTAGTCAAAGTCCATCCATTCAGCTCCCATGGTCCTGATTTCCCACAGAGGACCTATCTTTTGCATTCCTAGTAAAAACCATAATCTATCACCCAAGCACCGTGAAGACAGCAAGCCAGAGTTCTACAAATTACTCTGCCATAACTTCCTTTGTTGCTTTAACAGTTCCTCTGTAGAACATGGGTAACACCCTACACTTACCTCACTAATAAATTGTGTGCATTACTTCAAGCACTGTCTGTACTAAAAAGATGCTCAGATC
Organism: Sclerurus mexicanus; assembly: GCA_013396755.1. Lineage (NCBI taxonomy): Eukaryota > Metazoa > Chordata > Aves > Passeriformes > Furnariidae > Sclerurus > Sclerurus mexicanus. The sequence goes on along the minus strand of VWZF01007071.1, from coordinate 381,334 downwards.
ATGAACAGAAATCCCCTCCTGGCTCTAGCTCTGCTAGCTAAAAATATCACCCATTCCCTCCTACCTTGTTGCTTTTCACTGCTTGTCTCCTACAGCTTACTGCTCCCACACCTCCTGCCCGTAGCAACACTTGTGTGAATGCTCCCTGATTCAGTTCAGGCAAGGCCATTTGGTCTGTTTGAGCAAACCCAGCTGACACTGCCTGGAGGAGTTGACAGCGAGCTCACAAAATCCTTTCTGCAACCAGAGGTAGTCTCCAGCAGTGCAAGCAGCTTGGGTTAGTCTTCAAATAGCACGATTGTTTGTTTGCAATGGGAAAAAGTCTGTCCACGCCATCAGTGGTGACAGCTATGTCACTCAGTCAGCACAGCCTTCTGGGGAGACACAGCACATGCAAATGGAAGGTGTTTTTCCTTACCACCCCAGTTACATCATTAGCCCAAATGACATCAATTAAGTTGACAAGAGCATTCCTTTTAATGTATTCCTAAGCATCTCACCTTTCACAGAGCCACATATCTCCATCAGAGCTCAGCAGTCAGCAAGATACCAGGAAAGACTTTAAGCCATGTCAGAGCCACAACAGTCCGAGTTCTACAGCACAGTCTGGGTCTGAATGACCTTTGTTGGCCCTCATGGAAGTTCTGAGGCTGGGATTTCCCCTGCACCTTGTGCAGTTATTTAGTAGACAAATATACAGTGCGATTCAATCCAGATGGCAGAACTTACAGGAGATTAAAATAAACATGCAAGTAGAAGAGTAGTACAAATGTTCTTAAATGGTAGGCAAGCTTCCCCACCACACTGAACTGTAATTAGGTTAATACTTTAGGTACTTCCCATCCTTTGACTAGAAAGAGTTAGTGAGCTCACATTTTTCTGCTGACTTTCCTCTTTTGTAGGAACCTGGTATCTCCTGCTGCAAAGGAAATCCCACTACAGGAAACAATCCATTTTGCTCAGGTGAAAATGATCACACAAGTGGCAAAGCAGAGATTTATATAGATCTAACATAAAATCACATAATTATTAGAGTTTCCTTTGCCTCTGAGGTCAGTCTTGGAAAAAAATCAGCTAGAAACAATACTTTAAAGTTGCTAATCTTGAATGGGTAGCACTTTCAGTTCCTCAGTCACAATATGTACAACAAACTGAACACACGTGTAAGAAAACACAAAAATCTACTCTACCTTGTCAATAATTATCAACCCCACAAAACACAACAGGGAAACACATTCTCTGTTCTTTACAAAGTCATCTCAAGCCTAGATAATTACGGTTGTGTTTCTTTGAGTTACTATTTCTCTTGTGTATGTACGAACAATAATTTTGTTACTTGTATAAATCTACTGACCTCAGCAGATGTACAGCAGGGACATACTTGACTCACACTACATAGGGGAATTCCCAAGAGGACCATGAATTAGATTTCCTTTTCTCACCTCCTTCCCCAAGCTTTACCCACAAATGGAAGCAGGGCAGATTACAGGCATTCTGCTGAAGTATCATTATTACTCCTCAAAAAAGGAACAATAAGAATTAGAAGACATGAAACAGATGCATCCAATGCATCATCTCACAGCTTCCCCAGCATAAAGAATGCCCTGTATTGAGAGCAAACTGAAACTCACTGAAAGGTCGAGGCACAGGATCTTCTGCACCTGGATCACATCCCATGAGAGCAGAGTAAACTGTCATTGCAACTACATTTAACTCTGAGAAGTGATGTTTCAAACACCTGTGCCATTGTTTCTGTAGATACTTATGAAGCACATAAGAGGAACTCTTTTAAAGTCAAGAAAAAGCACTTGCCAAAACTACCTTTCAGAAACTCAAATATCTATCTGATGGTTGTTCCCCTACATAGAGACTTTCCTTGCACCTGTTTTTCTTCTGGCTTGCTTCTCAGCACCACCTTAATTCAAGTATCAGAGTGAGATGGCTATTACTGTAGAACAGTTAAAGCAAATAGAAAACCTTGTAATTCACTTAACAATTAGTAAAACTTGCAAAAGTGTGTTGCTGTAATTATCACTGCAAAATAAACATCCTTTCTTCTGCTCAAGCAACTTACTCTTTTGGCAAAGAGAGGTTCACTATTCTGAAAGACTCTAGTTGTTTAACGCACATCCCCATCATGTTAGGGCAGACCTTAGATCTATCTATGGCCCTGTGTGCTCAGTGAGGTCTTCAAACAATCGTGATGAGACCCTGCCTGTGACCAAGCACCAGATCCCAGTTCAGCACAGCACATTACTGAGTGTGCAGGTCCCCTTCAGTTCCAAGTTAGGCAGATACTTGAATGTCTTGCTGAACAGAGGTGGCAGCTGAACAGACAGACCATGCTTCAGTGCATCTTTAGAAATGAGGTCTTAGAAGCAGGTACATGTGGGCAAGACCTTTCAGGACAGTTTATTAGGTGTTCCCAGCTGGAACTAGCCAGAGCTAACACATTGCATCCATTTTCTATCTGGAGTAATACACTGCAGTAGTTAAAGCTGCAGGTCAGAAAAGTGTAATCTGGGGATCATGAGAGACAGTCATTAATCAATCAACTGGTAGAAATAGAAGCTGGGTAGACATCATTATCTCTGCATTACAGATGAGACACAGGGAGTTTGCATAACAAAGCCATAGAGAAGTCACTTTTCTTATTTCCCAGTTTTGCTCCATCTTTTCTTTTGAAATTTGTTTTCTCACTCTGCAAGGCTTCCTTCCCACACTGCCATCTAGCAATTTTCTTGATTCAGAGACAAAACTGACTCCATGTCATTCTGAAAGCTCATTTAAGTTCTTTTATACAAAAATCAGTTAAAGAAATACAAGAGTAACCTTTCTTTTTTCCAGATACCCTGTAAAAAAAAGCTACATGAACACTGCAGTGACAATGGCAAGCAAAGACAATGATTAAACAAGAATTGGACATGGAACTAAACTGCATACTGAGTCTCCACTTGTCTGCACCCCAATTAGTACAGAATGGAGGCAACCATCACAGTGGTCTAAAAACAGGATGAGAAAAAGATTGACAAGTAACTGAAGGAAAAGAATGGAGGGAGTGAACTGTCAGAGCAAGGAGAGGTTACAGAAAAAGAGAGAGAGAGGTTAGCCCATTGCCCTGGAGTAATGGCTAGCCTTTAACACATGGCCTCTGCTCCTGTCACTATTTCTTCTTGGACAGGTTATCTCAGGAATTTATGCTTTCCAATAATTACCTTTCAGAGGGCTCTCACTTATCTTGCAAGAGGAATCCAACAGTAACCTGAACTGCATTGCTCATGCAATCACCATCCACCCCCTCTAACCTTTCATCCCATCTCTCAAAGCAAAAGCAAGCAGTTCTTCCCAGACTTCCATTGCTGCATCAGCAGCAGTTGATAAAACTGGTTGGTGAAGTTGTTAAAAATAAGAGTTTTAATGCTTAATGTTACACAAACACTGATGAGCTTGCAGCCAAAAGCAATAAAATATTACTAGCAGGTTAAAATACCTCTTGTAAGAATGTTATATTATCCAGAACTGAAGATCTACAGTGGTCTTGCACCACCGTAAGCAGCATTTTTACCTAAGAGAAAGTTATATTATTTTATTGCAGCAGATCTCAGAGTCAGTCAGCATTTGCTTTAATAAATTTTGGGACTTGCAGGACCCTCTAATTAAGCTTCCTTCCTGTTACCCTCCCAATCTACCTTTCTTCCACTACATGAATTGCTTTTCTTCTTGAAACATCAGCACCAAAGGGCAGCTTTTGCTTTTGGCATTCAATCCAGAGCCATTTCAGATGAACTTGTCCATCTTTGCCAAAGTATATATCATTACACTCAGTGTAATTATACTCCCATTCACGCTCTGATCGAGGCCCTCTCAGGTTGGCTTTTTCTGTAAGAGACTGCATTGCATCCAGTACATGCTGATGGGCACCAATTTATTCCCATTATGACAGCTGGGACAAGGAGAAGGATTCTTATTTTCTATTCTGGATGTAATGAGACATCTCTTCAGCCAGTCAGTAGTGATAAGGAAGTACTTTATTATCAAGTTCTGAGAAAATATCAGTTCCTGACACAAGGAATAAAAAGTCATATACCATTTAACACGGGATGCCATCATCAGTCCGAAACATATGCTCAGGGCACATGAACCATAACCATCAAATCTCTGTTGCAGCATGGATTTCCCTCAAAAGGGCTTGCAGCTGCTTTGGGTAGATACCCAGAGGAACCTGTATTTCTTTTACCTACATTGGCTACACAACTAACTTCAGTCTGGGAGAACGTCAATGCATTACTCTGGCTGCACTATTTTAAAGGAGTCACATCTTGCATTCAGACCTGTGAGAACTTCGGGCCAGCGTACACACTGTCACAGACATTCCCATGCTCCCATCTGAACAGGATGGCACCACAAGAAAGAGTTTGATGTGGGGGGAGGATAAGAAGTGAGGGCAAGAAAAAGCTGCTCTTTCTTCATTAAACTTCAATAGGTGCCTAGGCCCAGCAATGCTGCACTACAGTTTGAATTTATGTTCTCCAATAAAGACAATTCACAGCATAAAGTTTTCTCTTTCTGTTTTGAAGGGGGAGGAAGAAGAAAAAAACCACATTCCAAGCATTTGGCACAACAAACTTCCCCAGCTACCCTCTGGGAACAAAAAGGGAGGGGGGAAAAAGGCTTGTCACCACACAATTTAAAATAACCAGTCTTTGCTGGCTCCACTCTGTCTCAGGGGTAGATCCAAGTCTTAGCCCCCACCCATTAGGGCTGCAGGCCCAAAACACTTGACATTCATCAAGGGAAGCAAAACAGCTCCAAGGCAATGGAAGGCAAAAGGGAAGAGTCCCTCCATGGGCAGGAGCTGAGAAGGGAAGAAAATTAGAGGATCTGCAAAAAACTCATAAGAAGAGTATGGGAATCTTCTGCTTCCAAGTACCATCACACACAGATGAATCAGCTTCGTGTAGTTGCTACTGAGCACAAAGCAGGCAGGTAAATGCATCCTCTGTCCTCTGCAGAGGGCGGGTCTCCATTGTGATTAGCTTAGGAACTGCAATTATTTGACAGCAACGCTGTTGGCTCTACCACATGCACAACAGAATGATGGTCTCCTTACCCTTCAAACTGTTCCCTCTTCTGCCCAAAGAGAACCACAAGCCGTATGCACCAAATGCTAAAAATTATCGTCTTTGGTGAGAGCTATGACAGAAAAGACCTTCAGATATTCTTTGGAGTTTTTGTGGAACATACACTAGACACTTACACACTGAATCTTTCTCAGCATAAAGATAAAAACCAGGAGACAGCATCATGCCACTCAGCGAAACACAAGACACATTTTGCAGAAGATGGAAAACAATCTAATGTATTACACAGCTCAACAATGCTCAACTTGAGTTTCTTCAAATATCACATGTGGGTTCTGGAGGAATCTGTATGCTTTATCAGAGCCTCTCTGTTCAATAAACAAAAAGACTTAGCCAATATTAAAGAAAAGAACTATAGATTGTTCTTTAATCTTTGATGTAGTCAAAGAAAGAAGCAAAAAGATGGAGAGATGGAAAGCAACTCTTCTCACCAGCAGTCAGGAAGAAAACACAAATGCAGAGTTCTACACACTAATCATGGTGTGATTATATGATACTGCACTAAAGCATCTTCTCACAGCTTACTATCAATACACAACAATGATGACAAAGCATCAAAACCAGCACATCACAGCACAGAATCAGGTCACCACACTCTTGTGATTGCGTCTCTCCCTCTCAGTCCATTCAAGAACCAAATTTTTCAGGTTTGACTGTCACTGATCTATAGTATTTCCTATATACAGGTTGCATATATTTACAAACGAATCGCTGCCAATGGATTCTTGGTTATAGGCTATAATGAATGACTTTGAATATTTTGCTTTGGAAGAGCTATAGGAACTCACATGTAGTTTTTGAATACAAAGAATGCTTGGTGTTTTTTGATATTTTATGTGTTTAGACATGACCCCTTCCAGGTCGTTCTTGTTGTGGGAGTAATGGAGAGCTGGGGGATCTCTTATCTTGACTTTTAATACGGCTTCTTGCCAGAAAGAAGTTCAATTATAAGAAAATGATACATTTATATATTCATGGCTCCTTATGCTTCTTCTTTTGGTCTAGCAAGCCAGAAGACTAAAGGAAGGAGGGGAAGTACAAGTACAGCACCTACTAAAGGAAAAATGAACCTTCAGTATGAAGCCAGCAGATAAACAGCTGGCATCTGTGTCTTCAGCCAGCATCATCTTAGATGAAATTACGTCTGTTCCTACTAAGTAGCTCCTATTCCTTTGTACCCTTCATAAGTTTGTCCATCAGCTGATGGGGTTTCTCAGTTTTGTCTGGTGCATCCAAAAGTGGAGAAACAGCTGGAAACTGCTGCAGCATCTGGCAAGCATCTGTGACACAAAAAGGGAGAGGACTTTCAGGTGATAGCCAGTGTGGCTATAATTTATTATAGGCTGACATATTTTTGAGATTGTTTCTAATATCCCAAATCTGACACTTTTCAGAATCTTTATGCTGCATGCTCGTGCTTAGGTTTGCTTGCTCTATGTCTTTGATTAATCTTACCTACATAAAAGAGAAAATCTCAATAAAATACTGCAGAAGAACCCCAGAACACATGGTTCTGCAGAAAGAAGAGGATCAAGTTCTAGTAATATCCACTTTTTAGAGAGCTGTTAGTGTTTCAAAAATGGTAGTAAACATATAGTTTGTTTCTGCAATTATCTGCTTTCTTCAGGGTTGCATGTTCGATAGTCACTTGAGGAACATGTTTATATTATGTTCTGATGGACCAAACTGGCTACTGCAGTAATATCTTTCCATGTGATTGCAACTGTCAGTACATTTGAGTAAAAGAATAGTACAAACATTTGAGAAAAAAAAAGCGGAAGCAGAAAAAAATACAACTCACTTTTGTAAAGTATTTAATATGCTAGCAACAGGTAAATTATAAAAAATTACAATTTAACTTTAGTCTGGATTTAAGGCCTGAATCTGAACTTCAGAAACATCATTTCCCTATGCCATTATACACTTGGTGGCCATTAAAGCTTGCACAGACTGAGCACTCTGTTTCTGATTTACACACTCCTAGATTCACACACACTTTGCTAAGGTAAAAAGGTGCATGAAATGGAAGAATGAGGCCACAGCTTCGGTGTTGGTATTTTCCTATGTACTGAGGGATTTGTTCAAAGACTGCTTGGTTGAAAAGACAGGTATCAATCCAAATCAGTCCAGTGGGGAAACTTTTAATCATGGCTCCCACTGAACAAAACAGTAATACCACTGGGAATGACAAATTTGAATAAGTAAGGAAAGATGGCAAGCAAAGACTGAAAAGGGAGCAGTAAATGGAACAGCACACAGCAGGGACTGTGTGTCTTTGAACAACAAAGGATTGGAAATCACAAACTGAAAAATGGAGCCCAGTTTCCAGCAACCCCAGAAAATAGTGTGCAAAGCATTTAGTACACAGATGTCCACAAAAACAGGGTACAAATTTTCAGTATTATAAAACCCCTTAAGATCTATAGCTTAAAAAAACCCAAACAAACAAACAAAAAAAAAAAAAAAAAAAAAAAANTAGAAAAAAAAAAAAAACAAAAAAAAAAAAAAAAAAAAAAAAAAAAAAAAAAAAAAAAAAAAAAAAAACCAGGAGTCTCAAGTACTGTAATCTGCCCCAGAAAACGGGCATCACCAGTGTTCTGGGGTATGCACAATTTCAAGGGATTTGTGGGAAGAATCACTTAGATCATCTCAGCAGGTGATCTGTATCCCATGCTACAGAGCAAAGCAAAGGAGACCAAGAAGACAGGGAATGACAAAGCATCTCTAGGACATCTAGGTCTGTGGACTTCTCGTACCCATCCTTCTTTTCATATCACAATGCATACAACGAATGATCAGACTTTAAAAACGTATATAAAGGCCCATTCCAAATGCTAGAGCTGAAACATCATGGTAGAGAGAAGCAGGAAAAGTCAGGTCAGGCGCAACACCACATCTCCCACGCTTTAGGAGTTTTACAATGTAGTATTTGAATCTTTACCAATGGGTTGCATCTTAAACTTGAGATTCATGCAGATCTCCTGTTTTAACTAGAAAAGTAGGCAGGAAGGGGATTAAGTCCAAGTTCAAGAAACTTAACCTCTGACTTATGGGAAATATAAGACTTTTTCAATCCTGATATTCCCATCTTTCTTCCTGTATTCCAGCTATCACACACACCTGGTGGTTCACAGAAGCACAGAATGATTTGGGTTGGAAGACATCTTAAAGATCATCTAGTTCCAACTCCCTGCCATGAGCAGGGACACCTTTCACTAAAACAGGTTATCTTTGTGTTTTCCTCTTTTGGAGTATTTACAATATTTACAAATCAAAGCACTCAAAAAAAAAAAAAATAGTTGGGCCCTGTTTCTGAACTGGTAGATTATTTTAGGTGCAAATATTTCTACAGCCAGCAGAGACAGAAATTTCAGCAGTAAAACTGGAATTTTCATGCAGTCCTTGGCTTCTAGGAGCTGGAGTTGCTAAGTAAGTAAAATATTTTGAAAGCATTTATAAAATCACTGTCAAATGCCTAGAGAATAAAACTGGAATAATACTACTGCGTTAGATCCTAGCACACATCTTAGCAAAAACTGGTGATTTGAGTTGAGGGAAAACTCCTTCTCCACCAGCAAGATTTCACTCGATTAAACCAACTGTAACTACAGTCTGTTTTTCTCTTGTGAAGAAAATGCTCTTCTAGAAGAGGACTGAATAAGTTCCTGTGTACTTCAGAGTACTTATGACTTACATTAGTGCAAAAGGAGAATCAGGACACTTTGTACTATTCTTCCTATAGCTCTGTAACAACAGAGGACAGTTTAGAGGGATTGACTGGACTTTCAGTGTATTAAAGGAGACAGTTTAGGCTACTAAAATTAAAGTAATTAATCATTCCAGAGGTAACTCTCTTCATTTAGCCTGTTTGTTAACTGTTTGGCCTTTGCAGACTATGAAACTTAAAGTTTGCAATCTGTTGCAGTCCCTGGAGCTTGATTCTGTGTTGAACAAACCAAAAAAATAAAGCACGGGCAGAGATTGAAGCAGCACCAGGATTGAAGCAGCAGCTTCCTTTTACTCAGACATGATGCCCCAAAACTGGCTGATGAAGTGGAAGTGTCAGGACACAACAGAAGTCCCATCCCACTATACTCTTCAATGACTTCCCCATAGCTACAGAGTGAAGACTGGATATAAAAATGGTTCCTCTTTTATGAACAAAAATGGCTCCTCAATTTAGATCACAAACATATCTTTGATTTGCCTTCTTCCTTTCTTGAAATCTCCCAGGCAGAGGATCTGAAAATGTGAGTCGTTCCTAATAGTAAATTTAATTTTTCCCAATCCTCCCCTACAGAAAATCCATTGAATACTACAGGGTATTCAATACCACGAGGGTGGACTTTGTCCTACCTTTCTGCTACAGATAGCATTTTACTGTCACTGAGGGAATAAAATAACCATAAGAGCATAATGATAGCATGTGTTTTGCTAGCTGCTGTTCTTCACGTGGGGCAATCACTGGCAATTCTCAGATTTAATCTCTCCCCTTCCCCAACCATGCAGTTGATTACCGCTCTCATTCCCAGTTAAAAATCCTTGATCAGCGTATAGCACATAAAGGAGCCTCTGACCCCAGCTAAGGGAACCACAAGAGATGACATTTGGTTTTTTGAGAGAGGAGTAGATAAAAAGGAAAAATGACAGCTGGAGTCAGGAGGAGCTAGTTAGTGGATTGCAGGCCCAGGAGGGTGCAGGGTGGGGGCCCACGAAAGAGAAACAATAAGAGACTGCAGCCAGACTGTTTCCTTTCCTTCCCTACGTCTCCTTTGAGTCTGTAAGAATGACTGCAGCAGATGTCAGGACCCGTGGGGATTACTCCTTTCACTTTCTTGTTTCTTAAACACACAAAAAAAAAAAAAAAAAAAAAAAAAAAAAAAAAAAAAAAAAAAAAGGTAACCTGGAAAGTAGAAGAAATATTGGAGGAAAAAAAAACAAGAAAAATTAACCAATATCTCTGCTCTGACGTGTGGGAATGAATACAAAGGTGAGCACCACCTTGTAATGACCTGTGGTATGTAAATACGCTTAAGCCAGCAGGAGGAATTTTTCTGGGTCTGGTCCAACAGGGGCAAACATTTGCAGGATCTGACGGGGATTAACCTGTGGTTTCCACTTCAGGACACAAAGGGAAAACACAATCAGCAAGCACAAGGCAAGCAGCAGTAGTGAGGAACATCCCTGTGCTTCTCCAACACACACAACCCAGCCAGAGCTGGCTTGCAAACACACTTGGCAAGCACATTTGTTCTGGGAACATCCCCAGAAAGCACTCAGTGTGTGTGTGTGGATGCATGTGTGCTCACACGGGGTGTGTTTCTCACCATGCTGCACCGAACACATGAGATTTCATCCATTTCTGAAGCATCAACTCTCATTCAACATTACTCAGAACACCAGGCAGAAACCAGCAAATATTAGTCAAAAGCATTTTAGGCCAGATTCACTGCCACTCCAGTAATTCCCTTGAAGTCCATGGAATTACACCCGAGAGAAAGAGGCTGGCTGTTTAATATTTGTGGCCTGTCAAATTGTGCATCTGTATTGGTTCTTATGTTTTGGAGACACAGTTCTACAAATAATCATTATGAAAGAAGTCAATTTTTCTTTCAAAAAGATCACATTCTCAGGGCACAGGAAGAAGTGTACTTCCATTCACTAAGTCCATTTTACTCCATTCCACACAACCACAGATGGGCACCATGCTTTTTCAGATTTCCAAATATGCAAATGTGCACAGGCACTGATGATTTTAAAGGTTTCACAGGAGAAGTCAATTCCTATCACAGAACAACCTAGTAATGACAGTGCTAGACAAGCCTTCAGATCTTTCCAAGATTCATGTAAGGCATTGATGTGAATATTCAAGTGAAAACTGTGTTTTGGCTTTGCGCATCAGGAACAAGAGGAAGGCCAGGAACTGCAGAGGAGGAGACCAAGTTCTGACCTCTAAATTTACTTGTCCACATGTCGAAGGGAAGCTGCACACACTCAAGGCACGCTCATTGCTAGCAGAGGGGTTTTAATCCAGATTTTTCCAAAATATATAATTCCCTCCTTTATAACAATAGGCTTCCAAAACAGTCATTTGGAGGTTTCCCATTTCATCATTCTGGTAAACCCACTCAAAGAGGAGGAAGTTGTGTGAAGTCCTGAAAAATAAAAAACCATGCCACTACTGTTTTACTTTGATGGGCTAGTCAGGAACCATTGCTCCAGACCACTTGTTTGACTCAAAGGCTAAAAGTGGCTTACAGCAAAGTACACAGCAGCTAATCATGATGAACCTACTGGCTAAAATACATCACCAGTCCTGAATATTGTTTGTCTTGGAGGTGGCAACATTAGAAAGCAAGCAATTGATTACACAGCTTCTCCACCAATTAGGAACCAACACTCATCTCCTGTGTAGAACAACCAAGTAAACTGGGTTCTTCAGCCTCTCCTTAATATTTCTCAAGCACCCAGTAATGTACTCGGCACTGTGTCTAGCAAACACAACCTGAAGACCCAGCACCAAAACCACTTTACAACATCCAAAAGCAGTCTCCCACACCTGCACCTGGAGGGCAAAGATGAATCCTGTTACACAAAAACGTGTGAGCACCTCGAGTCAGGGGCCATGTTAGTACATGTTTATGCAGATCTTGTGCAGCAAGGCCCAAATGCAGAATGGAGCCCTTGGGCACAGGGTAGGTTTCTTCTTTCTGAATTTAGGAAAAATCATACAAGATAACAAAAGAGACTCAACTAATAAGGTTTAGGAAAGAATCATATATCTATTCTCTCTGTAAACACCAGTAACTCATTACTTTGGTTTCATGTTATTTTCATCTGAAAGGCAAACCTGTTATGATGGGAATGAACTCGGCCAAAACCAAAAAAACAGGGCACCAGTGTAACTGGAAAAAGAGCCCAAGAGTCTGAGAAGGGGAAGTGCTCGGCATGCACCAGGGGAAGGAAAAAAAATTACAATAAAAAAAGAAAGACAAGGAAGAACACTAATTAAAGACACAATGTGGATGCAGGAGAACACACAGAGATCCCCTCCACCTCACCCCTGCCATCCGTATGACAGTGCTGCTTTGTGGAACAGAACAATAGGTACATTATACTAACCTATAATTATCCCAAGAAGAATGATAGAAAAGTCAAGGCATTACATGAACATTGGAATATTGGATACAATCCCATAAGAAGCAAGGGGGTGGAGGAGGAGCTTTAAAAAGAGATTGAAACCTTCCCAGCACAGAACATCAAAGAGGAAATTTCTTGTTCTCTTCACATTTATTTGGGGTTTTCTTTTATTTGATGTGATGATTTAAACACAGTTCCCTTTTTCATGTATTTCTTGGCTTCTTTGTGCTGCAATTGGTTCCAGCACTGTAACATCCCCCTTCAACAGCGTGGTAGATTTGGCACAAGCAGAAGCTCAGCCCAGTGCATGACTGCACCATGTGTATAAGCAGTAGGAGGCAAGAAAGGTGGAAGATGTACGCCAGCTCCGGACAAAGAAAAGCAAGGGGCTGGTGATTCAGTGAATGCATAATCAAGTGTTACCAAGGTGCAAGGCACACAGGCATGCAATACCTGTGCTCCCATTCCAATCAGATAGCAGTTTGAAATACAGGAAGCAGCAAGGCACAACTCTACACCTGTTTAAAACATGCCACTTGCATTCATAGTGTTATGCAGTGTTGGGGAAATATTGGAATAAAGACTTGAAGTTCTGGGCGTCTTTTGCTTCTTCTGTTTGTTTTTAAGAGACAGTATGTTGCATTAGACACACTTGTGACTCAAAGTAACATAGCGGAGTAACCCATCAGTTCTGCAAAATCTGAATGTTCCTTCTTGATAATTTTATTTTTTTTAATACAGTAGTAAGTATGACAATCTGGTGTAAACAACTGTATCACTTGGTCCACTTTGTGGACCATGAAGGAGTATGCAAAAAAAGCAGAGTAACATAAGTACCTATTTCTTTGATCATTCTAGGTGAACTCTGGTCTTCCCTATAGATACAACTGATTCAGCCCTGCTTCCTCCAGAATGTCCAACCACTCCAGCACACTGTGTCTCCAAATAATGACCAAAAATTTTTTAAGAGTCCTGAAAATACTGAAGATCAGACCTTGTGGGATGTTGCTACATGACTTGTACTCAGCTGTAGTCAAGCCTGTGTGTTCCTGGGGAAACCCCGCTGCCTGCAGCATGGCCAGACACACTTCTAATGAGCTACAGGGTGGTTCTGTGCCACAGCAAGGAAAGGCCAAGCAAACAGGTATTAAAGGTATGTACAGCCCTGTAGTGACAGGCTATGTTGCAGGGCAGCATTCGGAATGCTGTTCCCTAATGGATTCAGACCTCATTTAGTGTGCAACGTTGGAAAGGGAATACAAGAGCACCTACTTGACACGAAGCAGGATACCTCTGACCAGGCAGCTGGTAGTGTTTAACCTCTGCAGGAGAGATCGGCGCTGTTGCTGAGTCCACGTAGGGCCAGAAACCACAGCTAGAGGCTGGAGCAAGGGCCAAGCTCAGCAGGAGCTGTGTGGTGCTACAAGACTGCAGCAAACAACCAGCAGCATCTCACCATTGTGAGAGAAGGAATCCAGGTTCCTGATGAGCTAAAAAGACAAAGGGAACTGGAAGGGACTGTTTTGCATTGAGGCAAAAGTTCGATTTGCCATGTTCAAGGGAGGAGCTCCCAGGCTGGAAAGAACTTGGGACTGGGCCACTGGCTCTAAAGAACTGAGGTCCTGTCCATCTGCTCTGTGACCATCAGCCCTCTGCCTTTGCAATTAGGGGACAGCTTGTGAGCCAGCCTGCTGTGAGGGAACATGAGAATGGGCCTGTGCCTGAACCCAGCAGGCAGCCTGAAAGCAGCTTTTACACACCAAAAGCCCGAAGTATCCTAATTTTGGGGAAAGAATGTAGGTGTATGCATTCTCTCCACTTATATCCCCACTTGCAGCCCTGCCTGCAACTGCCACCTAAAAGTCAGATCCCATGCTCAAGAAAATAGGAGCTTATTAAGCATTCCCCCACTCACTTTGCTAATGGGTCCCCAATCACCTCTCATTTTTTGCTGTTCCAAACGAGCAGGGAAGGGAATGGAAAGGATATGATACGTTCCTGTTCTCCATCCTGCCTCCTTACACTGAGCAGACAAAAAGACAGGAACATCTGCAAGAAAGATAAGCCACTGTCTGTCTCCATCCAGCAGCATGGGGGCCTCTCTGTTCTTGCTAACAGGTGTTAATACAGGCAATGACCAAAAAGTACTCTCACTTGCACCAGGTGAAGAAGAAATAAGTCTCCATAACTCCACTGACTCAGGAAGAATGGTTCCTGATGTCACACTTCTGAAGCTGTGAGCAGAATCTGGCATGCAGACAATTATGGAAGTAAGTTAGGGGAGATAGGCATCATCTAAGTCAGCCAAAATAATGGGCATAAATACAGCTTATTTGAAGGGAATACTGGATAAGGCAGTGCTGACCCTTTTTTTCACTCTCAGTAATAAGAACCATTTTTATTTGGACACTAAGTAATGGAAAACTTGCCCTTGCCATTCACGCTTCTCTCACTACAGACACCCAGCTGATCTCATAGCCCTCCTCCCACTGCCATATCCACAGATCCACAACTAGCCCCTCTGAGCAGTGCAGCAACTCATATTTCATCTGTAATATAGGCTTCATGAGTTTGTAACTCTGCCCACTGAGTCTTGTCAAAAAGCTGGAAAGGACACTGGAATGAAATCTATGCAGCTCTGTGGCCTTCTGAGTGATCACAACTATGACACTTAAACCCGCTAATGTGCTAAGGATTTTTTGGCAAAGCTGGTGTGTTACTACGGTATTTTGAGAGGGGGAGGAGGTTGAAAAGATGTCTTCCTTGGTGAGGGATAGAAAGAGGGAGACAAAAATGTAACAAAGCAAATTTCTCAGCAGTCTAATACTCAGCAAACTCCTCAAACTTGCCATAACAAGGGTTACATATCAAAGATCCAGCAACAGCTTCCCAGGACAAAAATAAACTTGCGTGTTCCTGCCAGGTGGATACACAGGACTGCCTTTTGATTAATGTCTTTTGATTTTCTAGAAGAAGTAGTAGTTTCCCTTCCTCTTGTCCTGTTCTGACTTTGGTCAAAGCAAAGTCTCGTAGGATTATTCCATTTATTTCAATTTTTTTTAGCAGAAATCACTCTATCCCTGTATCTTTTGAATTAAATCAGATGAGAATGTGAGAGGAAGCCAACCCAGAAGCACAACAGGCTTTGTTATGTGGAAAACCTTCTGGTCTGAAAGTGCTGACCAACTGCTCGTCCTTCTTACTAAGCCAGAGACCTGGGCATGTTTTACTGAGAAGTATGGTAAGGCATGGGGAGTCCTTCAGAGCCCCAGGTGGACACCGCCTCAGGATGCACCACACCTCTCATCACATGTCCTCTTGTATGAACTTCTGCATGTTTGCTTCTTGCCCCCTATTCCTGCACACATTCCAAACTTGCTCAGAGAATGCCACTAGACTAAGTGCTGTCAAAAGTGCTGTCAGGTTACCAACCTGTGGGGAAAAGTACTAAAATACTTTTTCTGCAGTAAGGCCATCGCAGGAACTAGTTCAAAACAGAGGTAACAAGGTGTTCTGAGACAGAACTATGACTCAAGTGGATGTTCTTATAAGAATCAGAACATTGAAGAAGAAGTGCTAAACTCTAGAGATAAATAACAGCCAGAAACAAAATACACCAAATACTATGGTATTTGACATTCATGCCACTGACACGTGTAATGCTGGAAGATGGGAACATCTCTGGAACAAAAGAGGTGTAGGCAGAAAGCCAGGGCTCCCTCAAGTTACACTAGTGAGCAGGACATTTTTGCAAAGTAATACAATTTTATTCTTACAGTTTTGTTATGGCCTGTCTATTTGACTAAGGGAAGGTAAAAGTGCATTTGTTTTATGACTGGTAGGTAAAAGGAGACAAAAGGTATCTTCCTTGAGGAAGCTAGTTTATGGTGGGGATCTCTTTACTCCATTAACAAGGGGTAGGGCAAGAGAAAATGGCCTCAAGTTGCATCAGGAGGGGTTTAAGTTGGATATTTGGAAAAAATTGGATAACCCAAAAGGGTTATCAAGCAGTGGAACAGGATGCCCAGAAAAGTGGTTGAGTCACAATTCCTGGAAGTATTTAAGCCCTGGTAGCCAGGAGGGCCAACCCCATCCTGGGGCACATCACCAGCCAGTCGAGGGAGGAGATTGTCCCACTCTGCTCTGCACTGGGGCGGCCTCACCTGGAATATTGTGGGCAGTTTTGGGCACTGCAATATAGGAAAGATATTAAGGTGTTAGAGAGTGTCCAAAGGAGGGCAACGAAGGTGGTGAAGGGCCTTGAGGGGAAGTCGTGTGAGGAGCAGCTGAGGGCACTTGGTGTGTTCAGTCTGGAGAAGAGGAGACTGAGGGGAGACCTCACTGCAGTTACAACTTCCTTGCGAGAGGAAGAGGAGGGGGAGACACTATTCACTCTTGTGACCAGTGACAGGATCCAAGGAAATTGTGTCAAGGAAGGTTTAGGTGACATATGAGAAGAAAGTTCTTCACCCAGAGGGTGGTTGGGCACCGGAACAGGCTCCCCAGGGAAGGGGTCACAGCACCAAGTCTGACAGAGTTCAAGAAACATTTGGATGATACTCTCAGGCACATAGTGTGACTCTTGGGGATGGTCCTGCGCAAGTTTTAAGGGTTGGACTTGATGATCCTTGTGGGTCCCTTTCAACTCAACATATTCTGTGAAAAGATGTGTAGATGTGGAAGTTAGGTGTTGGGTTAATACTTGGACTCGATCTTAATGGCTTTTCCCAACCTAAATGATTCTATGATTCTGTGACAGTCAAAATTATGTTCAAGAGGTAGTTTTTGACCTAAGAATATGTTAAAATAGTAAAATGACATATAAGTGATTAGTAGCATTGAAAATATACAGAAATGAACTGAAGAGTCAATCTTCTTGTAAAATCAAGACCTTTTTTTCCATTAAGCACCTTCTAGAGGACATACTGGTCTCTCTTTGCCCTCTTTAACAGAGACACATCTAAACAAAAATATTGCACATGTGAACTTCTGGTGGGGAAAACCAAGAGTAAGAAGAAAGATGTCTTCTTAGCAGAGCTACAAGGAAGCAAGAGAGTAGCAGGTAGGCCTCTTCTCCAGACCTCTGTGCACTTACATTACTGTTACAATAGTCCCCATTTGAAATAAAATTAACCACCACCTCTTCATGCCCCTCAACATCATCAGTAATTTTTTTCTGCTGTCACTGTTGCTTGCTCTTCCCCTTCCGGAGGGTCTGGAGACCAGACAAGGCCTAGGAGTATATAGCAAAATGAAGCAAACAGTAGTATATTTCACTGTTGAGTTGTTTCAGACAGCATCCTGCTCGTATTCTCTCAGATGATAGGTTGTATATCAATTGCTTTGTACCATCTCCCTATCATGCAGGTGCAGGTGCTACCTGAGATAACCTACCTAAGGGTAGAGTCTCGGTGAAAGACAACACTGTACCACTTACAAAGGGACTAATATGCCACAGTGGAGGCTGCTGAGCCCTGTGTTTCATCACTGAAGGTTGCAGGCCAGAATGTGCGGCACAAACCCAGTGTTACAAAGCTGCAGTCCCAATTTCTGAAGAAAGGTCTGTGCCAGGCCGGAGAAACTTGCATGCTCCCAGCCAAGTGTAAATGCTGCAAACTTTCTTGGTCAGCACAGGCACCTGGTTACAATCTACAAACACTGCATATCTCTATAAACCTCCCCTCCTGAGAGCTTTACTGAATTAAACCCCACAGGAGCCTTTTGAGGGAGTTATCTGCACGTCTGCTGATAGAGGAGCTAAAGGCACAGGGAGGACATGAACCATCTCCAAGCACAAGACCTGCTACATTAGCTTCAACACCTGCACTATTTTAATCAACCAGACATGCTTTATCTCTTTCCCTGCCTACTCCATGGCCATTCTGTGACACAGTCCCACAATCACTTTAAGCCAGCAGCAGCTAGCACTGACCTCAAAATAAATGTCCTCTACCCTTCTCTTGCCACTGTTACCACCACGTGACTGCTTTTCCCCCTTATGTCAGCACAAGCTCTCACACAATCACTAAATGTAAAAGAATGATGTAAAAACCAATTAAAATGTGTTAAGTGCAATTAGTTCTCTGGCTTGGATCACTTCATATCTGGTGCAAGAAAAGGCTGCATCAGGTTGGGACGTATAGTCAGGAACCACTAGAGAACAAGACTGCAACACTGACTTAAACCAGTTATGAACCGACACCATCGATCAGTAAGTCCTCCACATCCTGCACTGATTCAATGTCGGGGTTTTTTTCTTCATATTCGAAAGACATGGAAGCAAGAAGGTTTTAGGAGTTGTCTCTATTGTTTCAGCATATCTGAAGATTTTCACCATCACCCTCAGAAGTCATTAACTTGTTAATTCAGTCTCATTTTACTCTGTTAGCACCTTCAAAGTTTCTGCCAACCATGCTGCAAAATAAGTGTGATCATACAGACGCTCAGAAGAGGACAAGACAGTTTCCCCAGGAACAGACTATTCTATGTTAGCATGCCCACTACCTTGGGCTGTCCATGAGGACACAAACTGAACTTTCCTTCTATTTTTTATCACAGTGCTGTTACTCCACCTCTCTCTTCTCTCATCCTGCACTACCAGCCACGCATATATGCTTCTATCAGCTCTGTCCAGTTCCTCTACTTGGTATGCAGGCAAGTTGTTAACTTACTTTCAAGAGCAAACATAACAAGAAATATGGCAGGATCTCTCATTAAGACATTACCCTTAAAAGAAGTCCAAATGTGGCTCCCTATTCACATAGATGATATTGTGAAGGTGCAACAATAAAAAAGCCTCCAAAGATGAAAGGGGAAGTGTTTAGTAAGGGCATCACCTGAGAGACAGCACAGAAATTCTTTCCAAATGGATAGTCTGCATGGTACTATAAGCCACCCTGTCAACAGAAAGCACAATTACTCTTGTGCATTTGTCAACATATCAGCAAAAAAGCATCTCTCTTTCAAAAAGAACCATTCATAAGAAACAGGCATAACCCTTGTGATATTACTCACACTGGGTGCACCGTAACAGAATATGGTGGAGCTTACTCTGCATGTGCTTTTACTTTTTACCCCTTGTCCTTCACACACTACAGAAACCCATTATACTAAATCACAGTAGTGATTCAGAAAGAAACATTTATGAACAGAGTATTCCATTTCAATTAATGTTGCTGCCAGTGGAGACTACATAAGTAAAACAAGACTTATATAAAAAACAATGAACGAAAATGCCTTTGTCGCATGTCCTCAAAGTGCCACCATGGTACATGGAGAGTCTGTCACTTCCCACTTAATCCCCAAGGCCTGTAACAGAAGTTACCACACTTGACACTAGCCAAGGACCTTGTGCAAGCATTCCCTAACCTTCCTCAGCTGGGACAAACTCAAGTAAAGAGAATCTACAGCTTAAATTATTTGTTTATGCTAATCTAAATTACTTTTTAAAGAGATAGCTAAAAGGAGGAGCTTAGTGGCACAGCAAGGGGACATTAACTTTCAGCAGGGAGGCAAAGACAAGCTGAAGGGACACTGCTTCAGCTGCACAACTGCAGCTCAAAGGACATGCATATATTACCTTGGTCTACAGCCATCCAGAGTGATGCAGGTAACTACAGAGTCACATCCTCAGTTCAAGTATAATGAGTTCAGCTTTTCATCAAGCTATGATATGTGAACAGTGTGTCTATAAATAAATAAATATGCCTCTCCAATGCTCTTGGTAGCCTCAGCAGTCTTCTGTGATGTGTTAAAACAAACAAATAGACAGAAAATTTGCTGCTTCTGGATCAGCTCACACAGCATGCAATGCAACCACAAAGTACTTGTACACCAAGTACACCAGGTACTCCGTGATGTCTCAAGTACATCACCAGTAGGAGGGTCTCAGAACAACCCCTAACTACCAAAGTCCCATTCACTCAAGAAATAAATCAGAATCTCCTGGGATGCTCTGCAATTTATAAAAAATCCCAGGCAGTATGGAGTGCATCGCTGGTACTTCATGAAGCAACACTCTGCCCTCAGTGAGTCATTGTTGAATCAAAGCCCAAACTTGGTGTTAATGGAACACTGTGTGGATGCCCAAATCGGCTCTGAGGTGGAGGTCCTGACAGACCATGATTGCTTGAGATCCTATAGAAATTATCATACGAGTAAAATGCACACCAGGGGCAGACCACACTCCACTAAAACTCTGCAGTCAATTCGACCTCATGAAAACAAAAGGCAAACTTATTCCTATAGGGAGAAGGAAGAGGAGCTGTGTGATGATTTTGTAATACTCGTGCTAGGCTGTGAACTCTCCTGGGAAAAGCACTTGCCTTCTCTTCCATCCACAAGAAAAACCTCTCTACACCGGAGTGGGAAGGCTGGAAGTCTCGTAACAAAGCTTCCAGTAAAAGGAACACAACCAACTTCAAAGTTTACATTTCTATCAAAAGTTTTTTAACCTCCTATTAACATAAGTCATACTGCAGGTCACTGTGCAGAAGACAGTAGGAAAAGAAAAGCTAATGCTCCACTGTTTGCCTACACTGCAGTTTTGACAGCTCCTTGCTTATTTTTGGATATCACCACTTTTCACACCTTTCATACAGAACAAATGAGAAAAAAACATACAAAAAAATAGAAAAAATCAACAAACAAAAACTAAACAAAACAATTAAAAAACAAGTATAAGACAAATCTAATTTCTGAGTCTTCTGACTTTGAATTTCATGCTAGTAGTCCCTTTAATGTCTCCAGTTCAGGGTAGTTTTCCATCTTCTTCCTTCAAAACTTGTACAGCCAGAAACAGACAACATATTTCCATGTTGTAACCATCCTTATAAATATTTCATAATGTACATACACTGACTTGAAAAAACGCTGTATAGGAAATCCATAACTAAATCTTTAGCGTATAGATAACTCTGTGAACTAAAATAAACATCCTCCTCTCAAACACCTGCAATTCGTGGCAGGCACACAAAGCTGGCTAATTGTTTCAGGACTAATTCACTGCTTTGGGAGTTTTTATTACAGCTGGCTAGCCAGCCACCTTGGAATCTCACTACTCTCTTCAGCTGTGATTTGGACACAAACTGCCTAGTCTGGCACAGCTGAGCTAAGATTCCACTTGAGCACAGCCCTGCTCTGGGAGAGCAGAAACGTCTGCCTTCCCAGCAGGCTCGCTATCCTGCAAGAGTACTTTCACTCTATTTTGGCTATTCTACTCCTTTTTATGAGCTGGAATGTGAAAGAAATAGAGGAGGAAATTTTTACTTTTCAGAAATTTTTCATCCAAGATGGTTCAATTTTAGTAAAAACTCAAGTTGTTTCTTATTAAATCTGGACTTATTTTGCTATTCTTACATCAGGTTCTCCTGATGCATAGCACAAAAATGAGAATTTTTACAACTGCCTCCAAATGTAACTTGTGTTGTTGCTGTTGTACTGTTTATACTGGTGGGACAAGTGATGGGTGAACAGAGTTGTATTTTATCTGTTAGATGCTAAAGTACCATCAACTGGTGCAGGTCAGCATACACCTTTGACTATCGTATTTTTCTCTACCTGGTTCATGAGGATCCATTAACAAAGAAGTTACTGGCAAGTAATACCATCCTTGTACAGTATGAAAAGTCACAGTCACAGTTCTGTAGTGAAGATTAAGAAAATTAAAAGTTTTTCAGCCACATTTTGAAATAAAGGGGAGGGGAAAAAAACAGAAAGAAATACTTTGAGAGAATTTAATAAAACTTGCATC
Source organism: Sclerurus mexicanus (assembly GCA_013396755.1). Lineage (NCBI taxonomy): Eukaryota > Metazoa > Chordata > Aves > Passeriformes > Furnariidae > Sclerurus > Sclerurus mexicanus. Next base: position 359,302 of record VWZF01007071.1, on the reverse strand, counting down.
CTCACATAGTGTCTTGGGAGTCTAAATCCAATCAACAGTGGTCAGATAATGATGCCATGAGCACCTATACTACAGTAAGCCTATTTCCTGAGAACCACATGCACCAAAAACATTTCTGAGAAGGGGGTCACCTAAGGAGATTGTACCAATTTCTGCTGCGCATGGAAGTCCTCATCCAGCATCAGCTAGAATGGTGATGGTACCACCATATCAGAGGTTATTGACACAGTTTTGTTGAAGAAGGTTTCCATTTGCATCAAGCAAAAGAAACTGAGCTTAAAAAGTTTAAATTGGTGGTCAGAAGTAAACCAACTGATGACACCTAAAATGAAAGCACACAAACTGTTCTGCTAGGAGGCTGTGGCAGCAGTAACTTCTGGAAGCAAGGAAATCACAAACAGCTTAGAACTGCAACATCACTCATCAAAAGCTGTCTGGACTAACTACATTGGTTAAAACATGTACATGTTCAACACTATGTCTTTCTATACGGCTTTATTTTGCTTTAGATAAGTAATATATTGATTTACCTTAAATCAACTGCTTAGCAATTTACTTTCTAGCTAAAAGAATAAGAAGAATCCGGTTGTCTCACATACTCAAGGCCTAGTAATGGTGCAGGTTGGCAGGACAGCCTGTGGAAAAGCTTCCATTCCTGATGACAATATTAGACAGGCTCATCAGGAAGGAGATTTAAGTGAACAGATCTGTAAATCCAGCAACGGGAACCAACTTGAGTTAAATCTATTTAAATGGGGAGAGAAAAAAGCCTACATGGTTACTACAATCCTGTAGTAAAGTGTGTTATCTCATTTGTCCTAATGAAGACCCTGCCTCTGATGTGGAAAGTACTTACAGGGCCACAGGGTACAAGATATTCTAATGATAAATCTAATGACAACTCTTTAAGCCATTACTTTCCAATTTGTTTCTGATGTAATTTCAGTGAAGTAAGAGTTATGCCAAAGATGAACTCTCTAGGTAAATATTGTTTGGAGAAAATACCATGTTACAGAAACAAAATAAAAACAGACCACACAGTGTAACTGGTGGGTATCTTTTCTAGCAGTAAATACAGGGTTGTAGAGAAATTAAAGTGGTAGCTGATCCTAGGAAAAAAATGTATGTATGTAAAGACTTCAGCACTTTCTTTGCAGGCTATCAGAGTTGCAGTTGTTGTATTAGCTAAAAATACTCGGTGGGACCACTCTAACTGAGCTACATACTTGAGAACATGAATTTTTGCCTCCTACCAAAAAAAAGCAACACCTGTTCATAAAAGTGACATGAATGGAACAGTGACTGTTCAGAATTGACTGAAACAATAATCAGGCCTGTATTTTCCATTTGCTTTAATTCCCACAATGGCCATTCTTATTCTTGGCTCAAACATGCTCTGGAGCTTGTGACTGGCTCTCGCTAAAATTCTGGTCTCCCACACAGCAGGACAGCCTGGTTTAAAATTTTTTTACCCCTGTGATACCTTTTGTTTCAGTCCAGATCCTAAGGACAGTGAGTGAAGCTGTTTCTCAGGTACCTAAACCGATCATGCGGAGACATAAATTCCCAATCAGTCATCCAATGCTTACACTATTTTCCTTACAGCACATTGTGTGGCATGGGGTCTTCCAGCTGCAGATCCCCGACTTCCCCACTATTCTCACAAGGAACTTCATGCTCACAAGAGATGTTCTGAGAGTCCTGCTTGAAGCTTCTTTTCACCATTACTCCTTAGATTATGCAAGACACTCACACAAGGGTTAATGTGTAAATGTGAACTAATTTGTTTAAATACGTATTTCTTTGGCCAGCCTTGTGCTGTGCCCTGTCAGTCAGGAAAGTCACATTAGATTCCCATTCCAGGCTTTTTTGTTGAGTTTTTCTTTTCTCCCTGGAATGACAGGCTAATTAAGGAGTGACAGAGACTCTCTCAACAGAGTCCTGTTCAAATATCAAAGCAACAGATGCAGCAAGACAGACAGACCTTCATTGCTAGCTGATGCAGCTCTCTCCCAGTGCACCAAGCCACCACTGGCTTGTCACATGACATGAAAGAGACTCTGGTTTTCTTTTATCACCTCTCTAAACCAAGACAACTGTGCAAGTTGTAGGAATTAAACCACTAAAATCCATGAACAAGAGAAGGATCAGGCCTTTGGTGTTTTAAAGTGAACGTTAAGCAGAGAAAGAAAAAGGAGGGGGGAAAAGTAATCTCACATGTATCAGAGAGGAATGTTGGCTTTGTTTAGCCAGTGACTTCAGCAAGAATGAAATTAACTTGTGATAGCCGCAAAATAAATTCTAATCCATCGCGCTGTTTCTATCGGGCAGTATCAGAGCTTGATGTAACTGGAATACATCACTCTGTATCTCAGGAAGGGGACAGGCCACTTACTAATGAACAAGGGGGTGAGCAGCAGAGTCATGCAGCTCCCTAGAAACAGCCTGCTTCGCTCCCCACCTCCAGTCTGAGCTCCAGCTGTACAGAGCACTTTTGCCTCTTTCATTTCGGCCATAACCACCACTCATTAGGTCTGCCTGGACCAAACCCAGTGCTCTCTACAAAACCACAGCTACTCTAAAACATTAGGTCACTGGGATGGCTCAGGCCTTTAAGAGTTCACCTGAGATGGGACATAGGAGACTGTAGACAGTACCATCAGAAAAAGCACAGGATCATTGTTTGTCCTCTCTCATAACACAGAACCAGTGTGAATATTTGCTGAAGACCATACTGAAGTTTGTTCTGTGTGCACAGTTTCAAAAGAAAACTACAAGTGCCCATACAAGGAATTTTAAGGATTTGTACCTCTCAGGCTGGCATGGATACAAAGGTGATGAACAAAATGTTGCTCCACAGGCTTCTGTACCTTACTGTGGTCTTTGCATATTGCATCGTCACACAGTGAAGCTAGACCTTCCACTGAGATCCTGCCACTGCTCAGAGGTTTCCTGTTGGGTACTACGAGAAGGTTATTATTATTATTTAAATTGCTTGAACTGGGTAAAATTTTCAGAAGACTGCATCTTCTCCTTGAGTTACTACATTTGCAAAATGCCATGAGTGGGCATGCCACATTAAGGAGAAATGAAACAGCAAGAGTCTGATGTGAGGAATTTACAATCTAAATTTAACATAGCATAGCAAGGGTGACAAAAAACAGCAACACAGGAGGACACATGCCACAACAACGAGAGCCCACAGGATCTGTTGAGCAGGCATAATGAACTTAATGACTCTTTTTCTCATGTCACTTCAATCCCCACTTCCCCCCCTTCATAATATTTAAATCTGTAGACAGTGAACTCAGTCTTCCTCTCAGCAAAGCAAATGGCAACATTTCAAATTACTTCAGTAGCATCAGGACTTGGCTACATATCTGGCATAAAAGACCAGGGTGGAGAACAGCAAAGCAAGGCTAGCCTAAAAGGAGTGTATTTTGTGAGTGGTTTGGAGGAAAGCTGAGCAGCACAATGCACAGCGTTAAGAGAGGCATTGCTATAGGATATGCAAAAATGCATGGAGACATTTATGGCAGGAGAGTGGTGGAGCAACTCAGCAAGCTGAATTAGGAGAAAAGGTACTACAAGAAATAAAGCATTCAGATACAGGAGGTGAAATTCCATTCCTGATTTCACCTATATAATACCGCTGACTTAATTGCAAAGAGGAAAGAGAATGGTTGAAAAGAATCAGAAAGGTTGAGAGAGAGCAATGCAATACACTGAAGACAGGGATGTGTTGCTAGAGTCAGAGAATGAGAACGAAAAACATCACAGGGAGTCTGTGTGGTGTAGGCATGAGACGCTGGCAGTCCAGGGAAGAGGAAGAGGTGTTTCAGCAATCATCCTGTTGTATAATACAAGAGAGGGGAAGGTCCAAAGGATGAGGAAAGGGGCACTAAAGAATGGGCTAATTAAAAATGGCAATTAGTGGTGCTTCACCCTCTAAACTGAAACAGAAAGTAATAGAATGACCTTTGTTATATGTAAGGAGTCAGCATTTCTGCTTGAAAAAAAATGTAAGTACAATCAAAATGGGAGGATATTTACAAAGGTAAACATGTGGTGGGTGGATGTCTGTAGGAATGCAAAATAATATAACTTACAACAGTAATGAAAAGCAATATTCCCCAAGTTGCAAGGAGTTTCAAACCAAAGATCTTTGGGACAGGTTTGAAGGGGAGGTGGAAAAGCACAGCAAAAAGAAATATAATCCTAATAGGATCTTCAAAGTCATAAACAAAAGACAATAATCAACTTTGTATTCCTGACTCCAAAAATACCACAGGGAGTTTCTGTGATACAGTAGAGGCATCAGGGAAGAGACCTCAGCTGTATCAAGAGCCAACATGGGAATTAGCACCATCTGCTCCCCAAAGCAGAGAAGGAGGGGAAAGGGGAAGGGATGGGCAATGCACGCTGCAACTTGGTTAACAAACCACATCTCTGCCCTGCAGAACTGCTCGCAGAATGTCAGCAGCACTACTGAGGGAAAAATACGCAAGCAAATATTTTGTAGAATCACAGAATGATCTGAGTTGGAAGGGACCTTAAAGACCATCTAGTTCCAACTCCTCTCACATGGGCAGGGAGCATCAGTCACATACAGATATGAAAAGTAAAATAAAATATACGTCGTGGTGGTATGGAATAAAGAAGGAGAATGATCCCATTTGTTTCCCCGTGTACCCCAGCACACATCCAGCAAAGTCCATCAGGTGACCAAGATTTACAACAGTTGTGAGGATCTGGTCCAATGAGTTCACTTTTTTGCATTACTGCATGATGAATTTGGCAGAGTAAGTTCCAGGGAAGGGTCCTGTCACCATTACTTTATTTGGAATCAGCAGCACTAGTACAGAGGTTCCCCAGTTGGTGTAGACATTGTGTTTACACCAGAAAAGGAGAACCTGTAGAGGTCACGTTTTGTTTAATGGAAAGAACACAACTCTCCGCACACACAGCCAAATGTTATTAGCGTCTTTTAGCTGAAGAGTTCCAGAATTGCTGATGAGAGCAAGGCGCCCCAAAACACTAGTCTTGCTTACCTGAGCAGTCTCACTGACTTCGTCCTTACTCCAGATGCTCGCTACAGATAGCAAATAACTGGTGGTAATGGCTGATCTGCCCAGTGCTGGACTCCCAGTTTCCACATGGGAGCTGTGGCATTCTGCGTTATTGGGCAGTGGACAGCCAGGTATTTTTGTGTGCAATTTAAATGGCTGTAGTGCATTAGGATTGTTAGCACTTCCTGATAGACCAAGGAAAAGAAACATGAAGAAGTTATAAGCCTGTAGAAGTAGCTGCTTATCACTTTAGCCCTCTGAAAACCTTCTGTAAGCAGCTAATTAAAATATATATACTTTCCATCTGTCTTGGGAGGCACAAAAGCCTACATAGATCAAAGTCTGATTCAACTTAACATAGATTATATGAAAGACACAGAAAGCATCAAATGTCAGAAAGGACTTTGTTTTCAAAAAGCATGATGGACCTGCACAAAATCCCAGTTTGGTCATTCTTCAAATTTGAGAGTAACAAAATAATAACTTTCTCTAGATCTCAGCTTCAAGAGAAGGCCTCTATCTACTAAGGCTGGATTCAACAGCACATGTAAGCATCTGAGCGTGCACACCAACTGCACAGTGTGTGGAACCCGGACTGGGATTTTCCAGCAAGGGAGCATTGTTAAACAACCATTTTCCCACTTTAATCCTGGCCAGTTATTCAAATGGATTTGTAGTCTTCTTCCTCTTTTCATAGAATCATAGAACAGTTTGGGTTGGAAGGGACCTTAAAGGTCATGTCATTCCAACCTCCTTGCCATGTGCAGGGACACCTTTCACTAGACCAGGTTGTTCCAAGCCCCACCCACCCTGGCCTTGAACACTTTCAGGGATGAGGCATCTATAACTTGTAAAAAGTCCCTCTTCAGCCTTCCTGTAAGTCCCCTTTAGTACTGGAAAGTGCTATAAGGTCTCCCTGGAGTGCTATAAGGTCTCTTCCCTTCTTTAGAGTGAATAAGCCCCACACTGTCAGTCTGTCTCCACAGGAGAGATGCTATGTTTTCTTCATTCAGAAAACACTATTCCAAGTCAAAGGTCTATACAAAGCATTTACACTATTATCACATGTTATCAGATCAAGGTAAACTCTAAGTTTCAGCCAAGGGATCTACATAATGGTTCACGTGCCAAAAGGGCCTTAATCCTAGAAACAGAGTTAACAAGGGAAGGCCCTCGAGCAGAGTCAGGAAATTGAAGCATACCAACTGCTTTTTCCCGTCTACTTTGTACCTCACACAAAAAAAAAGGGATCACAAGTTAAGAAACAAAGAGATAGATGTCGCTGGTCATTTGAGTAACCGGAGAATGAAACTCATCTTTGAGGTTACTCTGAAACGCTTCAAAAGCAGTTAAAAATCGTGCTAAACGTAAAGAAATGCCAGAAAGGAAACTTAAGGCTCGCCCCAGTTTTCGAGGCTGGCCCCAAGGGGACAGAGCCCAGGCACTTCTAACAGAGCAGGGTACTAGTGCAACAATTCAAGGCTATCTTTAGCTCCAGCAAACTGAGAACTATTTGCTGGTTATCAAAATAGTGCATGCATAAACGAGAGAAACAGGATGTGGCAAAACGACCAGAATCATTTACATTTTATTCCGAATCTAGACTCTGCCAGCCTACATGCCATATATGGAACATTTCCCCTGCAGGTGCAAGAGGTTTCTGTAGGATTTGCTCTTGCATGTAGTATCCCACAGACTAATATTTTAATAGATACAACCGTTGATTAGTTGAATTTTTTTTCCGGTAGGGAGGGCAGGGAGAAGAGAAGGAAGAGGAGGTGGAGAAAGAGATATGTAAGCTGCAGGTTTGGGAGGGTTCTTTCCCTTTCAGAGCCCCAGCTGTATAAACCACATGTAGCAATATAACAAACTACCTGGTCAAACCATAAACAAGTTAAAGAAAGAGTTTGAGGGAGAAAGACATGAGGCATTTCACAAGGGAATAGTCTATTCTCAGACAGCGATGGGAGAATTGATTTTCATGAAAGGAGATAAAGCACAGCAGATAAAACAGGATACTGTTTGGTCTGCCCAACAGAAAACACCAGCTGTAACAGTGGCCTACCTTAAGGAGCAGGGATCAGGCTGGGAGAGTGGAAGCCAAACAAGTGCCATTCCAAGAGCATACTGCAAAAGCACCAAGGGAGAAGATCCAAACTCCCTTCCAAAGGGCACAGGGGCATTATTCGCTCTACATCAACAGCAATTCCCCATCTCAGCCTGCACAGTGAGCCCAAACTTTAACAGCCACTCTGAAAACTAAGTTGCACACAAGGAAGCATATATGTTTTTAAGAGAACCTTGGCAGCAGGTAAAGTACACTAATCATTTGTGTTAAATATAGCTGTAAAAAGGGGGAAAGGCTGTCTTCTGAGTGTCCACAGGTCCCCCCCCTGTCCTGCCAAGCATATCTAAAGGCTTTACTCCCATGACTACCGAGAAGCTTCAATGATCTCAGACCCTGTGATAAAGATGTAGCTGATTTGTTCATTCATGAAAGATTCAGCAGAAGACAGTTGTTCTCTGACCAGTTGTGGTCTCCCTATGACCAACTCTCTCTCCCTCATACAGTCTTCAGTCTAGCTTTTCTTCATTCACCCATTTGGGTTTGGAAATCAGCCTGCCACAATGTCAGGAAACACCACATTAATTGATGCCCCATTCTAGTGCCTTTTGTACAAAATATTGAATCTAGGCGAGAAATCCCTGACTATGGAGAAGACTGATTTATGTGTGAGGAATGAGGAAAGAGAGGAAGAAGAGGATAAATACTGCTGGTCTTCATTTGCCTGACCATGAGTCAGCCTGGTCTGTAGTGCAAAACTCACCTAAGCAGATAGCTCAATGTGTGACCTTGAATCAGCCACTCATTTCCTTGCATTTTTGTTTACCAATCATAAAATGGGGCAAAAGAGGGCACCTTTCCTGAAAAAAACCAAACAAGCTTGCTTCCAAACCAGGTGAATAAGTTATGGAAAGTTATATATACTCTGGCACACATGAAAGACCCTTACTTTGTCCCAGTTTGAGATAGATTTTCATCACATAAAGCATGGGCCAGTCAATAAAATCTGCATGAATCATGTTCTCTTTGCAACTTCAGGGAACTTTATAAGGAAGAATTTATCTTTACATGCCTACTGTGGAGTCAGTCAGTCCATAGATAGGAATGGTCAAGTGCCTATGTTGATTCTCAGAAGTTATCAATAGTTCTCAACTCACTTGCAATATCACAACAAGTGTAAAGCAGCTCTTACCAGTTCCCATGGATTGATTTCGTGTTTTTTGCAATGTGATGTTCTTCCTCAAAGTTCCACTCCAGAGTCATATGATTTACACAACTGTAGCTTTCATAGGTACAAAAGTGTTTCTAACTCTTGGGTTTGCAGGGAGTACCTCGGACTTGTAACTTAAAGGCTCAAACCCCAAAATGTAAAGACAGGCATTCAAAAAGGCACCATTAAAAAAGAAAACACCAAATGTTTTTTAACCTTGCTGAAGGGAAGGATCTGTCTGTGTCACAATTTTCATATAAGCAATACTACAACCCTATAGAATGGATCTGAACATGATCCAGCGGTGTGCCCAGGTGGCCAAGAAGGCCAGTGGCATCCTGGCTTGTATCAAAAATAGTGTGGCCAGCAGGACCAGGACAGTGATTGTCCCCCTGTACTCGACACTGGTAAGGCCACACTTTGACTCCTGTGTTCAGTTCTGGCCCCCTCACTACAAGAAAGACATTGGGGTGCTGGAGCATGTCCAGAGAAGGGCAACAGAGCTGGAGAAGGATTTAGAGAGCAAGACATATGAGGAGAGGCTGAGGGAGCTGAGGTTGTTTAGCCTGGAGGAAAGGAGGCTCAAGGGAGACCTCATTGCTCTCTACAACCACCTGAAAGGAGGTTGTAGCACTGTGGGTGTCAGCCTCTTCTCCCTGGCAACTAGCAAAAGGACAAGAAGACATAGCCTCAAGCTGCATTAGAGGAGGTTCGGGTTGGACATCAAGAAGAATTTCTTCATGGAAAAGGTTGTCAGGCATTGAAATGGACTTCCCAGGGAGGTGGTGGAGGTATTCAAGAAGCGACTGGATGTGGCGCTTAGTGCCATGGCCTAGTTAGACAAGGAGATCATCAGTGTGATCAAAGGTTGGACTCAATGACCTTAGAGGTCTTTTCCAAGCTAAGCGATTCTGTGATTCCGTAAGCAGCAGTAGTCCTGGTTACAATACAGGCTTCTGATTTGTTCAACACGGCACAGATATTCAAAGAACTATGATTAAAACTTCTTCGATTCACATTTCTCATATACTAAATCTGTAACGTTATTTTCTTACCTATGGTGATTTGTTGCCCTCTGCCACAAAAGTACAAGAATATAAGATCTTTAGCAAAGTGCATAAGCTGACAATACATTTTTTAAAAGTCTTCAAGTAAATTAGAGTAGTTCACTTGGATTTTAACCTTTTGGGCCTTGTGAATTATTAAGTAATTGCCATTTAAAATTAAACCAGAAAATATCAAAATGGAGTGTTCATACGTGTTCTAAAACTTTTCTGGAAAACAACTTCAACTCTTTGATTTACAAAAATACTCAAAAATCAACTGTGTTCTGCAGACTGGATTGGTTTCGATGAATCAGCATATTCCACTCCAAACACTCAGTGAAAACACTGCCCAGTTTTCATAGTTTTCAAATAATTGCCCCAGAAACTCCCTGCTCCCTCCACCCACCTCATGAGCACACAGCATTCTGCTCTCAAGCAAAACTTAAAGAGAGTTCAGATAAATCTTTCTTCACCAAGAAGGTCCCATCCTGCATTTATATGTCTCTTAGACATTCTCTGATTATAGACATGTGAAATCCAAAATTCCATTTAAAGAATAAAACACTATTTCCTTGAAGACTTCCATTTCTCTTCAACGTATCGGAAGCAAGAAAGCTAAAAATACAGGTGAAATCCAGAGAAGAAGGAAGCTGCCCTACTAAAAGAGTCTATCTTCAACCACACCTTTCATTTCTTTGTACTTCGTGTCTGTCCGTCCAAGACCAGTAATACCACTGAACTGAAACAAAGTCCATACTTCTCTATTAAACATCTGTTGTGGAGCTAGAGTTATCAGAATTTGTCTCTGCCTTTTCTGCACAGCTCTTTGTGACAGTGTCCTACTCTTACATGTGCGGTACATGTAAGTATAGCATTTGCAAACTGGGGCGTGAGGTTTTTTGATTTAGTTTCCTGTGGACAAGTAGGTACATCACTAGAAACACCAAACACCATTAGAACTGCCTCCCTTGGAGACAAGCCATAGGCTTAAAAGGGTTGTGGAGCATAAAGTATCTTCTCATTCCTTTGAATGAAGGAGCCCTTGATCTTTTTAAGGCAAGATGAGGGAGTCTTGTAAGATCTTGCCTGTAAGCATGAGGTAGATAAAGCAAAGAACCTGCAGCCACCAAAATATAAGGAGGAGTACCTCTTTTCCTCCTTCATACCCCCTACTGTTCCAGAAGTTAATACCTCAGTAAATGTCAACTCCCACAAAACAAGTAATTTAACTTTAGCAGAAGACTTATCCTCCACCTTTCAAATCTCAGAACTCCTTTTTGAATCCACCACTGGTCAAGTACCCTCAGCATACTGAGTACCCAAGCCAGTTGTGTGCATACATGTACACATAAACACATAGAAGCAATTTCAGGTAATCATGATGCACATGATAATTACAGGTTGTCTCTCAATAGGCCCTTTTAAGGCTTTTTACAAGTATGCATGAACTAACCCTTAAACACTTCTTTAGTGAATGTGAGGTTTATTGTTCTCCTTATATAGGAAAGGAAACTGAGTTGCTGAGTAGTTAAATAACCTGTCCAAGGACACTAAGGGTGCAAGAAATGCAAGTTGGTTGTTCTGACTCATGGTGCCCGAAATCTAACTGCTAGGCATGCTTCTCATTCTAGTTTCTCCAGGCAGCTTGCAGAGTTCATTAACATTTTCAAGAAACACATAGTCTGAATTGTCAAGAGGATTTTCCTGCCCAACTTGACTAGACAGAGAAGAGGAAGGAGGCTTTTCTTTTATATACTTACATCTCAGCCTCAATTTTCCTGTCCCAGTGGTGTTCTTGGAGTTCAAGATAAAAGAGAGACAGGTTGCTAAGCTTTTTGTAGCCTCAACCTAGCAAAGGAGGGGTGTCCTCTTACAGCTTCAGGTGTTCAGTGATAAGTGGAGAGTTTAATGCTATATAACTTAAGCAGGTATCAGGTGAGCGGGTCAAAGGTTCTGTTTCTGTTTAAAAGCCTTGCTTTCACAGAAAATGGGAACATCTACTCAACATGTTCAAAAACTGACTCTAAGTGGGATAGAGAAGGGTGAAGAGAAGCATGGTAATGATTTCATAAAGTTAGGAGTTCATAAAGTTTCAGATTAGAAGCTCCAGGCAGAAACCATTATCATTGCATTGCTACCTCCAGCGTATCCAACTCGACTGTTATTACTCTGTAGCTGTACTCTTCCTTTCTGGCATTATGTTTTTCTTAGATTATTACTTTTTTATTTCTCTGTACAGCACAGTTTTTCCAAGGATAACTGTTTCATATTCGTCTTGCCACTTCAGAATACATGATCAAAAATGACAAATACCGCATCCTATCCCACGCAAAACCTACTCCTTCCAGCACGCACTCCAAGTATATCTATTGACACAGTAGAATGACAAGAAATCAACAAAAGTGCATTCTATATTTTTGACAAATGAAAAACCTAACAAAACCAAATATACAGCACGTGTTCTTTATTCTAAGGAAAGGGTATGAAGTAAGTAGTATTAGTCTGTTTCCGAAATATAAGATTTGCAAAAACTCCATTATTTTTTCCCATTAAATCTCTCTCCAGAGCATATTATAAAATCTCCAGACCAAACACTTGTGGCCTAGAGAGTCTTAATTTACCCTAGTCTAAAATACAGTTTAGGAAAAAAAATGTTTCTTGAAAATGTGTATGTCATGCGCCATAAATAATGGCCACTGGAGGTCAAATGGGTTGTAAGCAAACACTCTTGTGCTCCACACAGAGAATGGAGTTGTGAGGACTTTCATCCACTGCTTCTCACATCCATGATCAGTGAAACAGTCACACCAAGGCAATGCTTCTGGTGGGAAGGACAGAGAAGAGGAGAAGAATGAGCTAAATCCCTTTAATATGTATCATCTAAAAAAGGTTACCTCTTTAAAGCTGTGGAAAGCTGAAAGAAGCTTTTCACACTGCTAGTGCCAAGGCACAAGACCGTCACCAAGCCTTTCCATCAAGTTTTTGTGCCTCCGTTACAATAGAAGAGACCAAGAAACTTTTCAGAAATGAGCAATATTTTACTCTACCATCTCTCCTGTTGTGTTTGTTCCATTCAACTTTCTTTCCATAACTTACATAGCCTTCTGGACATTCAGTATGAACACTGATTTGCAGCACATGAGGCAAAAAAATAATGCATAATAATCCAAGAATAATTCAAGTTGGAAGATGTTTCCAAAGGTCTCCTGTCCAACCTCCTGCTCAAACTGGGGTCAGTTGTGAGGTCAGACCAGATTTCTCAGAGCTTTGTCTAGTTCATCTTTGAAAACCTCAAAGAACAGAGGTTGCACAACCTCTCTGGGTAGCATCTCTCACTGCTTGACTGTCCTCAGTGTGAAAAAGCTTTCCCTTACAGCCATTCTGAATCTCTTGTTTCAACTTACACTCCTTGTCTCTCATCCCCCTGCCATGCAGCACTGTGAAGAGCCTGGCTCCATCTCCCTGATGACCTCTCTGTGAGCATTGGAAGGTTTCCCACAAGGCTGTCTCTTCTCCAGCCTGAACTTGCCCAATTCTCTCAATCAGTCCTCACATGATGAGGGCATCATCTCTCTAATCTAGAGACATTAGATTGTGATTTCTCAGAACATTAAGAAAAAGTTATTTTAATTGGGGTTTTTAAAATAAAAGAAATTGAAGAGAAGGAATGCCAATTATGTCAACTTTCAGACTCTTGTATTTCCTAGGTTGCACGTGAAGGGGTAGCAGCCACCTGTGACAAGGGTCATAGAGAGGGTCTTATGAAATGATGCAGTCAGGTGAATCTGTATCAGGAATATCTCCACGTGGCTCTTAACAAGCTGTTTCTGAGATGACGGACAGCATGAGGAATTGTAATATACATATTCATAAAAGATTACATAAATAATATCCAGATAGAGGCATGTTTCTTCATGCTTAACACAAGTATAGGGCCAGCAACTCCTAAACACTAGTCAAATCTTTCTAAAGTCCCAGGCCTCTGAATTCTCTTCTCTCTTCCTCTTCTCTCTATTTCAATTCCCTAATTCTAAAAATGGGAATATCATTGCATGGCTCCATCACAGGAGTTTCCACATAACAACTGGTGCAGTGCTGTGAAGGTGTGAGGTGCTGCTCTGAGCACCTTAGTTCAAGGCATGAAGAGTGGACAATGAGATGGATCATAACTACATATTTTTTGACTGTTTCTGCACTGCACACACAGTCACACTGCAGTGATTAAACATGCAAAATCCTGTTCAGCACACACTGGATTCAGCACAAGGCCTGGGAAGTCTCTTCACTGGCTGCACAGAATTAGTCAGCACAGTTCTTGAAAACAGAGCTGCTCTCAGGAAGCTACTCTCCCACCTGTAGCTCCAGTGGATGTAGTGAGACTTCCAGTAACATTGAAGCAGTGACTGTGAGGTGTCCTTCCTTACCACCACGTCTGTAATGAACAGAAGAAAATATAGGGCAGATTGTGGGTCCTTTCTAAAGATGGTGTGTTAGGATAGTGGCAGCAGAGGAAGGAGTCTCTGAGGCACACTGTGCAGGATAGAGAGGTCTCCTGCTGTAGCCTTCAGCACAATGTCCAGTGCCAGTTTTGAAGCCCTGCCCTGGACAGGCAACAGAACAAAGTAAGGCAGTAAAGTTATCCACCAAATTTCTACAAGAAATTATGTAGCAACTTGAACAATTTTTTTTTATATTTTTTTGGACTTAATAGACAAGCATCAGGCCAAACCATAACTGGAAGAGGATGTCTTTGGGACCACTGCAACACTGCAAATGCCAGTCTCCTAGAAAACTTTTCCTGACACTGAACAGCTTTTATTCCTTCCCCTTGAAGATAAACAGCGTGATGCCTACACTCCATTTTTATTCACTTGTGATTCATGGGCTGGACTTTTCTATCCCTTTGTCTTGTACCTATGATGCAAAAGACAAGAATATGTTTTCCTTGTGTGTGTTACTCGCCGCTGTAAAAAGGAGCATGCAAGGGTGAAACAGTCATTTAGGACAACATGAAAGAGTTGATTCTTAAGCCAATGTTTTATATACCAACAGAACCTGAGGCCCATCTCACCCCTCTTGGCACACCTTGTGCTGGTCAAAACATGACAGGTTTCAAACTGAAGTATTTTACGCGCTCTTTTGGTGAATGAACCACCATATCAGGCAAGCAACAGAGACTGAAGATCACTTATCGAATTCTAACTTATACTGATCAGCTCAGAAAAAAAAATGCACAAAATAGGGAACTACACTAATTATTCTAACACAGATAGAGGGATGGTAAAAGTGGAAGACTTCCTTTGTTATATTTGATGATGAAGTATGTTGAGAGCTGTTGTTGAGTGCTTAGGACTAAATACTTCCATGTCACAGAAATCCTGCAGGATCTTTAGGAGAAAGTCTGTCTGAGAGGAACAGGGAGGGAGAAGGGATCAGGTCAGTTTAGCTGCTCACATGGAGGCAGGCCCCAAGGGAGTTACTCTCACAGGCATCCCCTTGAGAACTCCCTGCCAGGCTCTGTGGGCACAGAATATGTCCTGTATCCATGAGCTAAATAAATGGGATTGCATTTCTCAGTCCCTACCAATTCCTGAGAGAAGGAAGTGGAAGTGGGAATGGCCCTAGAGAGGGAATCTATTCAAGTTAACAGCACCTCTGAAGACAGTATACACTCTCTTTAGCCTAAACAACTGGGCTCTCATGATAAAGCTCCCACTGAAGACCCCTAGAAGACACTAAAAATCCAGCTTCTAAAAATGTTGCCAGAATAAGATTCTGGATGAGGCAGACACCAGGTCTGATCCGGCACGGTAAATCCTGTTTAGCAACCCAAGGGTTAAGTCTATGAGCCAGAGCAAAAGGTTCTTTGCTTCTGCTTCCTCCCAGAGCTGTAACCCACAAAGCTTCAACGTGACAGTGTGTGCCCACGTTGCAATGCTCTGGTGCAGAGGTATCCCTGGCACTACCTCTTGCCCTTCCCTGCAAGGCTGCCACTGTATTTCCTGCCTCCGTTCTTCAGTGGGAGGAATAGAAGGAAAAGGGATTTCCTGCCTTTACCAGTGGGAGGAAAAGCGATCAGGTGCCCTGAGTTGTGGTACCCATTTGGTCTATAAAAACCCAAATGCACAGGAGGGTCTCTGCCTCACACCTCCCCTCAGGAACAGGAATACAATTATCACCAGCTTTGGCACCTGCTGCTGAAGCTGTGTTTTACTCTCTTTTGCCATGAGAGCCCTCTCACCACTGCACCCCTTCCCAAACTCTCCCTTCCCACTTTTTCACATAAGGTCTGGAAAAGAAGTCTTGTTGTTGCTCTTTCAAATGTGAGACTTCTCATCCAAAATCCCAGCATTATGCCCAAGGATATCACACCAGGCCCCACAGGCTATCTTCTCCAAGGGACATTATGGGTAGCTAATTGCTCTCATGTGCTTCATTTGCTTAGCTATGCCCATCCCAGTAGTGTGTTGGGACCAGGACCAGTGGTAGCTGCCAGCTGGAAGTTCTTGGGTCAAAAACTGCTCAATTAGTGCAACAAAATCACAGCCTACTGGGAGCTACTTACAATACTGATTTTTAGTTAATAGTAATTTTTTAATTAATTAATTAAAAGAAATGTCTTTAATTTGTATTACAATCTGTCTTCATTTCCCTTCTGGCCTACAGAACTTCTTTTCATACCTTACCATGTCTCTACCATGTTTCCTGTTCATTCCCCAATGTCCTTTTTGCAAGTTGCTTCCCCAAGCAGGGCCTTTCTTAACCAGCCCTGCTCCAATAGAACACTTCTGCCTTAGAATCCAGGCAATCATCCCCTCCAAGTCTTCTTGAGTCACCACTCCCTGCAGCCAGCCTTTAGATTTGTTTTCACATCCTCCACAGGACTTTAAAGTTTGCCCCCACAAACACTACTTTATTCTTCATTAGTATATGAGGAGAGAACTGATACATGAACTTACATTTTGGAAGAATCCCTATTATAATTTCAGGGAAACCAAGAGATTTGTGAGGAAAAAAAGCCTGCACTCCCCCTATCCCACAGGAATACCAGTTTCTTCAAATGAAAAAGCTGCAAACGTTTTAAAGGATCAGATCCCTTCATATCTGTGGTCCTTTTCTTTGAATTATTCTCAAAGCAAAGTAGCACACACATGTATGCAGACACATTTTCTTTCCAATCCTTCCCTCAGTCCTGACCTCTTGCCCTGCTTCAAAAGTGGTAACTCATCACTTCACTTTGTTAGGGGTTTGCTTATCTTCCTCCATCTCATTTTGGTCTTTCCAGGGATTAAAGAAATAGAATATCCTAGCGCCTAGAAATATTTCTATTTTCTTCCACTAAAAATAACATCAGGTGAGCAAAAACTGGGACTGAGCTTGGAAGTCTAGCAAGGAGACTGTTCTTGGGCCTCTTAAACAAAAAGGTTAAACTGCAGGAGGGGATTCAAAATTAACACTTTCAAGGTGTTATCAATTACCTTAATACAGATGATAGTTTTTAGACACCCAAAAGGCAGATTTTTCTTCTACCTTTCTCTAACTAAAACTGGTATTGTGTACAGAGAAGGGTAAAAAGTGAAACTAAGGTAGAATACTCACATAAACTGAAATACTAATACTGAATTAGAGTTCATTTTTATATTTTTGTTGAACATATTTTGCTCCATTTTCATGGGCACTTCAAGTGTTTGATACACCCTTCAGTATTTGGCTCAAAAAGTGGCATATCTTCAATTAGAATGTGTGTTTTCTTGCAGGGGGGGTTAGTTTTGCTGGGTTTTGGTAGTTGTTGTTTTGTGGTGGGGCGGTGTTATCTGTTATTCTGCTTCATAACTTCATGCTTTGGTCACTGGGCAGAGAATAAAGCAGCGCAATGTACACAGACAGTCAGAAGTAAAGTTAACAAGGGAATCCTGGGACAAGACCACCCTCTGAGCATCCTCCCTGGCACCACAGGCTGGGGTGAATGCCCTTTGCACGGAGTTACTGTTTGCATAGCATAGAATAACTGTTTGCTAAGCCGTGTTTAGGTACCTCTCTACACTTATGCAAAGAGCAAGAGGGTACGGTGGCCTTCGTGAAGAATTTACATGTAAAGGAAACTACATAAAACTGAGAGCAAGATGTCATTCAAGTAACCATTTTTTTCCAAGTCAAAACTGGCACACAAGCAGCTTAGACTGTAAGTGGAAACAAATTCCAGGATGTCATGGTTTAACCCCAGCTGGCAACTAAGTACCACACAGCCACTCATTCACTCCACACACACACGCTGCAGTGGGGAAGAGAATCAGAAAAAAAAAAAGTAAAATTCATCCATTCAGATAAGAACAGTTAGATAACTGACACAAAATAAAATACAATAATACCAACGCTAATTATTTTACTGCCAGCCTCTCCACACAATCCACACTTCTTCCTAGTAGCCACCTGCAGTGGCCCTGTGAACCCACCCACAAGCACCAGAAACATGCAATAATATCAAGGAGGAACTGCGCATCTTTTGCCTTCACATTTGCCATGTAGACTTGCATTCACGTGTGACTTCCTGGTGCCCAGTAGGGGAAGCACCAAGCAGAGACATTTATAGGAGCTGCTGGTTTCTTTTGCTGCAATGAGGTTCTCCATAGGAACATTGCAGCCCAAGCTATCTCGTTTCAAGTGTTTGGAAGTTTATTAGTGAAACTTAGAGGAGGTTTGCACAACCTCCTGGGTCCTCTCCCACACTTCCTGATCCATAGCAGCTTTGAGGCAGAGGACTGATGCAATCCCACCGCTTGAATCCCAGCAGTAAAGGCAATCATGTAGGTCTTCTTGGTCACACCACCAAAGTCTGTGTTTCATCTCTAAAGATTTCTCAAAAACGTTGTATCTAAGAACTCAAATGCTGATACATAAAAGGAACACATCAGAGCTTCCTCCTGACTGTCAAAAGCTGTGTGAATACCTAGTTAGTGCACCGAAAAAGATGGATTTTGGTGTGGGTTTTACCCAATGTGTACAATGTCCTGGAAACATTGCAAACTATCCTGATCAGGTGTCTAATATGCAATCAATAGTCATTCCAGTGAATACCTTTAGTTTTGAACAAGAGCATCTCTGCCTTCTCATCAGGATTCAGGTATGCTACTGCACAGCGTGAGGAGAGGACAAGCACCTGATGTACAAGTGCCACCGGTTGCCTTTCATTATAAATATTAACCTATAAGACATGTCTGTAAATGGCCACAGGAGCAGAGAGACAGCCACATGGAAGAGCAAAGGTCACCTATGATTGTGAATCTGAGACATGACTAGAAAATTCATTCCATTAACAGTGACCTAGTGAGAGCAAAAAAGCAAAAAGAAACTGTGCAACAGGACAGAAAAGGCAAAAGAAAAAGCTTCCCCTAGTCAGATCAGACCACGGCAGATTTCCCAGGGGTTCACCCTGCCAGTTCTGACAAACACACCCCAAACTAATGAATAACTAATAAGTGTAGAAACAACTAATTAAGATTTTTTCCCTCTAGAATGAATCTGAATATAGGTTTTACTTCCTAACCCAGTCTGAATGAGAGGCCCATGAACAGACATTAAAGAGAGCAAATTTCTTAAATGTATGTCCATTAAACAAATCAGCATCAAACACTTTGCATTGACTCACAAGTTTTAGCACTTTATAACCATCTATCTCAAACTTATCTTTAAGAAGAGACATAAAGTATTTTCTGTATTCTTTGCAAAGGGAAACAGTGGGACAATAAGGGACAGGACTTCTCTGAAAATATACAGAAAGTCAACTGTGTAGTCAGAAACCAAATACAAGCCTCTGCATTAGCAGTCTGGATCATGCCATTTCCTCTGTAGAGCAGCCAAAGCATATGTTTAATAAACAGATTGTCTCAGGTTGTTGCAAGACCCGGGTGAACTGGCACACCGACTTCCCCCTAGGGTTGACATGCAGGAGCAAACATTGCAAAGAACAAAATAAAGCTCTGGTTATTCAGCCAGTAATCAGAATTCCATCCTGCATTTTTGGGTCTCTTATTTTGAAACTTTTCAAGGCCTTTCTTGCAAGACTGCTAAGCACTATGTGATTGCCAGAGACCTTGAAACATAAAAACGGGCATACCAGGTCAGACCAAAGCTCCATCTAACGCAGGACACTGTCTCAAACTTAGGCCAGTAAGGAATCCCCAAGGAGGCACACAAAATATGGATATAGTGATATTCTGCAAGAAATACACTTGTATAGCCTCTCAAACTGTGATTCATATATCAAGGTATTCCACGGCCATCGAAGGATTTTCCTTCTGTAAAGGTGATGGGTTTTGACCCCTAGTAAACTTTAATATCCCATACATCCCATTATAAAGAGTTTCAGAGATTTATTTAATATTTAGTGAAAAAGTATCTCCTTTTTTCCTTTTGAACCAACCTCTTGATAATCTCATTTCATGTCCTAACTTTTGACTTCAAGAGAGAATGAATATCCATCCATCCCCTATTTGCCCCTTCCATGATGCTCCTGATCTCATGAACCTCTCTCAAAGAGAGAGAGTCAGAAATCTTTTTACAGACTGGAAAACCCAAATCAATTTAGTAATTTTTCATACAGAAGTCATTTCTTTTGATCCTCTTTGCTTCTTTTTCAGTATATCTTTGAGTTTATTGTATCCTTTTCAAGACAGGGAGACCAAACTGCTCACAGTATTCCAAAACGCTCCAAACCTTGGATTTATACAGAATCATAGAACCATATAATCATTTAGGTTGGAAAAGACCCTTAAGATCAGTAACGTGCAAAATTTATTCTCATAATAATGATATTTTGTTTTTTTCCTTTGATATTAACTTCTAACATTCAGCTTGCATCTTTTCCTGTCTCCCTTTCTTTTCATTATTACTTTATTATTATCTTTCCCTATTATTGAGCACAAAGATCATATTTTGGTAGATCCATTATAACTCCAAAACTTTTCTCTTCAGTGTCAGTACTGTCTGCATTCCTGTATACCCTAATTTGGGATATTTTTCCCTACGTGCCTTAATTTACATTTATCTAAACAAAACATAAGCAGTCATTTTAATGACCAAATCATTCGATTTCATGAGGTCCTTCAACACTTTGCAGCAACCTTGTGTTTTTCCCATATGGAGTATCCTTAGTATTATCAGCTAACTTTTCTACCTCCTCTCTACATTCTTTCCCAGATCATTTGCAATTATCAGGCAGCACAGGCCCAGTTATTGATCCCAGTGGGACTCCACGGGTGACCTGACCAGTTGCTCCTAGTCTGTGTTTCAAGGATTTTAACTAAGTGTGCCTCTAGAGGACTTTACAAGGCAGCTTAGGCTCTTTAAAAGCTTCTAGAAAAGAACATTATCAAAGCCCTTTGGAAACCAGGCTGAGCATCACAGTGGCTGCCAAGTGGGAGTGGCTGCCACTGGAGGAAAGCTCCCAGCTGCAGGTGCCATTCCCATTTCCCCTACCCTCCTTGCTGGAAAGGGAGTATCAGGCCTCATCCTCCCCTTGTTCTCCATTCCAGCTCTTCCTACTTCTTCCTTCCCCATAACTGGAATAGCACTGGCCTTGACCCCTCATCCTTGGAGTTGCAAAGTGCAGCTTTGCCTGCACTGCCAGAAAGCCCCTCAGAGCACAGGTATTTGCAGTCCTGGGCAGTATGGGTGCCACTAGAGTAGGTGGTGCCCTACCTAGGTATGCTGATGAGTCATTTTGTAATAATTATTGCTACAGAGGTGTGTGGCCAACTTAAAGCAGAAAAAGAATGCCTCACGCAAGCACTGTCCCCTACTGTGTAACTATAGCTTTAATAGAGGGTTAACTTTCATCACCTTTCAAACAATCTCCAACTAAGCAAAGGTCTACCAAGCCCAAGACTCTTTATTGGTATTTTGGAACAAATAAGGACTGGGTCCAGTATCAGTCATTACAACTAAGCTCACCTTCACATTTCATACTTTTGTAAGTCTATAAAAGGAAACATTGAGTGAAACTCTGAGCAGGCATGTCAGGAAACAAAACCACTCCATTGACTCTTAGGTAGGTGGTACTTCTTACGGACCAACAGAACTTTTGGCTCCTCTCCCATCTCTCCAAGTGATCCCCTCTGATGCCCTTCCCAGTGTGAAAGCCCACTGATTCCCCTCTCTGGGATCAGGTTCTAGTTTGCACACAAACTCTTGCATATTGATTCTTTCCTACCCATTTTAAGACCCCCACATGAGAAACTGTTAAGAAGTCAACATAGAAAACAACAACAACCTTCCTAAAATAAAGTGCAGTTTAAATGTAACAGTAGGAACAAGGAAGAATTGAAAATATTTCAAAATAAAATCTACTTTGCCTTCTCTAGTTGAATCCTAACTTCCCAGTAGGATGCAGCAGCAAGTCTAGATGCATGTCAGCCTGCTCTCAGCTAGGAACTACTCAAGGGAGCACCATTTCACCTGAGGAGAGTTCTTCCCCCTCCTTATTTATTGAGTTGATTTTTCTACTTCCTTAATCCAAAACTAGTTTAAGTGTGATCCAGTGGAGACTCCCCATGCCAGCTATTCATCTGTTACTATGTACCACTACTTGTAGTGTTCATTTATGAATACTCTTAGTCTTGTGGTTTTTTTTAAATCCTTCACAGATAGAAAATAATCAGAGGATATATGGCATCCAAAATATCGCAGAGTAGCTCCAAATCTCACACTAGAAGGATGAAAATTTTGGAATAGCAACATCCTGAAATGGCTTAGTGAAGTAAAGTTCCTATAACAAACTTCTGTGCAGGAATGCACTGGGAAATTGAAGGGTAGTGGCTGCTCTTTATCATCTCGATGTAGGGAACCACTCAGGATGAGCTCAGCTTATCTGATAGGAGTGGTTTTGCAGGTAGTTCAAACTGGGAAGTAACTGCCATGCAGGGTTGTAAAGCACAAGAGAATAATTTGAAAGCATAGAGAATTAATTGTAGAGTTGGTATTAACATATGCATGAAACATTGCTTTAAAAGTTCAAACAGCAACTGTCAGCTGAACAAAGTTGGCACAAGAGTAACAAAATGAGTTTTGCAATTGTGTTATTTTTACTATGTAATACCAATACTGTATAAAAGAGCAAATGTTGTATATAAGTTCAATGCCAAACCTAAACCGTTGCTAACAGTGTTGTTAGGATGTGATTAAAATGTCACCATCATTATTTTGCTGAAAAGGATTTTATCCCCCTTCCAAAAGCAAGTGTTTTCATTACTGGAGTTTTACCAGGCATGTTTGTGAGAAAGAAAGGTGAAGGAATAACCCAATTAAAATATTTAAAAACATTTAACTGCTCTGGCTCATTGACAACTGTATGCTCTCCCTGTGATTTTTTTTTTAAGAGCTGCTGACGCCTCATGGAAAAAACTTTGAAAAACATAGTATTGAAAAACAATTTTGCCAATGTGTCATATTTTCTGTCTTATCCCTTCCTTTGCTTCTCACTAGTAGAAGAATCTACGTGAAAACAGAACCTTGATTCTTTAGGTAGACAGAATTTGGATCTGAGCTCTGCCAAAGCATGTGGGTGTTTGGATCCTGTCCATTAAAGATATTTAACTTCAAATCCAGGTTCAATCTTCAAAGCTCACAAGAAGTGCTGAGATCCAGGATTTTGTTTTGACCCACCCCTGTTACTAAGAAATTACTTGCTGTCTGTCCTGTCTCTTACGCTATAGGCTTCTGCTAAGGATCTCATAAGAGGCTACTGATGTCATCATTTCCTGCCAAATTATAAGCACCAGGTGCTACTGAATATCTGAGAAGAACATAAATTCTGAAAAATTAAGGTGAGGGGTAATAGGTGGAATAAAAAGAATTTTCTCTTGCAGTACAGTTGTCTTGAAATAACACAGACTTGGTTTGCCTTTCACACTGGCATAACTTTTTGGACTTCAGTGAAATAACACTGACTGAGTACAAACAAAAACCACAGTCTGTATGAAGCTAAAGTGTTTTTTTCACATTCAGTGTGTTGAAACAACACATTCCATCCCAGCCATAGAAGCTCCTGCTGCCTTGTAAGCACAGAAAACAGAGATTCACCCCAAATCTCCCACTCTGCAAATTACTGTGACTGAAGAAGAAGAGCAAGCCAAACTTTCTCAGCTCAAAAAGATGCCAAACTGGACATAATTTCAAAAAAAGAATCAAATTTCAGCATGGCTTTGGCTCTCTTCCTGATTCTGCTATGCCAGGCAGAGCAATGGAAATGCTGGGTAAATACCTTCCTTGGAAACGTACAGGAGGGCATGATTTTTATGTGACCTTGCCCCTCTTTTTATCAAAACACTTCTTACTTTTACTGCCATTTATCCCAAGGCCATTGAAGCAAGGCAAGAGAGGAAGACTAGCACGCAGACTGCCCAAGCAAAGTTTTCCATCAGTGGATTTACCAATGACTGGGATACCTGAGGAAGGCTGACAGAACTGTACGTGCCCAGGGTTTGTGTTTCGTTGTTGCCAAGTCATGGGACAAAACCTACAAAACTAGCAGAGGACCAAAAAACTAGAATTTCATAAGGGGCAAGCTGACACCTACCATATACATTGAGAGAAAGAAAAACACCAGCAACAGTACGTAAAGCAGCCTGCAGATTCCTGAAATGCCACTCATCTGATTCTCTTGCATCATGTAGTGTCACAGTAGTAGACAACCTGTTACACAGGCTTCAAAGAGGCTACTTAGCTTAACTAAGAGAGATGAATTTGCCCACAGAACCTCACCATCCCTTTCTCTGAAGAACCAGTGACAACTAACAATTGCTAGATGAAATGGAAAAAAATTACCAGCAACAACTCCACTTCCAGTTCGCCACTGCCTTGCACTTCATTTACATGTGGGCAAAGTGAATGTGTAACCCTTCCAAACCACTGAAGCAGCAATCTACACTCACTTCCACGGCATTAGCCCTGAGACTGAAAAATCAGGCCCTCTCTTACAAGCAAAATGTCCCCAACAATGAACCGTGAGTAAAACACAGGCTGTGTAATTCCACTTGTTTTGGAAAACAGTCCATTTAGAAAGGTCACCATAAGAGAGCAGCAAAAATCTGCCCCTGAACTCCCAACATCTCAAGTCATAGCCTTGTCAATAGTACACAGGGTGCAAAAGATTATGGCCAGCTCAGGCCATTAGTTTCCTTTCTGGGCAGGAATCCCAGCATAACAGATACTTATGCATATTCTGTCCTCATTTTATCTAATTACAAATATCTCTCTAGGGATGGGGAGGGGAGAAGAGGTTTGATCACACGATTTTAGGTCACTTATGCAAGGGCTTGCTGGGATATGCATTGATCCAAAGACTGCTATAATATTTTGAAAGTTCCCAGAGCCCTATAGTAAGGAAAAAAATAATATATATGTGTATCACTTTTTCCTATTTATGTGAGTTTGTGAAACTGACCAGTGGAAAAGACTCGAATTATGTACTGCTATAAATCAGTAAGGAGCATATGGAAATGTTTAAAATGAGAGGACATAGATTAAGAAACAATACCGTAAGGTATGTATATTTACGTGCATGTACACATGCAGTTTTCTCTGAATAAGAGAAAGAACAGCAGAGAAAAATGGAGTAAGTTCACTTAAAAAAAAAAAAAATTATGTTGCCCATTTGGATATCTTCCTAATGGTTCTAACTCTGGTGAAAGATGCAACACTGATTTATACTTATGAAATCTTACAAGCCACATTTAGGCATGATCTAATTAAGTAAAACAATTTAATATTAAGTAGAATTTCCCTTGCTTTCCCTAGATCAATGTGGCCTAAGTTTTCTGCAGTCCAAGAACAAGTACAAAATTTTATGGTAGCCATTACCATCACAAAGTACTTCAAACCTGTTCCTTTAGCATGGGAGAAATGGAATACAGCAAAACTTTGGGAATTTCTTTTAGAGAAAAATGCAAGAATTTTGAGTTCAAAACTCATATGGAAAGACTGGAGAATTTATTGGCTGAATAATTACCTTGGAAAAGGACATCAGGATTAAACAGACACCCTTCAGGAGCAGAAAACAGTAGTAAGAGAAGAAAAAAGTGAATCTTAAAGGTCAGGAAGCAGAGGGAGAATTGCCAAAGTCAAGAGCTGCAACTTGCAAAAGCTATTAAAAACCAGCAATATTATTCAGACATCAAAATAAAACTGATCAAAGAAAATTCAGCTGTTTTTCAGCTAGAATGGTACATAGATTAAATACGATACAGGTAGAAGCCAAGAAGTGCAGGAATGCTGTGCTTCACTGGAATGACTGAGGTGGAAGCCACAAAGACATTTGTGCAGTCAAGGCATAAATTCTGAAAAAACTCTGCCCAAGAACTGCGACATGAAACCATACATCCACTAGCAAATTCCTTATACAGATACTGAAAATCATGGTTGCTACTTTATTACCAAAGTATAACACGCAAAATAAGACACTCTTTGTTAACTCTTCTAGAATACAAGCCTTGCAAATTATTGCAGGAAGGCTAACTGAGCTAGAGTTTACTCACATGCAGTGTTTTAAGTGCAAAATTATCAAGAACAGTCTTGAACAAGGAAACAACAAAGATGCAAGACCAATACCCTGACATCTTGCTTTCATAAGATGCTTCTTAGCTATTTGGACTTCTATGAAACGTTTCATACAGTAGTATATGAGAAATTACTGAAAATGGAGAAGATGAGGATTAGTGAAAGTGATATAACTGAAAAACTACAGAAAGAGGGTTGGACCCAGAGACAGTAATTGGGTGATGGGAGGTTACTTCTGAAGTTCTAGAAAGGGTTGGTCTTGGGACTGAAATCAGTATTTCCATTAATGACCTTGGCACAAAAAGCATGTGTGCTGAAGAAAGTTAGCCACTTACACAGGCTGAAGGGACATCAAGGAAATTAAGAGCATCAGACAGGAAGAATTAGATGGAGTGAATTCAGTATAAATTTCACTTAATACCTTACATCATCTCAATAACAGCTGAAAGGACAGGAGAGGAAACAACAGGATCAGTCTACCACAGGATGACTGTGAACCACCAGCACTATACAACCGCAAACAAATGCAAAGTTCTCCCAGAAGAAAGAATTAAAAGATAAAGTTATTGTACAGGGCAACGTTTCACTTGGAACAGGGTACAATTCTGTCTACTCACGTTCAAGAGAGTTGAATGTGAGTAATCCAAGCTGGAGTAGAGAAGGCAAAGACAATAAATACATCAGTCATCAAAGGAAAGGAAAAGATAGCACAGTCAGTTTAGTATATAAAAATAAAGACTGAGAGGGCTTATAATAGTGTCATACAAATGTACAAGTCATAGTGGAGAGGAAGACATGGAGGGAGCAATAGTATTTAAACTAACAACTCCATGCTGGCACCAGAACAAATGGGTATAAACTGGTCACAAGTAGGGCTAGCATAGGGATTAAAATGCTATTTCCAGCCATCAGAGCAGTGGGTTCTGGAAACCTCCCAAGAGGAGTAATGGGAACAAACAGTCCAAGTGGGGATTTAAGACAAGGACTTTTCAGTTTATGAAAGAGATTATCTGACATGGTACCGGAGGACTGGACATAAGACCCATGAACCCTCTTTTAAACCTATACTTTCATTAATTGAGCCACTGTGGCCAGTTTGGTCTTTGTCTTCTTGTCTGAAAGTACCACAGAAGGACCAGTTAGTGCCAACTAGTATGGCAGCCTTTATGATATAGGTACCTATAGAAACAGGGCCAGGTTCACCCAAAAACTCAAGAGAAGATAAAAAGCATAGGCTCTTTAATCAGTACTCTAGCCCAACCTGACCTTTGATGGCAGCAAAACATACAGGAAAATCATGTTCAAGCCACTGTCATAGCCCCTTAGGTACTTTGCCAAGGGACCACTGCAGAATTCCTTTCAGAAGTAGTCCATATCAAACCTGATGGCTGAGCATCTCCCAGATACTTCAGCCTCTAAGAACTCACTACCGTTTCATGAAGTCCTGTTAGCCAGGTACTCAGAGGAGACCTCTGCACTGCAAGTGCTGCCTGGAACAACCACAAAAGAACTATTAGCCAGCTAAACGAGGCCTTTTGACCAAGTAAAATTAAAACCCAAGGGAGGCAAAATGACAGAAAGCAAAAGAAATATCCAGGTTTAGCAGAATCTCCTCACACTGAGACTGAAATTTTCATTCAGCTTTGGGCCCTATTGTAAAAAGTAGTAC
The DNA here is from genome assembly GCA_013396755.1 of Sclerurus mexicanus. Lineage (NCBI taxonomy): Eukaryota > Metazoa > Chordata > Aves > Passeriformes > Furnariidae > Sclerurus > Sclerurus mexicanus. The sequence goes on along the minus strand of VWZF01007071.1, from coordinate 331,692 downwards.
TTATAAAGACAAAAGCAATAGGTCAAAGTCCTACAGCCCTGAAAATAGGTGCACTGGAGGGAAAAAATACTGACAGGTCCTGATTGATAACCATGCTTGAAGGAAGCTGCTACAGGAAAACTGCTGCAGCAAAGGCTGCAGGGAGTTGCTGCTCCAAAACCCTACTGTGGCAGAAGAGGCACATGTGGCTGCAAGAGCAGGAGATGGACATGGTTAATTGACTGGGAAAGTTTAGCAGAGATGAAATTAATGCAGAGAGCTCAGAGCCCAGGCGTGCAATTCTGTTACCAAGGGAAGGAACCATTCGGCTGGAATTGCGATCCATTTTCAGGTCAGAGCCTTTCCCAAAGGCAGAGTGCTCACCACTCATCTCTTCCCCCCTTCTGAGGGGTACATGGAGGAGAAGGTAGCTGGAAGGAGCAGCCTGGGAAATACACTGGTCGTTGAGGGCCAGCCAGGTTTTGACTTTGCATGGTGTGTTTAGCAGTGAGGAATTCAAAAGACGTGTCAGGAGACAGCCTTTCCTAACCCTAGGACTTTGTGGATAAGTTAGTTGTGGAAACAAAACTAGAAAGTTAGTAACAGGGGAGAAGGGAATTTACTTTCAGATCTACTCAGCAGAATGAGTACCTGAACCAGACATGTTTGCAGTCTAGTCACATGAGAATGGCAGGAGGTAGTTAGTGTGGAATTGCAGCAAAAACACAGAAAAAATTTATCCAGATAATTATTTTTTTAAAGTAAAGCAGACTGCAAAGGGAGATAGGAAAGACAGAAACACAAACCACAGACTAGATGACACAGATGACCTTAGAGTGATCTGCTGCCAACATTTTGATAAGTAGCACCCACAACTATGTTCCTTTCAGCTGGTGTCTCAGAGTAATTTTCCTCAGTAAGGGAGGACTAGATCTGGGAACTTGTTCATTTCTTTTGCATTTTAACAAAGGGCCTTTAAATACACTTACATATGCTTACAAGTAGCCAGGTAAAGTAAATCGAGCCAAGCTGTTCTCACACCAGTGACTTTGAATTCAATGCATGAATCGTACTGAACAGACGGGTGTGCAGTTTGGAAATGTAAAAGTACTTGATACTTGATTCATTTCTGTAGTAAAATCTTTACATACCAAAAAGGCCTTTATCAGCTCTGGGCACAAACCACTGTCATTAAGGATGGTTTAGCAATAGTTATCAGTGAACTTCTTCCATCAGAACCAGGCAGTCTTAACTCACTTTTCCACTCCTCAGCTTGGCCACGAAAGTGCTCCCAAGGAGGGATTCTCATTCACCTTCAACACAGCACTCTCACACTAACAAAAGCAAAGCAATGGTAAGTCAGTGGTTGATGGTGTGACTAGTAGGACCACCAGCAAGTGGACATTCTTCCCATCAGAAGAATGGAGGAAATAATCCCACAAAAGGGACTATGATTCTTATTTTAAGCATGATTATAAAGTATTTTTTTGCCCTGGCATGAAAGTGACACATACTTTACCTTGCAAATAATATATATTTTTATAATTCTTCCATGCTGGAACTTCCTGAAATCCACATTGAAGGATACGTAAAGAGAAAATTCTATATGGGAGAAATTTTATATAGTTGCTTTCTGCTCAGTCTGAAGAAATCTCAGTTGGTAGAGCTACTCACAGTAGACCAAGGTAGTCTTTTGCACGTAAAGAGAGACTGTCCTTTAGACCTGTATTCATACATGAGAAGTTAACTACGTTTTAGCAACATTCATGCCGGTCAGACTGAGTAGAGGAGACACTAGAATTATACCTGACTGTGAAAAAAAGCTCATGACTTATCTATGTCACACAACAAGTCAGGGGGCAGGCTTAATTAAGTCAGCTCTTATCTGCCATGCTGCAACCATGAAACAAAGCTGCTTCTCCCTGTGCATGGAGGCAGAACACTGAAGCGAGTCTTGCACAACAGCCCTAAAACACATCACTTAGTACTCCCCATCCATGCATCACCCTGTAATCCCCATCTTCCTCCAAAACACCCGGGAAGACCATAGACAGTCCAGCCTCCCAGTCCAGAAGCCATAAAATACTCTCCTCCTTATCCTGGATGAGGGAACTGAAACAAACATTTCATTTTGGGAAATGACTCAGGAAGAACATGTGAGGAAGCAGAGCAACAAACAACACATAAGGTGGATATAAATCCAGATAAAATATTATAATCATTAAAGGGTTGCTGCTCCCTGAAGGTTGGCAAAACGAAGAGAGTTAATTAAAAGCAATCTCCACACAGTGCTGAGCTAGCCTGCCCTGATAAATCAGCAGCCGGGACTGCTCTTGTAGAGGTCAATGGGGGAAAGAGGTTGGGAGGCAGGGAAAAGCAAGGAGAAGATAAAACACTTAGGTGAGATCACTGACAAAAACAAATTGGATCTGGTGACAGAAAATTAAGAAGACTTTTCCATATATTTACCCCATCAACACTATTTTGTTAGACTTGGACCTCGGGAATGCTTGTTTGCCATTAACATAACACCAGCTAACCTGACTGAGTTCCCATTCATTTGTATCAGCACAGGAGAAAAGGGAATCAAGAAGCTTTTGGAGCCCTATCCTGCCTGGGGACATATTAACATTGCTTTCATCCACATGCCATTTCATCACTGAAGGCTAACATCACCAACATTAACAGAAGGGCATATCCTTTTTTGAGAAGCACATCCTAAAAATTAAAGGGTCAGTCAGATATGATGAAGCAGTAGAACTGTCTCAAAGTGGCAACTGAGATGGTTTCTCCACACCTGTGGAGAAAGAGTTCACTGGGAAGCCTTCCCATCACCAACTCTCACCAAATCAAACCTCACATGCCTCTTAACCTGCACTACCCTGGCTTTAAAAGGTAATCTCTGAATCTCTGAATTACATTTATTATTTATTTCTAATCTCTGAATTAAAATTATGATCCTGATTTAATCCATATTTCACATCAATAGGTATATGATAATGAACTGGAAACTTTGAGGATAAAGAATCCATAAGAAAACACAAAAACCTACAGTCTTCAAAACACCCTTTAGTAGTTTAAAAAAACATTAAAAAGCCATCAGGGTAAACTTGTAGATACAGCCGGGTTCATGGAATAATGTCTGATACTGGACACTGGCTAGTGATTTTTCTGAACATAGATGAGAGCAGCCTCAAACATGAGGCACACCAAAGGAGTTCAGCAGCAAAACAGCTTTCTGACCCACTGTTTCTGTTATTCCTTATTCAGATGGCACAGGTTTTAAAGTAATCACAAACATAAAACGTATTTGTCCCCGTCATTAACTAAACACAGTTAATTTTTCTCTCAGAAAACAATATTGAGACCAAAATACTTGAACAGTCACAAATTCATGGATTATTTTCTTCAAAACTGTTCTTGAAATGGAAACTGAATGCAAATATGGACACTACTTTTCCCTTGAAGAAATAATACTAACTTTGTGTCTTCCTGATAAGTTTCCCTATGGCACTGTCCACTGGATAGGGAACTATCTGGCCTATAATTCCAGCCATTTTGATTTGTCTTCCAGCTCTGGGACTAGCCATGTTAAGCTGTGGGAACACTAGAAACTGCAAAGTTCCTAGAACCAGACCAAAAACTTCACAGCCATGTGACACAAAGCACTGAACTGGTGTTCACTTACTCCTCCAAAACATGAAAAGCACCCAAAATGTTTCCAAGAGGAAATTTTGTTCCAACAGCCATAATCTATCTTCCCGTGGCTATCATGAAGCCAACTCAGAGCATAAAAGCAGTGTAAGCACTGTACTTTGTGTTTTGGCAGAAGTAGCATGCCCGCATCTGATCAGATCAAATCAGCCCTGCCAGATGATGCGGTAGGACAGGCTGGAATTAACCAACTCAGGGCATGGCCTTATTCCACTGCTCTGCACCTGATTTTCTTTGCACTGTCCAACCTATTTAGATGTTGGAGAACCAAAAGGCAGGAAGCATTAAGCCATGTGTTTCTAGATAATTTAGCACAATGTCTTAACCAAGGCTTTGTATCTAGTATCACAAATGGGAATCTGACAAAAAACAAGGGGGAAAAACTGTAAGTTACATAGAATTCCTTTCTTTTGCATATTAAGATTTCATATGCGTTACAGTTGGCATTTTATATTAATTTATAAAAATTATCAGAAAGCAAGTACAGAGTTATCAGACTGATAGAACTCATGGTGTTGTATGAATGGAGAGATGATCGTCAGGTTGGATCAGTTCTGTCCTAACAGACTGTGACATTAAATATCACTTCCAGCCCTTCTCACCAGAAGAACATTGATGTAGTCAGTGTCCCCATCAACACCTGAGCGGGGGACTCTCTCCCAGCTACAGCTCAGCAGAACACGAAATAATTGAATCACGATTTGGCAAGCACACGCTGCTGATCACAGCCACCTAGTGCACACTCATCAGTACCCGTCCGTGCCCTGCTCTTGCTGCTCCACTGGCTCCCTGTGAAGCCTCCCCTCAGACAGTGCTGGCTGGAGTGCCAGTGAAACTGTCCATGCAGCTGGAATTGTAACTCTCTGACCGCACCCATCGCAGGCAGGTAACTTGAAAACTGAGACACATGCTGACATACTCCTGCTATTCCCATACTGGAGGGGAAGGGGGTGTGAGAAGGATATTTGCCAGCAGCAGTTGAGACACTGCATTATTCTTCTCCGAGACATCTGCTGGGAATCTGTGGTTAAAATATGCTCTGCTGGGAAATAAACCATATATAACAATTAAAAAAAAAGTATCATGCTTCTAATAATTTAGGCTGTTAAAGATAAATAAAGATTTCAAACATTCAGTATGCAAGCACTCAAGATATTTGTGTTACATGTCACTCAGTTTAGACAGTAAAAATAAATGGCGCAGTTCTCTTCTTTCTTATGAAATAAGAAAGAAAGGAAAACCACTTTCTGCTTCTTATGCAGTAGTCTAGCATATCTGGATTTGCTCCACAAATTGTAGAGAAGGTTTTAAAGAAATGAAAGAAGCACTTCCATCTGAAAATTTTTGTGTTAAAAAGAATTATTCTTAAAGTATGATTCCTTTTAGATTGTGTTGATGAGTTAACTTTCTTTATACGAAACAAACCCGTGTAAAAACTGAGACCTGCACTAAGGAAGCAATTAACACACCTCAGTCTCTGCATCCTGGGCAAAACTGTCAGGCAAAGCCAGAAGAGAAGTACAGTCCTAATGAAGCCCTCGGAACAGGCCTTAAGCAATGTTGCCTTGGTGCTGCTCATCTGCACATGGGAGTATGTCACCCCAGACAGGGAAACCTCAGATCAGAGGTTGGTCTTTCCAAGGGAAAAAAGCATCAACTCCCGGAACAGATTCATTCCACTCCTACAAGTCCTCGGGGATAAACAATACAAGGATGGCTCTTGCTCAAGGCAACATCACATACAGACAACACAGTGATGAGCCCAGAATAAATACCAAGATTGTAAAATTGATCTACTGAGCAAAGAAATTCAGCTCTGACATGAAAGACAAACCAGAGTGAGAAAACCCCAGACTCGGCAAATTACAATCCTGAAAGAAAGTTTATTTGCAGCCAATGAGGGCATTGGAATACCTCATTTCAGGACAGCAGAGGTACAGCCAATTGTTACAAGCTGCAGAAGACAGATATACAAGATGGACAAAGTCAGCTCTTGAGAGCAACCTCCAAATGCCACACTTCCAGTTTTAGGAAAGCAGAGGAAAAAATCAATTTTCATTAGGCTCCACGAAGGATAAGCCACACTACCTTCACTGTGACTTAGACTGAAGACAGATGACCATTTTGTTTAGGGTATCTGACTTCTGCATGGTCTGTATAAACTATTCCCACTTGGACACTGTGAATGCTATCTAACAGGTATCATGCATCCAGCCCATTGGACGGGTGTTTACCTTGAAATTATTATACCCTTCAAAAAGTCATACATTTGGCCCTCTGTGGCACAACCTGGATAGTTCAATAGTGCTTCTACACACCACAAATAATATGTTTTAAAAACTTTTTCTTCAGTGGCAATTTTGAAATACAACCTCCATCCATCCATACAACTGAACAGACTGTGAAAGGCTGGAATACCAACAAAACAAAATTACAAAAGCCCTGCAATAGCTAATCATGCATAAGCAACTGGTGGAACCAGACATAACATTGTAACTAGTAACATACCACTTATGAGAACCTCTCATATTCAAACCAGTGTATACTCACATCTTCTTAACTTGGCTTTTCAGCCCTCCATTGACTTTGGTTTTATGCTTATGTTCCCCTGTGTACATACAGTAACATTCATCCCCTGTTTTCACTGAAAACTGGTGTTGAGANGCACACACGTCCGCGGCTGCTCCCAGCCCGGGTGCGGAGCCGGGGTGCGGTGCGGAGCGGCCCCGGGGTGCGGGGCGGTGCGCCCGGGCAGCGCCCGGCGGCCGGGAGGGGCACGGGNTTATGTTCCCCTGTGTACATACAGTAACATTCATCCCCTGTTTTCACTGAAAACTGGTGTTGAGATGCAGAAAATACAGTTTTCATGTAGACAACAGTTTTGATTTGAAATGTGTCACACTAGGGCTCATTTATGTTTTTAAGTAACATCAGAGCCACACTGAAAGTGCTACAGAGGTTTTGTATGTGATTTAATGTGCCCAACAAACCCTCTTCTGTCAAGCAGAAGAAAATTCCCTTCCAAAAATCCACATTAAAATCACCTCCACATCTCTTGTAAACACTGAACTAGCTGTCTGTCTATTTTATTGCTTCCACCTGCTGAAAGCAGCACTGCACATTGCACTTTCACTTTAATATTAAAAATCAGCAACCAGATGCTTACACAACATCAAAAAAAAAAATAATTAGTCTTCACCACCACCTACTCAGCACATAGGGCTTTTTCAGGCACATGTAATGGGATACAGAACCTTCCAGTTGAGTCCCCAGACTGAGTTCAAGCCAGAGTAATCACTAATGAAATACTCTTGCCATACCAGAACCCAAGACCCATGCTGGTCTCTTGCCAGTGTGAAACAAGGATCTGAACACAGACCATTTCTTCACAGGTGTCTCATGCCATGGAATTCATCATCACAAGGAAGGCCATTTTGGCAGCCCAGGGGTCGGAGCTGGCTGTCAAGACAATTTTATCTCAGAAGGAAATTGGAAAACTGACTGCTGCTGTGTGTTTGCAGTGGGAATGCAGAGACAGAGCAGGCCTGCTAGGGTTTATGAGGTCACTTCTAGCACTGTGCACACAAATCTGTGATGATTTAGTCCCCAAGCACCTGGCAGAGAATGTGTCCCCAAGCACACCAAAGTTCTCTAACAATGCAGTCAGCATGCCAGTGAGCTAGCCTAGCAGTTGAGCCTGAGTTAGCCTCTTTTGTCCCAGAGGCTGTCCTGAGCGAAAGGGAAAGCACTGGCACTGCTAAACTGCCAAACTACTGAAAGGCAACAGCCCCACTGGTGAGTGTCCAGGCAGAGCGCTATACAACGTGAGGGATCTCATGTGCTGAAATGGCAATAGACTAACATATGTTGCATTTAGTATGTTTAATTGACAACCTGAAATAAAGTTCACCTGTGGGAGTGAAGACAGATAAGGGTAGGAGGAAACCAGGTTCTAGACAAGACTTTGTAAATTACGACGTCTTAATTACAATAAATTCATTATGGTACCATATGCACATCGCTAATACGGCAGGGGTGGAGGAAATGGCACTAGATGCTAAAACTGGAAATTAAAGGGCTGCATTCTAGACTTGATCTCTTAGAAAGTTTCTGAACCACTTTGTCCTAGTTTAGCCATCCATAAAACAAAGGCAATAATCCTTTCTTCACAGAGGTGTTGAGAGGTTTAATTAATTAATGTTTACAAAATCCATTGAGATTTCTGACTGACATCTGAAGTAATTCAGAGTACTTTTTAAATGCATTTTTTTCTTCTACTGCACTGCTCAAATGTCTTCATATTAAGATATCCAAAGGACAAGAAGATGGAAAGAAAAAGTATGGAGATGCATACACAAACTAGAGGGAAAAAATCCAGCCCAACAAACTCAGCACTTCAAATCCATTGCTGTCCCATCAAAGCTGTCAGAATTCTCCCGTTTCTACAGATGAAGAAAAATGTGTTTGTTCAAACACCTGCCACCTTTACCTTGCAGATCTGTTAAACCTAGATCTCAGATATTTTTGCCTGTAGCACCATGTTGGTAAACAACAAGGTAATAAATGGCAGAAATAACAGGGAGTCATGTCAGATTGATTGGATCACCAGAGGACGTGAAGGGGAGAGGAGCAAAGGGATGAAAGCACCAAAAGAGAACCAGAAAGTGAGAAGAGAGCGCTGGACAGAGAAGGTGGCAAGTTGAGTGTAAGCTAATCATTAATAAGGGACTCCACACACTGAGCTATTCTATGAAATGCATTCCCACAGATGCACAGGTATGCTGGAATACATTATCCAGAGAGGCTGGTCTAGCATGAACAAGGCCACATATGTGTCCAAGTGCCAGAGATAAACTGAGTATTGCACACTCTTAAACGCACAAGCACGCACAAGTAGCTGCTTGATACCTGAGCTGGGATTTCTCATTCCCTACATTGTCCCCTGTCTCGGAGCAAAACCTTTGTGTGGTCGGTTTCTGTAGGGGGCGTTTGTGGGTTCTGAGATACAATCAAAACGCAGACAGAGGAAATGCAAATGTCATTTAGCTCCCGTTCATTGTCAGGAAGGACACATGAGGATAAAACATTGTGCACTGCATCCCTCCCTTATTATGTGTCCTACTGCTTTTGTCCTAATTTATCCCATGCATAATTTATTTACATGTGTATTGTTTCCCGATCAGCAACTTTAAAGAACAAGCGAAAATTATAAAATGTTTTATTAAACAAGTTGTCAACAAAATTGCAGATGGTGTCAGACAGCCAGAACCAATTCTGCTTCCCCCACATAGCCTTAGTACTTTAAAAGGCACACAGAGAAAAGCGAACCCAGCACTTGATGTCTATTGTTTCCTCCTCTCACACCCCCCAGGGGCGACGGGAGGAGAAGGGAGCTAATTATAAACGGCCTCATCCTGTACTCCCCGACTTTAGCAGCAGCAGCGGGATCAGGCCCCAATTCATTTCGGCACTAGGAGCCCTTGGGCAGGATCCGCCGAGACTGCTGGGAGCCTCANGGGGGGGACAACACCGCCTCTTCCGCGCGGTTTTCAGAGCGTGGTCGGTCCCTCGCCGCCCACCCATGAGGATACCGGGACTTCTTTGATTAACCCCCTGGCAACGGCGCTCCCCTCTCCCCGCGGATTTTCGTACCCGAGAGGGCGGGTAAATGAAAGCAAAGGTTTTCTGCCAGGACGGTGTAGGAGATAAACATGTCAGCACCCCTTCCCAGCTCGAGGCTCTCCTTTCCCTTCGGATCGCAAAGAGACAGCCGCAGGAATCCCTGGAAAAACCTTCAAGTGTTTTTCCAACTCCAGCCGGAGAGACTTGAGTTGGGAAAAAAAAAAAAAGAAAAATCTCGCAGCCCTAATTTCATCTGAGAAAACTCGAAGGTATAAAAACACCCACTCAGCGCAGCCAGAAAGTGCAAACGAAGCGTCACCGCCAGGTACTCTGCTTCCCCGCTCTACTAGCAAGAGCGCTGCCCCCGTTAGCAGGGAAGTCGCTTGAAAAAGGTTAAGACAGCTCCTCTCCCCACATACGGTGCCAAATCCCACTCTCCCTAATGCCTTCGGGGATTAGCGGTGTGCGCTGCAGACCACAAGGAAAATAAAGGACGCGATCGAGAAGATCCAGAAGACAACCGGCTCCCGCGGTCCCCCTCAGGAATCAGCCTTGTTTTCAGACGGCGAACCCCGAATAGCTCCGCAGC